>JAWNNB010001719.1:600000-1065000 GCA_035043285.1 Drosophila subsilvestris
AATAAATGAAACCATAGAAACCCTTGCACCCCTGCACCCTGCAGTTCAGCGTTTGGTGTGGGACAGAGGCCCGAAAGGCAATGAAATATCGGGCGAAAGTTCATCCATAAGAGGGAAACGACACACAGTGGCAGGCATCATGCAGCTGATTTGTGGCTACAGTGCTACAGAAAAGTGTGTGAACGGGGAGACTATAGATAGATAAAGAAATCTGTGGAATATCAAGAATAATTAATGCAAGTATAGGAATGGAAGTAGAATGAGTTCAAATATTACAGGAAAATTATAGAAAAATGCAAATTTAATGTTTAAAATACATAAATAAATCTAGGGAACATCCAGAACTATTTCAAAAGTTTCAAGTGAAAATCAAGAGTAGAATAAGCAGTTTTTATCAGTAATTTAAAAGATCAAAGATATTTATTTTTATATTTACAATTTTTGAGACATTTCTTCTGTAAATTATGACATGAATTCAGGGTCAGCTTTCGAACCCATGAACCCATCTGGTATTTTTTTTTTAATTGTTAAAATGTAACGTAAATAAACTTATCTCACACACTGTACGAATACCTGCAGTAGCTGTAGCAGGCCGAGTACGAGTACTGGTACACTACACTGTCACTCTTCATACAGAGACATTTTGTCCTTCCACTCGAAGGCGTGGCGTGGTTCTGTGGAGTACTCCCGGAAAAATATGACCACACAAACCGACCAAAAACCGAACCTGGGAGACCCAACTGCTGGCTGGGAGACGACTGGATGGAGTACGACGTGCCGCCCATCGCAACGCTGTATGCAGATTAGGCAAAAATAATTTATGATGCTCAGCCAGGCGAATAGCAGCAGCCACCAGACTATCCCCAGAACCCCAAAAAAATAAAACTCAGAGTGCAGTGGAGCTGATGGCTAGTGGCAGAGGATGGTGGAAGGGGGGACAGCGACAGCAGGGCGACACTTTCAAGTGGCATTTATCAAAGCTAGTTACCGGAAAATTGTAAGCCCCACACACACACACACACAGTTATAGTGGTATATGTAGGGTCCTGCAAACTGCAGATAAAATCAACCAAATAGAGAGGAGAAGCGATTATAACTAATTTTGTGCAAATTTCAACGTGGGGAGCTAAAAAAACATGCGAATGCGAACCACTAAAAATATTAAGCGGTCGACACGCTACACAGATACACACGCATACACACACAAACACACACAAACATATGCTAGCTGTCACAGTATCTGTGTTGTATCGGCGTGTGTGTGTGTGTGTGTGTGAGTGGGTGACAGTAAAACAGTTTGGGTCGAAAGTTTGCGGCACATTGATTAACTCTTTGCGGCTGCCCCTCCGCTCGTAATAATAATTTTTCATAATTACTGAAAAATAAAATATATTCGGTATTTGCACTTCATTTAGTGCCCGGTTTTGCGACTGCCAGGCTGCCACTTAATGAGAGTTTTGTGAAAGCAAAATGAAATGATAAACACACAAAAAAAGAGCATACCATATACGATTATAGTTGTCTAACTAATTAAAATATTTATAAGCTAATCACTTGATGGCAGTTCGAGTGGCTAATGAACTGTCTCTCTTTCTTTATTAGTGGAAAATGTGAATAGATATTTAGTACTCTTTATTTTTCCGTACTGTTCATCCATCACCTCCAAGTTTTTCATTGGAAACTTTTTAAAGACGAGCCTTCACGGTACGCTACTGCATGAAAACTTTATGCATAAATGAATGAAACTGAACTCATACTGGGATTGAGATTTGATATGCAAAAGCGGTAGAGAAGAGAGAGGAAGCTGCTGCTGCTGTTTGAGTTGCTTCTCTTGAGCTACTCTTTGCTTTAAACACGCCCCAAGGCAGGCAACACTTTGTGTGTAGAGTCAAGGAGTGAGAAGCGGAGAGACTTCTCCTAATTAAACCGCTCTCTCAATTGACATCATCTCAGTCTTACTCTCTGCCTGTCTCTCTGGGAACTGCTGCTGTCATTCATTTCAATTTCCAACCATTTGGCTCTTTATCTGGGCCATAAACTTCAATCGCATTCAATAATTTTGTCTTTTATGAGGCGGACTTCCGTTTAAGCCGCAGCAGCAATCCTCCATCCATCCATACAGCCATCATCTGCTCCATCCATTGAGGACTGAGTATAAATGCAAATCCTGGCAATTCCGTTTTTAATTGCATTGTTGCCTCTGGGCTTTTGAGATGCTGCTAATGAGGAGCTGCTGGCTATCCTCATGGCTTTCCATGGCCATGCCACCTGGAATATCTAAATCATGCCATTGATTAGCTTTCGGAATACAAATTATTGCCACGACAGGCTAATGCATTTTCATCATCGTCATCATTATTGAACAGTCAACGTATCCGGGCTTAGTTTCTGGCTTTCTGGTTGGGTTTTGGCCTTAGTTCTGTTTAGTTTATGGCCTCGGACTCGCACTGAACTGGGGAGCATTCCTAATTAGCAAAGTAACTGCAGGAGGAGACCAAGCCCCGTCTTTCGGCCTGTCCATAATTTATGTGCCAGAATTTTCGCCTATTAATTATATTACGACGCCTTTACTGCCCTCTACTTTTTGCCTCAAACATCAAATTGGGTCTTTGGTTAGCGCGCCAAAGCGCGTTAATAAATTTCCATAAACAGGATGGGGGATGGGAGACGGGGGTATGGGAGGATGCAAAAGGATTCTGGTTGGATTCTGGATGTGGAAGCCACACATATTCGTCATGTCACGCGCGTGCGGGGCAAAGGCAACAGCAAAGGCAAAATGATTTAAAACAAGCAAAATGTTTGCGCATTTTGCTGGCTTTTAATTTTGATTGCAACTATTTATTAATGGCAGGCAGGATGGATGGGCTGACTGCAGCCTGCTGCTGGCAGGATGGAAGGATGGCAGGATGTATGATGCACGGATGCAGGGATCCCGGCTGCCACTGCCTCCGAGCCATATATTTTTAGCCGCGCTCCACTTAAACTCCATGCAATTTGTGCTGCAATTTTGTGCTGCATTTGTTTCCCTTTTGCTGCTGCCTGGCTGCCCCTTCACTCTCCTCTCTCTCTCTCTCTGTCTCTCTTTCTCTTGATTTTGCATTATTTTTATTTATTTTCGCGTTACATTTAAACTTAAATTAAATGAAATGACACACATTTCTCTACATATTTGTATTTCGTATTTTTCTGCTTTCTGTTCGAGTTTGTGGCTTTTGGTTCACTTCAGTTTGTGTTCAGTTTTCGTTGGGGTTTCGTTTCGTTTCGGTTGGGGCTTGGCGCTTCTGGTTTGTGTCTCTGTCAGGCGTGAGAATTTAACGATGTGCGTGGACCCAATGTTAGCTTTGTGTCGAGTCGAGACGAGACGAGTCGCCTCCTCCGCCATGCCATGCCCATGCAAGGGCTACAGTTGCTAATGAGTCCTGTGCTGTGAATACACTCGTATTCGTAGTTGTATTGAATGCATCATCATATTTCATCAGAACCGGAGCAGGGGAGTAGAAATAGTCGTAGAAACTTTAGCACATAATTAACAGTCAAAGTGGTAGATCCCTGGCATTTGGTTACGCTGTGGGGGGCGGAGGAAACGAGAGATTAATTTAGAAATGAATGGTACGGGGCGGGGGCAGTCAGGCATTGCATAAAATGCGAGGCATAATCGTAATATTTGATATGCAATGTAATGGGGGAATATTTGCTGTTAGTCGAGGCATATTCCAAGTAGTTTTCATTGTTTGATTTAGTAGGGGCAGAAAAATGCTACAAATTAATGATTATTCCCAATAAAGATTACGGCTTAACTGACACGAAAAATTGCCATTTTCATAGGGAAACAAAAATATCAAAGATTTAATAATTTTATAGCTTACGTTATCGATCCATTTAGAGCCTAGAAAGTGCCACAAGAGACCTATATTTGGCTGTGCCTCTTGTGCCACACATAAACCATTATCTGATTCCAAAAGTTGTGCTGAGAACTGCATTTCTGCCTTTAAGGGTAGGGCCAAAACTTCCGGTCTGCGCCTGGAAAATAGCCATTAAATTTTGAAACAATAATCTGGCAACTGTTTTGCAGGCTACAGTCCCTGCTACCAGTAACAATCCCTGCTCTCTCCCCTGCTCCCTGCTTCATGCCATTCAGAAATTGGCCAAAAGCAGGGCAGGAACTTTGAACTAATTAGAGTTGCACAGGCGGAACGGAACGCATGGCAGTTGTCGTAAGAGCAACGACAAACAGGGCTCCCGAAAATTCCAGTTAGTGTTGCCTCTGCCTCTGCCCCATGCCCCACCCACACCCCCGGGGAAAGGGGGTCAGAGTGCTGCAATATTGACAAGAAGCCCAACAGCAGAGAAGAGCAGCAGCAGCAGCAGCAGCAGGCAGAGGCAACAAAGAACGATTCCGATTGCGGTGACAACAATAAAAGGCAATGCGGTGGACGGTGGTGGTGGCGGGGGTGTCGTCTGTGGAGGCGTCATTGTCATTGTCGCTCTTCGCTGTTGTTGGCCAACAAATGAGGCAAAAGGGGGAAGGATGTGGCAGATAGAGCCTGCCACAGTCCCTGCACATAAAAGCGCAGCAGTTGCTGGCAACAACAGCAGCAGCAACAGCAGCAGAGCGTCAGGCAAACGAGAACTATGCAAGCGCATTTGTCGGTTTCAAGTGCCACTTGGGAAATCATCTTTGTGTGTGCCTCCCCCCGACTCGATGCAACACGGCCCAAACGGAGCCTCCGCCCCGCCCCATCCGAACCGAACACGCCTTCATTCCGGTCGGTCCATGCCAACCAACACCCACCACCTCTGGGGGGCAGCTGTAAATGAAAACGAGACCAGAGAAATGACGTTGACGCTGGGTAGACTTGGGTGTTTGACAATAAGTTCACCAGGGGGTCGATGGGGGTAGAGGATCAGAGGACAATTTTTGGTGTTAGAGCTTGCAGATGCAGGGAATTATGTGTGCTGCGATACATATCGCAAGTGTAGTGTAGGGATATAGGATTATCAGATAAAAAGTGGAAGGCTAAAGGAGTTTTATTGGGAAACTTCAATTTTTAAATGGAAGATATGCTCCTTCTACTCCCAATAACTTCTCACCATCCGATTACTCGTACGTTCATATTTTACCCACAAAAATCACGTTACCATCTCTATGTTGTTTTCCCATTCCCGCACTAATCTACCAAATCGACTTGGCTGCCGCCTGACAAACAGAGAGAGAGAGATAGAGAGAGAGAATTTTTGGAACGAAAAACCGAATGCAGCATTTGGTATTCAAATTTTAGCGAGGCAGTTTTCAAAAAGGGGGAAATTAGCAGGCGGGTAAAAGAGCTGGGGCTATGAAGGGTATATATGGATGGGATGGGATGGGGTGTTGCTGCGGATGGCTGTATAAGGCATGCATGCCTTTTCATAGGGTCGCTGGTGGGTCAATGGCTAATCGGATTTCGCAGTTCGTAGTCAGTCAACGTGAAGCAATTGATGAGGGTAATTCAAGTGTGCTGCATGCATGAAGCATCCCACCTACAAATACGAATGCCTATGGGCAGCCAACTAGTATCCCCTACCCCCGTACATAATCCTCACCAACACATTCACGACAAGAGATCGATGGTCGTTATGAAAGCGGCAACGGAAATGCGATGGCCGTTGAAGCACTGCTGCTGCCAAGCAAGGTACCTTGGCATATCGAACAGGAAAAACAACGACTGTGACTGCGACTGGTTCATGGCTCCTGGCTGCTGGCTCCGGCTCTGGCTCTGAGATGTAGATGGAATTTAAGCCAACATTTCTCACCCATACCTTTCTCTCTCTCTCTGTACCCCTTTCTACACGAACAGCATTTGTGGCCGCTGCAGCGATTCAAGGACTCACGTGGCCAGCATTTGCTGCATGGCGAGGCGCTCAAGTATGGCGTCGATTTGGAGCCCCTACACTTCGAGCAGGACGAACCAGTGCGTGTGATGACCAAAGAGCTGCTGCACACCAAGTCAGAGGGGGACAGGGACACAAAGGAGGCGGATGCAGAGGATGTACCGCCCCACATGCCACATGGCCGATGGGAAACTGCTGCTGCTGCTGGTGCTGTTGGTGCGACAGGCGGCGGCACCACAACGGCAGTGCCGAGTCTCGAGAGCGGTGGCTACGTCTACAAATGGCAATTGGGTGACTGGTCCAAGTGCTCCCAGGAATGTGGAGCAGCTGGCAGCGGTTTGCAGGTGAGTGAAGAGCGATTCCTGTTCCTGTTGCCTGATTAATGGGCGGAAGATTGAAGTTCCAATGGGGGGAAATGGCAGACATACTCGTGTAAGACAGAGGAAACATAAAGGAATTTTTCGAAAATGGAAATGGCTTTGCTTGGAAATCCCTCAAGTCTGAGCTAAAGAGAGCTGAGAGCTCCTCCAATTAACTCCTTTAAAGCCTTATCATTAATGAATATGCACTTTTAGTAGCTGCTTTCATTTCTCAATGGCTCTGAGCAAACAGAATGCCGTTAAAGAAGGGAAAGAGCCAACCGCCGACATTTATGCAATAATTAGGCAAGTGCACAGGACTCCCCCGTCGCCAGGCTCCAGGCACCCGTTTCAGCTTCAGCTCCAGTAGCCTCATAAAATCAAGCACAAGATTAAATATTTTAACAGTCAAAAGGTTCCCGGTTCCCTCTCCTCGTACCTCGTAATGCTGCTCCTTATTTTATGTGGAAATTTATTCTTTTACCCTCTTCCATTCCATTCCCATAGCGACGCACGTTGAGCTGCCAGAGAGAGGCTAAGGCAAAGGCTGGTGGCAACAGCAACAGCACCACCACCACCACCAACGACGACAACGGAAACGATGTCGTGGATAATTCAGAGTGCACCGCCCACGGCCTGGAGATGCCCGACACGTTCCAGAGCTGCGGAAACGAAGCCTGTCCGCACTGGACCAAGGGCGAATGGACGCTCTGCCAGCAGTCGAGGTGCCATGGTCGGAATACGGCTGTGCAGCGCCGCCAGGTGGGCTGTCGCTACGAGAACGGCACCGTAGGCACTGCCTGCGATGAGTACGAGAAGCCAGTGCCACGGCAGGAGTGCTACAACGAGCGTTGCAAGGGGGTGTGGCGCGTGGAGCCCTGGTCCGAGGTGAGTACCGAGTCCCTGAGTCCTGGCTGGCTTATTAAGGGTATCCATTATTAATCCTCTACATCCCCTTAGTGCAATGCGCCGTGTGGTCGTCAGGGCATCAAGTATCGCATACTGCAATGCGTCTGGTACGGGAGTCGAAGGCCGGCGGGCAACGTGTGCAAGCACCAGCCTCGTCCGGCGGTCATGAAGGTCTGCAAGAGTCCTGCCTGCCAGCTGAAGTGTAAGTATTGATCGTGGACAAACAATATACCATGAAAATGCCTGTAACCAGCCTGATTTTCTTTCGCAGTATCCCCTTCGGCGGCCCAGCATTGTCGGGATTCGTCGCGCTATTGCCGCAACGCCCGCTCGATGGGTCTGTGTCGCTTGCATCGCTACAAGGAGAAGTGCTGCAGCTCCTGCCAGCAGCAGCCCAACCAATATATATTCCATTAGCTTCTGGCGGGACAGCAACGGCAGCGGCAGCGGCAACGGCAACGACAACTCTACGAATTCTGCAATTCTGCAAGCAATTACTCTAAGTACCCCCAGTAAATCTAAAGAACTATAGCAAGAAATTCAAGTTAAACTTATCCATATGTATGTACAACCAGCAACACTCCCGAACACTCTGACACCCACACCCACACCCACACTGACACTGACACCGATTCCAGTTTAAAATTGTATTGAAATTAGGCCATTAGATATATGTACCCATACTTTCGATTCGAAATTTCGTTACACAGTGAGAGAATAATTAATTGAAATTCCCCCCCCCCCCCCCAACACATAAACAAAAATGTAACATGAGCAAATATTTGCAATTACGAGTAAAGTAAGGATAAATATTGTTAGATCTGCCCCAGGACTCGTTCACTCGGGCAAATGATTTGGCAAACAAGAGAGGCGAAAGCCTTTTGTTTGGCCCACGATTTGCCAGGGTGCACAGTCGCAGTCGATGGCAGCAGCAGCAGCTTTGCTTTAAGCAATTAAAACCATTATAAATTAATGACACGGAAAAATACTATAAAATGTAGCAGCAGCAAGCGGCAAACTATGAGAATTAGGATACATTTTCACTATGCTACAAAATACATTCGAGTATATATGGAATATGGAATAATGTGCATGTCTGAAGGATGCATCCCAGTTAAGGAATGTCTAGGATAAATCAACTTAGCAAATAATGAATGTAAAGGTTGATGTATGACTCGACTAATTGCTGATTCAAAAGTAGTCAAAATGTTTAGCAAATATCTCTACACTAATCAGCAAAATTCACTAATCACTAAATGAAGCATGACAAAGAAAACAACAAAACGAAATCCGCACTGTTACCTAATGTGAACCAAAATCGAATATTAACTAATAATAGTACGAGTATGTATGTAAATATTATAGCAAACGAAAGATATTTAGAGGCTTCTTTATCGAGCTGCACCTTGACTATGCAATTTGTCAATTTTTGTCACTGAATTTTTCCCTTTGTTTTCTGTTTCTGCATTTATCAATTTCCTTCCCCTATGAATATTGTAAATAATCGATTTCGACAACTCATTTGAAGGCTTACCATGTATGTAATTTAAACGAAACGAAACAAAACGAAAGAACTAAATATGTATGCGTATTTGTAATTAGTTTTTTATGAGCAAATTGTTTTATAAACCCTAACATAAATTTATATGAATAACATAAATCAAGCAGCATGTTAGCTGCTAACTATAGTTAATAACTAATATAAAATTAACAACCCAAAAACATGACGGCAGATCAGATCCAGTAAATGTTGAACGCGTACATACATATTTAAGCTGTTAAGTAAAAGTTATAGATACGATAATTAACAAACAAACAAACAAACAAACATTAAAGGCAATGCGAACCCTAACCAATGTTGAACACAGACAGACCCAAACAGACCCCAACAACCGCACACATACACACAGACACCAATACTATCATACAGCAAGGATATGGATAATATGTATTATGATCGACGTAAGCAAATACAGCGAAAGCAACTGCTAATTATTGTAAGAAAATTAAAACAAAACTGAAATAAATATTAAATATTGAAAAACTTGTGGCTGCAATGCATATTCATTATTATCCTTTGACGGGCAGACCGCAAATGGCAAAGTTATGGGCATTTTCGTAAACAGCGATTTTGGGAACTAACTTAGTTCCAGTACTGGTCATATGAGTGGGGATAAATGTCCTTGATCCTCGATAGGGACCCCGGGATGTTGCCAATGCAAATAGGGGAGAAAATTGACAAATTTATTCCTTGATGTCCTTCGTCCTTGCCAAGGACTCCATAGGATCAGGGACGTTGCCCCGATCACAGGAAGCCATCGCACGCCTAGATCGGTCCACAAATAGCGGAGAAAAGGGCAATATCCTTATTGTCCTTGATGCCAAACGATCGGGGACATCCTGCCGATTACGAGGACACGTATCACGTCCGAATCTGATGAAAAATTGTGGAGAAAAGTAAAAATTTATTACTGAAAAAAACATCCTTGATCCTTCGTCCTTTATTAGGACTCTATTAGATCAAGGATTTTCTTCCGGTCACTAGGACACATATAGCGTCCTGATCGGACGAGAAATGACAGAGCTATTGCGATTTAAATATTTCAAAAAGTTAGTTCCATCAATGGCCGTCAATGATAATGGGGGCGCCACTGTGAAAAATCAAATTTTTCATTTGCACAGTGGCGCCCCCAATTGTAAACGGCGATTTTTTGAACTAACATACGTTAGTTCCATCAGTGGCCGTCGCTGATCATGGGGGCGCCACTGTGCAAATCCAAATTTTTGTTTGCACCGTGGCGCCCCCAATGGTCAGCGACGGGCATTGCTGGAACTAACTTTTTGAAAAATGCTTCGCTCAAATCGACTTTTTTCAGACCGAGTACCAGGCGAACAGAAGTCAGCAGCAGGTAGCTGGTTTTTCTTTTTTACATCAGGTCAAAAGCTGCCAGATACGAAACTCGCCGATATTTTTATCGATATTTAAAATGCTTATAACTCCGCCATTTCCAGTCCCATCGTGGCGTGCGACGCATCCTCGTGATCGGGTGAAAGTCTTCTATCGGTTGACACCAAGGACATCAAGGATATTGCCTTGGAATCGCTATAAATCAATTATTCCTTCGCTATTATTCAAAGGATAATGGGATCGGGAAAAAACTATAGCCGATGGATAGTTTGGATCGTTACGATCCTGGAGAAGTAAGTCCTGCGCCGATCGGAGCTCATTTGGCCGAGATATAGCGTCCCAAAGAAAAACACTGGTTTTTTTAATCAAGCTATATCTCCGCCAAATAGGGGCAGATCTGGGCGTGGCATGTCTTGTTGTAATCAGAAGAGCCCATTCTATCGATCCCAATCAAAAAAAAGGACAATCGGCAAATACTGGTTTTCGCAAAATGGATGATGGTTACATCATGATTTTTGTGAAAACCAGTATTCGCCGAATCTGGTTTTTGTGGATGCCGATCAATAGTCTGGATCCTCACGATCCTGAAAAAGTAGGTCCTTCAAGGATCTGCCTCTATTTGGCCGAGATATAGCTGAATTTAAAAAAACCAGTATTTTTATTTGGGACGCTATATCTCGGCTATTAGGCAACCGATTTGGGCGGGCCACACCTTTCCGTGATCAGGAGAATCTCCCCGATCGTTTGCAATCAAATTCGTTTCAAGGATATCAAGGATTAAGGATTAAATTTTTATATCTCCGGCATTTCTCGTCCGATCCTGGCGTGATGCATGTTCACATGAGCGGAAGGATGTCCTGTATCATTTGAAACCATCAAGGACCTCAGGGCTACAAGGATTCGCCTGTTACAAGCAATTTTTTAATATAAAGGCCGAATAGACCAGCCTGAAAGTATGCTACACTTTTTAAAAAACGCAAACCCCAAAAGTATGCAGTATTTTTTTATGGAAAATGCTTCGATGTTCCAATGCTGGAATCAATTAATTAAGCGAATATTCTTGGCCTCTCTCCCACTCCAACTAAAGCACACATATAAAATAGTTTTTTTGATTTTTTAATAAACTATACAATATATATTTGATGTATATATGTAGCTTTATAGAATATTCCGTCCATGTTACTGCTAAAGCAATACAAAAACACTATGCTATGGTATTACTAACTGGCATACTTATACAAGTAACATCGTATTATGTACAAATGTTGATTTCCGTTAATTAATAATGCTAAAACGCACGTTTATATAGTCGTACGCCCAACCTATACAATTCGATTTACTGCCATTGCGGGACTTAAACTTTCGTGGAGCACTGAATCCGCGCTGAGTCGCGGATGAGCGCCCCATCGAATAGTTTTTATGCATATATCTATCCAATATGTCTTTATGTACATATGATTACATTAATCTATGATATAGTGAATATATATGTGCTAATAAAGATGGGTAGTACAAGGTTAAGATTGCTAAATTAATTATGTATAATATTGCAGAAATGTTTGGGACTGTTGTTTCCAAATAATTCATATGACAAGAAAGTCCCAAGTGTGAAATTCAAACAATATGCTTGCTAGATATTGATTAACAATGAGAAACAAGGCAAGTTGGGTAAATGACATTCATTGCAGTGTGATGTGACGAAGCGACGAAGTGGTCGCGAAACAAAACAAACCACGCAGGATCTGGCATCAATGCTTATCACAATCTACAATTATGTATAACAGCGTTTTACAGCAACATATCATAAGAGCTATGCTGGCATCGGAGTTCTTCACGTTCTCATCTCTGGCAGGAACACTTTGCGGTTGGTTCGTCTCTTAACTATGCAAATTAACAAAAGGCAATACAAAATGCATTTACTAGACATTTACAAATGACAAATTCATTCAAATTCAATTAAATCTACAATAAACGACAATCATTCGATTTGGAAGCAGACATTAAATCAGATCTTTGGTTGATTACAATTACGATTAGCTTTGCCTACAACAATTGTTCCCCTATGTACGTATGTAAATAAATGCATTTCTGTATTGGATCTGTTAATTTTTAGAGTGCACATTTTTACAATTTTCAGTTTTCATTCGTTGTTTTAGCGTTAGCATTACATCAACAATACAAATACAATTCTCAGAAAAGGAAAGGCCTTTGTCTTTGTCTACACAATACATATAATAATTGCCAAGCAAAAGTTATTGAGCCGTTTTTTTTGTTTTGTTGTTTTCATTTGCATCAAACAAACAGACATACAAGTAATCAAATAGGATTTTGGCGGCTGCTGGGATATGTTTCATAGCTCTAATTACCATCCATCTATCATAGAGGGGGCGGGATGTGTGACGGTTTTGGGGTGGGGACAACTTAAGTGGTAAGTGCTCTAATTTGAAAGACATATATTATCGTAGACTTAGGCGTACAATGAAACTAAAGGTAATTTGCACTAATTTGAAGATGTTTTAGATGTTTTGTGTATTTCTTAACAATGCAATTTCATGTTCTCTGTTCTCTGTTTCTGTTTCTTCCGTATTGTATTGCTTAATGCTTAAATAAATTATATCACAACAATAGAGACAAAGTTTTGCGGTTCGGAGTGCGTGGGCGTGCGGCAGGGCGGCGGCGGTGGCGGTGGCGGGCAGGCGTCAGAGTGTGAATCAAACAGATGACAAATTGGGGCAAACCACAAGGTTGAACAAACTACAGATACTCTCGCATTGGTTAAACATTGCTATTTCTTACACGCATGCACACATGGACACATACAATAATGAACAATAAATGGTAGATATATATATAAAAGGTAAGTATATGTAGATGATGTATAAATATGGGAAGAGTTGCCGTCGCCGTCGCTGCCGCCGCCGTCACCGCCACTGCCACACACGCGTTGCAGGGTTTCACTGAGATCCAAGACAAATGTTAGGCCAAGCTCTGTCTTAATACTAACTCTTGCTGAGCGCCTTTTTCTTTCTTTGTACTAGGATATCGTAGAACGGATTGTGGCTGATGGACTGCGTCAGCCGCTTGATCCACTCCTGCTGGTCCTCCTCCGTAGCGGCGGACATGCGGTACACGGTATGCTTGCCCTCCACCACCTAAAGCGAAAGCGAAAAAGCAATAGATTAGTATTCATTCGGTCCATTTCTAGTACGCGTAAAAAAACACTCACCTTGCCCTCGGAGTCAGTCTTGCAGGCCTTGATTATATCGGCACCGCCAGTGGCAAACAGCTCGAAGCAATGCGGTTTACTGCGATCGTGTATCTCCCGCACCGATATATTCTCCAGCGGTATAATGCCACGCGGCTCCTTGTCCGTGGTGTATTCAAAGTAGTAGAGGCAATTGTCGTTCAATATGAACCAGCGTCTCTTCCACGATTTGTATCTGCCAGTCAAAGAATCAAAGCGTAAGTATGGATATCCAATAGGAATGGCATTTAGTTCACTCACCTGCCGCCCTGCTTCCACAGCCAGCCCTCCTTGTCGGGATTGAAGAAGGTGTGCATCAGATCGTTGCCGTCGTCTTGGGGTATTTTAAATGGCTCCGTGCGTATGGACTCGTAGAGAGACTCCAGCAGGCCGCGGGGCAAATCCCCGCCGTTGTTGATGCCACGATTCATCGAGATGAATTGCTCAACGGTGGGTTTGTCTTTGACCTAAGGAAAGACGATAGAATTGTAGACATTATTAATTATATCGATAGCAGTGTGGCATCGTATCGATAGCAATGTAAGAGAGAGGATCGATAGATGAAGCGAGACTTGGACTAGAAACTTGGCAACGAAAGGAGAAGCAACAAAGAATAAATAATATTATTAATTGAATCAAGGGTTAGCATGGCTTTTAATTGGTGTGTCAAGTGGCTCTTAATTAGCCAGCAATTTGCCTTTGCATTTGCCTTTGCCGTTGATATAGTTTACAGAAGTGCCCTAGAATATGCCACGAACTGTGTGTGGATTCCTCAGCTACATTTGACCTATTAATAGCGGCCCATGCGGCAGTGCGACAGACCATGCGAGTGGTGTATGTAATTGCTATAACGATCGGACGGGACGGACGCACGCCCTGTCACTCACGCAGCATGCGGAAGTGAATCGCTGCGTCGTCGACGTTGTCGATAATTGTGGCCTGACAGCCGGCAAATAGGAATTCAATTTCGCAGTTGAAGGGCAGCCAGCCCATGGCCCCGGCCACGCGTCGAGTTGATTCTGTTAAGGAATTTCTCTTTCGCTTTTTTTTTCGAATTTCTTTTTTGGTTTTTGGCAGTAGCAACAACTTCCTGACTGCTGCCAACAGTACGAACATCCGGTTGTCAGAAGGCAGCCGAACGAACGTTGGGAAGAGGGCCAAAAACAAATTGAACAGAATAGAACAGATCTAGGGTTATTTTTGGGTGATTATAGCACACGATACCCCTCAATGAATGACTGAATTTTAACTGAATTTCTGTGTGTTCTGTTCATAAAGGTAGCATCTATCCAATCCACTCCTAATCCTACAAACTGGGCGACTTTCTTTCGATTGCCATAATTAACCCACTGTTTAGTACCCACCGATGGATTGTGCAGCGATGTATTGAGCATTATAATGGCAAAACTGAGCACATAGCATGTGTCCGTATTGGTGAAAATGTCCAGATTTAGCTGGCAGTAGCGCTGTGCAAAGCACTCCATCATTCGATCGATCTTCTGCGCCTCGCCGGGCAATCGAAATGACCAGAGAAATTGTCTGTTAAAAAGAGAGAGGAGAATAATTTCCCATTAGCGATAATAGTAATTATAACAGAATGGAGGGTGTGGGTGGGGGTGGACCTACCTTAGGGCTTGCACTAGAATGAGATTGGTAAAGTCGTGTAGCGCCACAAAGGCCTTGAGGACATCCTCGTTGAAATCGTTCTTTTCGCCGAGGTAATCGCCTGGAAAAGAAGGCAGTTAAAATAAATGTTTGGTTATGCGTTTAATTGAATTTTTTGTTCGTTCGCCATTAACGAAAAACCCCCACTGACCCGCCCTCGGGTGGAGTTGGAATTTATGACTTTTGGTTTGGGGTTTTTTCGTTCCCGCAGCACTCACCTATGGCCGTTTTATTGAGGCCCTCGCCCTTGTAGAGGAAATGCGCCACATCCTGGGGATCGTGACGCAGCAGTCGGTTCTCTACGAGATACTCAATGCCTGCAAATGGAAGGAAAATAAAGCATATTAGATATGGAATATGTGCACATTCAAATGGGGTTTCCCCATTATAGAAGTTTCCACTGTGTTCGCAAACGATAAGAAAGCCCGCCACCAACCCGGAAGCCCAAGAACGCAGCAAGAATCAAATCATATAATGTACCCCCATATACGACTATTTGTGGTCCCCCTCCTCACCATTGGAGAGCCAACGAACCGCAACATAAACCACAGCGCAATCTCCATAAACAACGTGGAACGAGGAGAAAAAAGAGAACAGAAGGAGCGCCCCATAATACTCGCTCGGGCAGTCGGTTGGTTGGTTGGTAACGATGTCATTATTTGCCAATCAAAGAGAGAGCGGAGCGGAGCAACGGAGGAGGCGACAGCAGCGCTATCGGAGAACGCGGAGACTCTATAGAGTCTCAATGGAATTATTAAATGTAAACAAAACAAAAGATATTCCATCTGAGAGATATTAAGACTAGAAGCTACCCTTTAATGGGAATCAAAAATACAAATTTCTTAAGGCTTCCGGCAACGTTTTCTTCTGTCTGTCACATAAATACCCATAAATACAATATACCCCCTATGACCCCTCATATTCTTACGGTATAAAAAATAACAATGTCTTTGTGGCTTCAAGACGCCAGGTGGCGCCAGCCATGTGGGCGTGCATTGTAGAAATTGGATTTGCAGATTGAAATCTGCGATGATGACATTGACGATGACAACTTCCAAGGACAACAATAATCACACACACACACACACACAAACACAAATGCCATCGATAATGAGAAATCTGCAAATAGCAAAAGGGGTGGGTGAGGACACAACAGTGCTGGAATGTCGGCTGAGCGTAATGGCTGCTTGGGGCCCCCGCAGGCAACGAAATTCGCTCCTGTGGCCACCACAAGATTCGAGTTTTTGGTAAACAAAAAGTTTTTGCGTGACTTCAGAAGCCATCACGCGCGATTAACATCGCCCCCGCTGCCGCAGGACACAAGGAAGATTGTGGTAGGAGGTAATGGGGATATTTCGACAGTCTCTTTCGCTCGCTTTGGTGACGTTCGCACTTGAGGATTGGAGAATAAAGCCCGCGCGTTCAGGCACTGCTCCACCTTTCCATGGAATATATCTTGCTCAGGTCCCTGCTCTAGGTTCGTACTCCCTATGAACTTCTCTCTGCCCCCCCCCACCCACTCCCTGCCATCGTTTGTGCGTTATGGATGGCACATTTGTGTGCCATTAAATTAAGTATCTGTGTATTGCCTGTGTGTGTGCGTGTTCCCCTCTATCCATGTGTGTGTATGCCCCACTCTTTCCTTTTGTATCTTTCTGTGTGTGTGTGTGTGTGTGTTTGTCTATCTATATGGCGTATCTATATGTGCGTGTATTTCCGTATATTGCTGATAATCGGCCGATAAAGCGACAAATGACGATGACACCACTCCTGTCACCCACCCAACGCGTCCACCCTGCCTTCTGCCTCCTGGTTGGCACTGGTAGCCGCCACACATTCTCGTGTGGAAGTTTTTTAATAAGCGACGACAAAATGTCTCGTTTCTGGTTGGGATTCGATTTGGCTTTTGTTATTGGGTCGCTGACTCCTCCACCGACTCCACTGCCAGCCATCAGTTGTCCCTCTTTGGATTAGCATTTTTATTGTGCTCCCTCTGCCATCTCTACACATACACATACACATACACATACATATACTCGTATCTAGATATCTGGCATTCCGGACAGGATATGCCTCTGCTCTCTGCTTCTCCCCTCCCCTCTCCTGCTGCGTGTGTGCTGCGGGAAGATGTTGCATGGCCTAATTTTGACTTGTCGACGTTAATTTATGGCCAAGAGAGGTTGACGTAAATATTTGATTGGCTTTTAAAAATGTGTATGCCACAGGGAGCTATGGGGAGAGAGGCGGCATTGAGGGAGGATGTGGCATAGATCAGGGGGAGGGGAGGGGAGGGGAGGGGAGGGATGTGGCCAAAGAAATTGAGATGTTTGGAGACGTGTTCCAAAAGCAAACATGCTGACATTTGGGTCACCCCACCACACAGAAACATAAAAAACATTGAAAAGTGTTATCAAAATTTAAGGTGGGACGTGGGATGTGGTCTGGAGTTTTTAAATTCCCCAAAAAGGGGGTCGGAAGTCATTTCATGCCGAAATTCCGATACATTTTTTCATTACTTAACATTCAGTATTCGACATTTCACCCTTCTGAAATGAAAAAGTTCCCTTTGGAGTTCCCTCTTCTTAGATCAATAAATAGTCCATCTTTCCCGATATTAAAGTTCTCTCTACAGTAATTCTATTCCCAAAATGGGACACGATCTCCTCATTCAGCATTAGATCTGACACCTTGCTCAAGGTGTTTTCTCCGAAAACCCAAAGAGTCACACGTCACATAATTACATTTCCCATTTAGCATTAGATCGTCCCAGCCCCCTTTTGTTGTTCTAATGAGGAGCTAAAACATTTCCCTCTATCATACATGACTTTAGCCTTCATCTTTCAACCAACCCATACATCATACATCATGATGTCTTCGTCTTCCTTCATTTCACCCTAATGTTCTCCCTTCCTTTCCCTTTCCTTTCTTTCAACGCAATGATGTCTGAGGGTCGGCGGGTCGGGGTCCTCCCCGGAGACACAAGTTCTTGCTGGATATTGCGGCATTGACATTTCCATTTTCATTTCCATTAAATTAAACACTGGAGGAGGGACAGCGACACAAGTCATAAGCCATAAGCGTACGCGTACACGTACTTCAGATGTCAACGAACTGTCAAATTTGTCATACTTTTAAGATAGTGGAACGCCCTGCCCTACACCCCAGCCCCCGACACCAGCATCTTCATTTCTACTTTCCAACTGCCTGCCTGCTGCATTCTGTTGCTGTTGCTGGTGCTGCATTTTCATTTCGTTTCGGGCTCATTACGTTATTAAATTAACGTCGAAATTATTATTGGACGTACGTGACACCCTCTCCTCTCCTCTCCTCTCTTCATTTGCGTGGAAATTTGCATGGTAATTTTGCCTTTTGGCGCCGCGACACGCTCTCATGGAGTCACCACCGCCCCGCACCCGCACCACAATCTCCACATCTCCAATGGCAGCACGATGTCCCTTCTCTTCTCATCTCTTCACTCATCAGCTCAATTATAAAGCATTTCATCTGACTTCATCATTGTCGTTGTCGTCGTCGTCTGGTGTCATGTCGTCGTCATTGAGATTTCATTTAAATCATCAGCAAAGTTTACATTTCTCGACTTTTGAGGGACACTCCCTCGCGCCCTCTCTGCATAGTAATTGTCAGGGATTCCACTGATTGTAGAGGAGCAGGAACCCCTCTTGAATTGAACAAATATTGCATTTGCATATTCGATTCGGAGTGAATCATTGGGGTGAACCAAAGGAAAATGCACTCAAAATAATCATTTATCTCTTAGAAATAAATAAATAATTGATAGATTGAGGGGAACATTCTGCTTTAACATCTCTAAAGAGTATTTAGAATATATCTCCATGCTCTAGGCATACCTTCCCATCCCAACCCATCTTTACCTATTCCTTTAAGACTCACCTTTCTTCGGATCCATATTAAACTTTTTGCGACCAATGGACATTTGTTTGTCCTTGTTGGAATGCTTGCAGTCTTCGGGCACATCGAGCGCCTCCATTTCCGAGACAACTTCGCACAATTCATCTTTGATTTGCTGTAAACGAGAAGAGACACAGAAAGAATATAATTAAAAAGGTGAAAAATGGAATTCATGATATCATCAACATATAAATATAGACTAAGGAAATGGCAAGCCACAAGTGCATGCACACACACACACACCCATAGATACACATGTATCTAGATACACTCTAGAATCCACAGTTAACAGAACAGAACGAGCAAGCAAGCGAGCGAGCGACTAGGCTGCTGTTTAAATTTAAATTGCGTATGGCGATTGCCTCTATAAAAGCCCATAAATTCCACTCACACTCGCAGAGACAGATACAGAGGAAGAGACACTTCGCAGCACATAGAGAGTGAGTGAGTGAGTGAGTGAGTGCGAGATAGAGAGAGACAGTTGAAAGTCGAGTAATTTGCATTTCCTCAGTGCCATTGCTGCCCGTGTCGCCCCTGTCGACTGGCGCCAAATAAACAACCAACGAAACGGACGACAAAAACTCACTTGAAAACTGTTTTCAAATTTGTGCTAAAAAGCGGACATACAAAAAGTTCCCTATTTAATGCAAACTGTAATTTAATTGAATTAGAAAGAAGAGAGAGGAAAAAAGAAACTACCTGACACTGAGAACTCAATAGGAGATATCGCGGAATGGTAGTGCCATGGCAAGGGTCATTCCATGCCATGCCATTCCAATTCCCAATCCATTCCAAAGCAAAAGAAAATGTCGAAATGTCGTGTAATGCCCAAAGAAGCGGAAAGTACGAATATGTATCTTATATCTGTGAGTTTGACGCATGAATGATGAGGAGAGCCACGAGACCGGAACATATCAATTGCCCCCAGAGTCGTCTCTCCTCCCTCCCAGCACTACACCACCCTGTGAATGACCTTCTGACTCATCAGCTGAGTCGTTCGTATGCAAAAGGGAGACGGACGAGACTCGTAAGCGTACCCCCACCCCAAACGGAGGCACAGAGGAATGTCAATTAAACACTATAAAATAAACCAATTGACAAATTGCTGTCCATGGGCTGTAATAAAAGATACATATACGACATGTATGTAGATACAGCTAGCTAAACAACAGATAGATGAACAAAACTGCAGTTGAGATTCAAAAGATGAGATCATTCGTTCGTTTCGGGGCATTCCATTTGATTGAAATTCTCCACATTGAATGCGGATTTTGTGTGCTCAAGAAAATGTAACTACTCGCTCCCCAAGGGGAGCAAGCAGTGACTCGTCAAAAGTATCTAGATACAAACGGTGCTGGAGTGCCGGGTGCTGCAAGGTTTTAGATTTAGAATTCATTGACTTTCTGTCAATGATTTCTAGGAATTTTAATTCCCAGAGCGTGTCGCATAAGCCCATAGAAGTGAGCAGAAGTTTAAGAAGCTCCACCGTAAGATTTTTATTTATAAAGAATGATGATCATCGGAGTGCTGTTGCTGCTGCTGCTGCTGCTGTCATAGAGCAAACATTTGACCAAAAGATACTTGATATATTTTATAGCTAAATATACGAATGTATCTACGATATATTTCTATATTTCATATGATTTATGGCTTGATGATTTTATGTCTCAATATTTTCATTATATTTTATGACTGCCTCAAACATTTTCCCAGACTTTCAACTCTTTATGTTAATTATTCACATGCCACACACCACATCCGTTTGCCCCTTAAATTCCCATAAAACTATGCGTTCCTATCATTAATCGTTGTCCTCACTATCTGTTGGATAGATTTCCCCCAAACAGAAATATGTTAATTTCGTTTTTTTTTTAAATTTTCAAATCAATTAAATGATCAGAGGAGCTTTATAACTCTATCAACCATGCCCTGCAAGGGCTACCACGATACGACCCATAAAAATCAATGAAAATGAACATAAAACAAAGGAACATATAGGGGCAGCATAGGTTGTGAGACTGGGAGTGGAGGGAGCTCTCTGGCAAAGGGGGTTTATGAATGGTAGACGTAGCAACAAGTTTTGCGGCATGTCAGCGAGCGGTCACATTCAGCGGCGAGTCGCTTAAAAGCCAACATTGATTAAAGACCAACAAGTGGTCAGGGCAGGGCAGGGCAGGGCAGTGTCCAGTGTCTAGTGATATCAAAACCAGAGAAGGAAACACGGCAGACGGGAAGACGGTGGCGTAGAGACAAAGCTAATGAGCGTCAAACTTAAAAATAAACTCGAATCGGGCGGTCGCTTAATGCGAGTCTCTTTAAGACAGGTAAGCGGCAAGAGAGTTCTGTCGACAGGTAATCGTGAACGGAGAGTGGAAGTGTGAGAAAATGCCACGAGGAAGTCCCACAGCGGCAGCAGCGACAGCAGAACCTGTTCTTACGCGACACCACAATGCAAATTCTTTCAACAGAAAGCCAAAGGGGAGACTTCAATTTGGAATTCGTATAAATAAAATCACAAAAAATACAAGCGAAAAAACCCATTCAATATTTTTTAAGCAGAATTCTTTTTTTGGTGGGGATTTTTCATTAAAGTTTTCAAGGGAAATATCCAAGGGGGAAACTCTTGTGCGATTATTCATGAATGGAAGACACTCTGAGGGGAATTCTTTGCTATGTTCTTCCTGCAAAACCCTCCCCTCTTTTTCTCCTCTTGTCCTACCTTTGGATGTTGCCTGAGTATCACCACATCGCTGTTGATCTGCTTCTCGGCATTGCTGAGGTGTCTCTCGATCAAGTGGCGACAACTCTCGCAGAGATTCGCCTCCTGGCTACTCCTAGTACTACAATTATTATTATTATTCTGCTGCTCCTTGGAATTGTTGTTGTTATTGTTGTGGTGGGGATGGCTGATGGAATTCCTCTCGGATTCGCTCTGCGAATTGGAGCTGTCATCGATGAAGCGCATATCGCCCGCATCGGGTGTCAGCGGAGAGCTCAGAACGGAGCTCGGCAGATCCGTATCGAGCTGCAGGCAGGGATTATCCATACCCCCGCCGCCACTGGTCGTCTCCGACAGATCCTCCACATCCAGCATGCATCCCAGCGAATTGGAGCGCGTCTTGCGCGGCGATCTCCGCGAGATGATCTCCCCCTTGTCATTGAGCAGCAGTTCCACGGGTCGCGAGAGTATCAGCGTCCTGGTGGTCGTCGTGGTGGTGGTGTTCGTGTACTCCGATCGCTTGCTGTACAGCTCCGTGTGCGGCTCGTCGCAGGGCAGACGCTTCAGCTCCACCTTGCGGCTGACATCGTTGCTGCTGACCGTCTCGCTGCTCAGCGTGGGACTGGGCGGTGGCGGACTGTCGGGCGTCAAGGTCGTGATGTTGTAGGTGGCCACACTCGTGTAGGGCGCCAGCGAGGGGGAGCGGGGCTTGGCTGGTGGCTTCGGTGGGGGCGTGGGTGGCAGGGGTGTGGGCGTGGGCGTCTTCTCTTCGCTCTTTGACAGCAGATTGCAGAAGCATCGCACACAGACGCTGCTGCTGCGACTGCTGCTGCCGCCACTGCTGCTGCCAGTGTCCACCAGGCGTCGTCGATCCTCCTTGGACGCCTTTAGCGGATTGATGTAGAAGGTGCTGTTGCTCCTGCTACTCCGATCGACACTGAATCCCACTCCTTCGACATTGAATCCTGGTATGCCTCCTCCTCCCACTCCCCCAACGACTGTCGAGGAGAGATCGAAGCAGCTGCGCTGCAGCTGCTGTTTGCTCCCAAAGCTCCCGCTGCTGCCTAGAGTGCTGCTGCCCTTCTTGGTCTTTGGTTGGCGCCGCAGCGAGGAGAACCAGTTGCTGATGCTGGGGCGCTTCTGCTGCAGGGAGGCCATCGCTTGGCTTCCGGTGGCCGAACGGGTTCCTTATGGATTCGATCACACAATCAGGTGGAACCCTTCATGATGGCCGCTGACGATGATGTTGCACTGAAAATTGTATATTTCTTAGTCTCTGCGGATTCGGGGCAACCTCTGTGGCACCACCTCGCTGCAGGCAATTTACAAGTACAAAGCGGCGAAACGGCAGACGGAGGAGTCTTCTCCTTTTTGTTTTAAGAAATGTATCCCATCCCCGCCATTCCATCCCATCCCATAAATTAATTAACTAATTATCAAGTGTCTGCTTCTTTGGTGTGAAGGAAGCCCTACAAAGTGCCCCTGTGTGGCAGTGGCAGGAAATGTGTCGGTTAGAACCTCAAAAATTAAATTTCGTCTCGTGTACATTTTTTTTTTTTTTTGGGGTTTCCAGCCGAGACGGCGACACAAAACGAATTACGCTAATGGCTGGCAGGTTAACAAGGTGATGGCGTTTGTTCCTTAGACTAATCCCAGCACAAGCAGACGGGACACTTTACTGTGGCAAGGACACCACTTCCGTGTGTCTTCGTGTGCCTTCGTGTGTGCCCTGTGTGATTTGTCGACTCTGCGGCTTAGGGCATTGAATCAGCACACAGAACACACACACACACACACGCACCAAAAACCACCTCCCACCCCTCCTACTCCTCATCCTGCTCCATCTGGTGTCCTGCGTTCATTCCTTTGTCTTGTGATTTATTGAGATTTCAGTTCGTTGCTTCTTTTCCCTGTGTCGTCGCTCGTCTAATGTTTGCTTTGTGCATTTACACACAGGAAGAGGAAGTTGGTGCGATAAAGCTTGTGGAATTGTTTCTCCGTAGAGCAACAGCCCCGAAACAGGCGACAAAAACTCTCTAATTGGGGCTGCAAACACCAGAGCAGACAGAGCATCAGAATCACTCAAGCGAATATGCAAAAGTTATGCGAAACGAAGCAAGAATCCTCGGGGGACGATTTATCACATTTTTTACAAGGAATTTGTTGACTAATCTGTTGGAGGGTGGAAATATGAAAGTCAATCGGCAGGAAAAGATTCCGCAAGAAAATGCGGCAAAGGATTGCAAAAGAAACAATGGGAAAGAACAGACGGAAGAACGATAGAGAGGGAGCAAGAGGACCAGCAACAGTCAAGATAGAAACTATGGAAATGGAGTGTCAAACCAAACAAAAAATTAAGAAAGGAACAATGGAAAGGAACAGACAGTAGCAGGGCCAGAGGAACCAGAGGAACACAAAGAATATAAATAAACGAAAGATAAGGAGTGACAGCAATAGGAACAAGCAAGAAAAGGAACATTTAAGCGACCAAAAATGCCTCCAACTGTACCCAAAATAAACTCTAAAATGCGTCCATCGATTGTTTTTGGGCAGTGCCTAAGGAAATTTGTGTCAATTTACATCAAACGTAATGCAATTTGTCAGCAAAATAAGGTCAGACGTTGCTGCTGGCAGTTTAAAAAGATGTTTCCCTTTTGGAAAATAAAGAAAAGAAACAAGACCCAAAATAATAAAAATAAATGCAAGCCCTAAAAAAGAAAAGGCAATTTCCAGACCCCAAAAATGGTGCGTTTCAATATTAATTAGGATTCCCTTCCGCTTTCCAAAATGAATCAGGAATTCCCTTTGATTTTAAATAAATATTATCTTAAATTCCTACAAAAATATTTACTTTAATCAAATGTGAAATTCCTTTGGGGCATTTGCAACCTGTAAACGTGGCATAAGCCCACCCATGATGTCCCCACTGGGGTAAGAACTAGCCAAATGACAGGGTCCCAAAACCGTCCTTCTTCCTGTGGAGTTGTGTGGCCACGCCCACGCATTAGTCAAGTTCGAAATGAAGTCTTTTGAAAGAGTTTTGGGCATCCTTTTTGCGTCGTACAGAGGATGGAGGTAGGGAGAGCGCAAGGGAGTACGTTGCGGGAGTACGTGATTGGATTTTACAAGTGCGAGAGTGCCGGAGAGGCATTCAAATGGCATTGCATTTAATGTGATTCTCGCTCGCCATCATCCAACTTTGGGTCTTCTCCTCTGTCTCTCCTTCTCTTCAATGGTTCTTTCTCTTGTTTCTCTCTCTCTCTCTCTGTTTGCTTTGTGTGTTGGGATATGCATATAGAAAACACATTCCTTATATATCAAATAGCCAAATAGAGGGAAAGAAAAGAAGGCAAACAAAGGCTACAGAGAGGAAGGTTAGCGAATGGGAAAGAAATTATTTGATTTCCTAGATACCCTTAGAAGAAACAACCAAGAAAGGAACGATGGAAAAGGAGCGACAGCCAAAGGCTCAAGCAAAGGAACGGTGGAATTGTGCCGCTGTTTTGAAACAGAACCAGAATAGAAATTCTCTTCTAATGAATTCAGAGCTCTAACTTTCTTCTCTATAAATATTATGCCAACATCTTCTTTAAATCAGAATACCCTTTCCCCTCCCAAGGGTATCTGTGTAATGAGGCGGCGACCACATAAAAGGCGCGGCCAGTCCCAGGCACCAGCCCTGCCGGGCGTCGCTGACCAAGTTGAAAAACATTGAGAGGCAAAAGACAAACAGAAAACGATGTCTAGGGATAGGTTGTGACAGTGGCAGAGTGGCAAGGAGAACACACAGGTGAATGCCACAAAGAAGAGAAGAGAAGATGGAAAACGAAAAGAACTAAAAGAAGGAAAAACAAGTAAAATGAAATTAAATTTGTAAACAAACTATCAATCAAACTGAATGAAGCCGACACACACACACACACAGACAGAGGCACACAAGAGGCGGCTATAAAGATACAAAAACAGATCCCACAGATACAAAGATATCCACCTCAAGTGGTGGCAAGACCCAAGAAGACCCATCAAAGCTGTGATTGCTACCTGTGGACAGTGCCAGTGTATCTGTGTGTCAGTGCCTGTGTCTGTGTGGGCAGGAAATGCGCTTTGAAACTAATGTGAAATTTAAGCCGAAAACTCGTAAAGTTCCCCCCCCCCCCGCGTAAGGAAAAACTCCACACAGTAGCCGCCGCCACAAAAAAGAGAGGCGTGTCTTTCGACATTTATCTTGACAATTTAATCTACACTTTACACACACACTTTTTACAGACGGAAACAATTGAAAACTTGTGCGCTTTTAACCCTTTTGTCTGGCGGCAGCACAGAGTCCAGGGATTGGCGCAGACAGCACAGTGGGAAAACCAATTAGAAAATCAGACACATAAACAAAGGCCCCTACGCACATCCTCCGCCAAAGAGGGAAAGATAATACAGAGAAAATCGCAGACACACATCCAGACATTTGTCTGTGGCGGCGGAGGAGTGGAGGGATGGATTTGAGTTTTCCCATAAGTGACTTTTACTTTCCTTCAACAAAATGCAATTAAACGCAAGCTCAGCGCTCTGTGTGTTTTGCGACAGTTTTCCCTCATTCCCCCATTTCCATTCGCTTCCCTTTTCCTTTCTTTTATTTGTTTCTTGCAGCACAAAATGTATCTGCCGAGTATGAGTTTTGGGTCAATGCTCGCTTTGGGTGTGAACATTTGCTGCACTTAAGCGGATTTTCCGCCACAAACTAAGACTCTTGGCTTTTGTTTTGTTCATTCATTGGGAAAAAAAAAAAATGAAATTAGAATAATATTTAGGAAGGCAAGAAAATGACTTCACTTTCCCCCTTCGAGTGGGGAGAAACCTCTCAAGTATTTAGCTGAGAGAAAAAAAAAACCTAATTTGTCTAATGATCCAAACGGAAAAGAAATCTAAAAAATTGCCATATAAAAACAAAAAGCATTTTATAATCACCCGATGCTGGTGGCTCTGTGCATAACCTCGCCATATGTAGGATATATTCCACTTTTTTGTACGGTTTTTCTTTTATAGTTTTTTGTTTTTAATATTTTGAGCTACTTGCGTCATTTGGCTAAATCGAGAAAGATGCAAATTTTTAGCCTGTGGCATGTGTCTGTCGGAGCTGCTGTTTTTTTTTTTCTTTTTTGGAGGTTTTTTGCGCCTAAATGGAAGGCAGCGAAACAAAAACAACACAACAACAAAAAACAACAAATAAAAAAGCAAAACAAATAGATATTATAGCAAACAAACGGTTGTCTGCCTTGGGAGGCAGGCGGCACAGTAGCATCCCATAAACGTAATGAGAAAATATCCAAACAGATACAGATACAGATACATAGACACTACAGATACATATACAATATTAATGTATGACCTCCCCTTTTGGGGCAAGCAGCTGCCTGTCTAAACTGGACGCCTTCACCCCTTTTATCTGTTGTTCATTTCAATATTTTATTTGGCATTTGGTCATTTTTATATTTTCAGACGCAAAATGATGAAAGATTTCGTCTGCCCTTTTTGCTTTGAAAATTATGACATGATTTATTTACTTTCAATGTTGGAATTTCATCTGGTTTCCTTTTTAAAAATATTTGGGAATTTAAAGGAAAAATCTATTGAAATATAAGCGAAATCATATGGAAGAGGGTTGGAAATTACTTGTGGGTGTGTCCTAGGGGTTTGTTCTAAGAAATTTCTGAATTTGTATTGCAAATAATTTACTTAAACAAAGCAATCTCTGAATCAATTATCTGATCTATACTCGACAGCGAGTATTTTTATAACCAAAAACCTCAATAAACTATAGTTTCCATGTCTGAAACATCTATGGAAAATAAATAAACATCATCTGTAGTTTGTAAGATGTTCTAGACAAAGGTCTTCTACCCTATGGTCTACACTATTTCTTAAACAAAATTGTATTTTGAGATGTGTAAATCAATTAGCTATAGAGTACAGAACTTGATATATCTAAGGCTTTAAGTGGTGCAAAACAGCATGCAACCCAAGAGACAACATCTGGAATTAATGGGATATGCTAGATGAAGGTTCTAAGGTTTTTCCTACACAGAATTTATTCATTTAAGTACCCAAATCCCAGATCTCAAGACCACAAAAGATGCTTAATAAATATAGTCTCCACTTCTATATATATACTTATATATTTCTTTATTTAGTGAACCATTAAGAACACAAGTTCGTTGGCCCACTTCGTGTCTGTGTCCGCCATCAGCAGAGTGTCCGTCCGACAGTAGAGAATGAATGTCTAGAATAAATGTGTTTTTAATTAAATGCCTTTTGTTTCTTCTATCCAGAAGAACGTCCGTCCCCCGTCCCGTACGTCTGCCCGTGTTCGTGGCGCTAGACAAAAGGTAAGTCTTCGAATACAAAATAGAAACGAAGGTGCGGGTATGACATGTATCTAACAGATACTCTCGCAGTCTCACTCCTACCTGCCTGATGGCCCTTTTTTGGTGTAACTTTTTTTGGCAGACACATTTCCCACAGAGAGCTCAACTCATTAGAATGCCGTCTGGTAGGTGGTAGGAAATGTATCTTAGAATGCGAGCGTGGAGTGTGTTTTTTTCAATGTAATTAGAGGGTGGAATTGTTTTTGTTTTGTTTTGAATAAAGATATTAATACTTTAGTCACATATTCGAAATGGAATGGATTGGAATGTCTTTCGTTTGTCATTCGCTTTAAATGTTTGTTGCACGCATTTTGCATACTAAAAAGATACAAAGATACGCGTAGCTGCTGTAAGGTTATGTAGCAACAGGTGCTACTGTTTATTGATTCGGAGGGGTCTCTGCCTCACTGCCTCCGCCTCTGTGTCTGTGTTGTGTTGTCGATTTGCTAATTGTGGCCCCAATTTCGGGGCGGCGAGCCCCGCGGGCTAATTGTTGTGTATCTTGTGGATACACGTTCTAACTATTGTCTGGCTTTTCCTCTCTATGGCTAGCATTTTCGCACTTGGCACGCGGTTTTCGGGTCAAGGCAAAAAAGCTCTCATTGGAAATTTCCATTTGTTTTGTTGCCTAAATCTATAGTTGATTTACTGATTGATTGATTGATTGATTGATTGACTGATATCAATGGCTTGACAGCGAGCCAGCCAAACATCAAAGCGTAAATTCCATAAAGGCAATGTGGAAATTATGAGAAAACTTCAATTCAAAAACTGAAATTGGACTTGAGAATTTTTCATACATTTTCTACCATTTTTGGGACAGCAAAAACTTTTCGGAATTGAAGCAAAACTTCATGGCGAACTTCTTCGTAGCATTTCAAGCTAATTAGCAAATGAATTTCAACTGAAGAAAAAAATCAGAATCCCACACAAAAAGATACATCCACATCTAGAGCAAAACACGAAGTTCATTAGGCCTAAACGATGTGATAGATATTTATGAATAATTCAATCAACCGGTTTCAATTCATTTTGACTGTGGAAAAAGGGTGTTGAATGTATTTAAACATTCATTCAGCACTCATTTATTTGAATACTAAAACTAAACTTAAAGCCCACGGAGAACTGGTTACTCTAGCCGAAATATACAACATTTCTTATTAATATTTCTGCTTAAAAACAGCATGGAAACAAAAGATTTGTTTTCGAAGAAACATTATCGTTTGAGAGTGTAGAGGGCAGCCTCAGAGGAATAGGAATTTGATTACCAGAAAACCAAAGTCCATGCACGATTATATGATGAGGGTTTTTTTTTTCTTTATTCCAAGTACAACTAAAACCCTGATAAAACAGCATTCTAGCGGATGTACATTGTACAGTACACCCGTATACGCGTTTGGGTTCTGAGTTTTATCGCAGCTGCGGATATCAACGTCTGGATGCCCGCTGGAGACGACCGCCAACTGGGGATTTGGGGAATAAAATGCGATTAAAACAAGTCAGAGAACTTTTATTAAGCTTCTCTGAATAATAAAATATGTCGCTAACAAAAGATTTATTTGTTGAGAACAAAGTTGAACTTGTTTTTGAATTTAACATGATTGTTTCAGGCTTTAAAAGGCATACAAACGGTAAGAATCTTGAAGATTACACTCTTAATTTAATTTTAAGCCAGAGATCTAGAGCTCAAAAAACATATTTTTCATAAGTATTCATAATTCCATACATTTTTCTCTCTTCCACAATCATTCTACCCTTAAAGCCATATAAGTAATCCCCATACTTAAGCCATTTCTACCCCAAATATGTTTGGCTACCCAAACAGAGAGACATGCGTTGGTTTCCTTCTTTTTTTGTTAGCCAAAAAAACACTTTCCATTTTTCTACATTTGAAAGTGAGATGCCAAAGCGAGAGAGAGAGCCAAACAAAGAAAGAGACAGCGAGAGCCAAACACACGGCAAGGACCGCATAATCGTAGTCTGCACTGCACTTCCCCTCTCCATACCACGACTAAAGGGAACTCCTATCCGTTTGCTCTCACTCTCTGCCGCTCTGCGGGGGGGGGGGGGGGGGAAGACGTGCCTTGTCTGTGAATGCTGCTGTGGCTGCCGGAGCGGACAACGACGTGATTTGAACGCGCAAAAGATATATCCGCACTGTTGCTCTCTCTCTATCTCGCTCTCTAAGTATCTATACATTTCACTCGCTATCTCTATCTATATCTATATCTTTGTCTGTCTGTCTGTTGGCACTTTTTCTTTTTGTTTTCTTATTTTTTGGGGGGTTCTTTTGTCTGCTTTTCGGCTGCTTCCTAAATATGTTTCTTTTGCGGCTGCTGCCCGCACGCGCATCTCTTGCTTACTTTTATTCTCGCTTCTCGACTTTTTGTTTATAAATTGAAGATTTTATGGATAGAAAAAAAAACACAAGAAAATAACAAAAACCGAAAGTCCATTGGCTTTTCCCTTTTCCTTTTCCGTTTCCCAAATAAAGTCAATATATTCATGCCTGCATTCGTGAGGTCCTTGAGAATAGGTTTAGCTGTCGACACGCACGATTGTCTCTCTCTCTCTTTCTCTTTTTTTTTTGTAGCTGTATCTTTGCTGTGGTGTTAATAACTGAATTGCATTTGTTTCTTTGTTTATGCATCCCATGCATCGCACACTCGGGCCACACATTTCTGACACTTGTTACCCGAAAGCATTTCATTTTCTTTTCGGTTTTTCCCTTTACAGAATATTCGGACTATTTTTATACACTTTTTCCACAACGACATATGTTACGGATTGAGAGGTCAAACTCATTTAGTGTGTCAATGATTATAATTGTCTGTCGAGTGAGTCTGCTCCTCCTCACTCGTTGCTGGCTTTTCCCTGTGGGAATTCTAGCATTAGATAACACTTCTCGAACACATATCTTATCTGTGGGCAAGCATTATCGATTATATTCCCAATATATGATATATACCACTGCAGGTCATTCTTTCAGAGACTTTCTCTCATTTCTCTAGTGGAATATTTTGGGTAAAAGATTCATCAACTTTTGGCATTGTTGCTGTACTTGAAATGAAATTCCAATGTCTCGCAGACATTCATTGTTCAGTCTGTTTCGCTTAATTAACATTAATATTCTTTAGACACAGACAGAGGCAGACAGACAGACACAAAAGTTCTTTAGGCATATTCTTTAAGCCTTCCCAAGCGCATTCTTTGGTTTTGTTTCGTTTTTTTCTTTTATTAATTTCGTTTGATTTTCGAGGACACAAGTTGGGGGGCAAAATAAATTTCAATTTGGACGTTCATTAATGAACATAAATATTGTTAATTTTTGTGTGTGTTTCTTTGACACGAGATTTTTGTTTTTTTTTGGCAAACATTTTCTATACTCTTTTGGCGTTTCATTTCGTTTCGTTTCCATTTCCTTTCTTTAATGTTTATTTATTTTATGGCTAAAAGACTCGTGGCGGTGCTTGTTCGAACCTCCCCACCAGTCTCCACGACCTGTGTCGCGCATAAATAAATTGCAAAAACATTCAAATTTTGAATGTTGTTTTGGGGGGCTTAAAATATGTTTTTAATTTGTTCAATTTGTACGCCCACAAATGAATCAACATTCCGACGGCAACGAATTACATACAAAGGGGTTGTACAGTGCGTTTCATAGAGGTAAGGCGGGTAGAATATGTGCATAATGATACGCGCTCTTAGAGGCTTAGAGTCTTAGATATTTTGTTGAGTCGCAGAGCCTTTGTTTTCCCTTCCTATTTTGATCTCACCTTTCTTTTTATTTCTCCTCTGTTATATTCCTGACAGCTACTGTATCTAGATACTGTATCTAGTCACTGGAAACCGCATGAATGTGTGGGAATTGCGAGAGTCAACCACAAAGCAGAGTATACCTCGCACAATATATTATAGTATAACGCCACGAAGTGGCACACAAAGTCATTTGCGTACTCTGTTTTTGTTTTTTTTCCCACGTGCATTTAAATGATTTTTCCACCCACAGATCGGAGATCGCACTGAGAGATCTTGCCCCCTTTTAAAAAGGGGGGTTCAAAAAGGGGGTTGGACTGCCTGGTGCCGATTCTCTCTCTCGCGGACAGGCCATAAAATGTTTTGGATGCCTCACGTTTTTTTTTTTTTTTGGAGGTGCAGCTAATTTATGAGCATTTACAACTGAATGTATTTGTATCTGTATGTACATCTATGTGTGTATCTATGGCTAGCTGCGGTTTGTTTAAGCAGCCACTGGATTAGTGCCACTTTAGATCCATTCACAACATAAATAACCCGAGGAGACACAGCAACAGAGGAGCAGAAAGCCCCACCCGCCCTTACCGCTCGAGCATTATTTTAAATTAGATTTTATTCGCCTTCCCAGAGGTTGGACTCTACTCTATTTTTAAGATACAGTTACAACAACAAAAAGAAAGAGTAAATATTCGCATCTAAAAAGAGATTTTAGCCCAGGGTCTTGGGTCTAGGGTCTGGTGGAAGGGCCCGGCCCTGTGTCCTACGACTATTTCTCTTCATTTGGTTTTGATTCCTTTTTCTCTCTCTAATGCATATTTGTGTTTGGAAATTGAGTTGGAATCTATGTGGCAGGGGGGGGGGGGGGGGGGCAGGTGCTAGTGTATGCTCTCTGGCATTTTAGCAGGTAGACAAGCACTTTGCACTTCAGACTCCACTCCACTCTCTTGTTATTATTTGCATAACGAAATGGGAATTGGGTATGGGGTTTGGGGTTTAGGTTTCTCGCTTTTGGCCACAGAGAGATCTTAATCTTCGGCCACAGAATGTGGTGTGAAAAATGTGGGAAAGTAAGTAAGATAAAAACTATTTAATGTGCGAATTTTTCAACCACAAAACGAACTTGAATTTACACATTTTATTTGATCATTTTGTGGTAACTTAATTTAGATAAGAAATTTAAAAGAATTTAAAATGCAGTTTTTTGTGGTGCAGCATTTGCTTTAAATAATTTCCTGCACTTTCTTTATTCCTTAAATTTTTGTATTTCCCTCATTTGGTTCATTATTTGCCTTTATTCGTTTTTAGAAATGATTCCTTTTTTAAAGAACTATTCTGCTGCAAAGAAAAAATTTTAAGAAGTTCTTCATTCAATTTCCTTTAAAAATTCAAAATTTTCTAGAAATCAATTTTTTTTGCTAATTGCTTTCCATTATTCCATTCACTTATTTTATTCCTTCATTATTTCATTATTTTCATTTTTCATTATTCCTTCAATCGTTTCTAGCTATAAATGATTTATCTTCCGAAGAAATATTTTTTTCCAAAGCAAACAAAAAAAAGTTCAACTATAATTCTCTAAGGAATGCAATTCAAATTCTAAGAAAAGAAAAAGTTCAGCTACACTTCTGCCAGGAATTCCATGAATTCTCTGAATAAACTGGAAACTTTGACTTCGAATCGAAGATTAGCTGCCTTTCTCTTTTGATCCAAAGTATCCTTTTAGCTCCTGCACTATAAAACACAATCTACTCTACCCTCAGGCCTACACTCCTTTTCTTTTGAAGCAATGCATTTCCCAAAAGCATATTTTGCCTTAATGGCAAGCAAAAACCATTTACACAGGCGATACTTAAAAATCGAGCACTTGTGTGGGATGAAAAGCATCGCACGTTTAGCGCGCGCGAAATCAAAGGAAAATCCCACTCGAAAAGACCCTTGACACACATATCCACTCGTCGGTCGTTGGGGGGGGTTGGCTAAAAGCCTCCTTCGACTGCTCCAGTTTTTCAGTTTTTCCACCTCATCATCAATGCACCCCAACAATAGTCGGGGGGCTCGGCTCTGGCTCTCTCTCTCTCTCTCTCTATGGCGAGTGCTCTCGTGTGTACTTTGCATTTTGTATCGAACGTCGAAAAACATTTAGGGCTTCGCGTGAATCACATGAATGGACTCAATGATTATGCACATGGACTCGACTCTTAATGAGACGCAACAAATTTATGTACGTGTGCGCAGTGCGCACCGTACCCAAGAGTTCAAAAATGAATTAAAATGTAACTAAATGTTCGGGGTGTGCCATAGAGTCCACAAGTATCTATAATTGGACAACAGTCCGCAGAGAGATAGAGAACGGGAGGGAGAGGGAGCGAGGTAGGCAGAGTGTGCTGTAGGGTGCCTGCATAATCAAGAGACGAGGTCAATGGAATCGAGAAGAATGCCAACTGACAACGGGGCAACAGGGGGAACAGGGGCGAACAGGGAAACAAATTTTATTTCAAAAGTAATTACAGCCTGAGAGAGTCAAAAAATGTGTTGTGTCAAGTATCTGCTGTAAGATAAATTTTTGCATAATTTCCCATGCAAATGACCAGGAAAAAGCTAAACGAATTACGAATGGGGCGGAGGGGAATGCTGCAGGGAGCATGAAGAAAGCGAAAGAAGAAAGAACAAAGATGAAGGGAAAAGCTGCAAATGAGAAAATCAAATGAAATAAAACGAAAAATCAACAAAAAAGTAGGTACAGTTGCCACAGCACAGTTGCAACTTGTTGCATGCGAATGGCAGGGAATAAAATACATTTGTCATCTTTCTTTCTCTTTCTTTCTTTCGAGTGTGTGTGTGTGTGTGTGTGTCTGATGCTATCTGTCTCTATCTGTCACTCCCCAATTCTCACATGGGTCTTGAGTGCCTCGCCATTGTCTCCCTCTGCCCGTCGTCTCTTTCTCTGGAGTATCTCTGGAGCTGGAGCTGGAGCTCTGAAGTCGTCGAGTGTGGCCGCATTTGCATCTGAATATCTGCATTTGCATTCGGTTCCTCCTCCACCTCCACCTCCACCTCCTGGTGGCGCATTGCAGTTTAGATGAAATTGCCTAGATTGCAGGCCTAGTAGAGACAGGATCCCAAAAGATACATCACTCCAATGTGACTCATGCCACAACTATGTATGCCATGCCACTACAACAATTGTTTGCCCCCATATTTATGACACACGCAGCAACAGCAGCAGCAGTCACTGGAACGCACAGGAGCAGGGCAGTGGCTGTGCCTCGCCTTTTGACTTGTGTATTGCATAAATCAGAAAGTAGATAAAGAAAATTGCAACTATATTTGTGGTAGAACACACGCATACACACACACTCCCTTTGCAACACCAAAAGCAGAGACCAGCCAGCGACCAGAGATAAGTGCAACTGCCAAGATAGAGATATTAGCAGTTCTTAAAGTGCCACTGGATTGGGGGGCAGGACAGCGCAAGGGATTACGACACAAAACGGATGTTGACACTGTGTCCCACAGAGGAAGAGGGAGAGAGAAAAAGAGAGAGCTGGGCGATTGAACGGAACGAACAGTGAATGTCGTTTCTTGCGATCAAATTGCTGTCGATATTGCAGGGGGTTTTCATGTGGACTGTTTGCCCAAATAAAATGTAGGAAAGATTACCAAGGAGTATCTGCCACTGAAAGGATCTCCACTGGAATGAAATATATAAGAAGGAAGTGAAGGATCTACAACTTAGAGACTTCTGCCGCCTGCGTAGGAGAACTTCCATTGAATATTCGTATAGATATATATCATTTCTGTATTGCAATAGAGTAATCATTAGGTAACCATTCAACCATGAATACTGTGATCAATCTTCAATAGATCTTTTCACACAGCTGACTGTGTCTGCTCACTCCCATAGAGATCTTTAGATCGTAGACTTATTCCCCAATCGATATTCGAACTACTCCCCAGAGGATTGGCTCTTCCTTGAACCCATATTGAACTCGGTTTCTGTTTTGCGAATTCGCGAAAACCCTAATTGCTTTATTCAATTTTGTCAATCTCTGTATTCGAATACAAAAAACAAAAACAACAACAACACTTTCCGCTGCGGCACTCTACGAATAAACAAGTAAACAAAATTAAGCTCCACAACACTTAGCCCCCTCTCATCAACCGACTATGTGTGTGTGTGTGTGTGTGTTTGGCTGGACAAACAAAAAATACAAGCTAGAGAGGGAGGGGGGCAAAACAGTAGAAACAGAAATTGCAATAAATTAATTTAATGGCAACGAAAACAAAGACCCAAAGAGTGGGAGGAAGGGCAACAAAGAAGAAAAAAACTAAAAATAAATAAGGGAAGGCTAGACATAAGGGCTAATGGAGCAGTTGATACTCTAGGCCCTAGGAACTCTATTATTTCTACCAATTCAAAACTTTGGCAGAGGCTTGTCGAATGCTTTCTATAGCTTGAGGCTTCAATGCGTAAACGTAGAAACATCTGCGACTCTGGTACTCATTTTTTTACCTTACAAGCATTAACTAAAAGTTGAAATACCCTCCCAAAAAGGGTAACTTAATTGTCAACTGCCAACACTCGCCACAGAAGTGCGAAGCAACTGTTCAAATGTGCCTTAATTGCTGACAATGGGTATTGGCAGAGTCCAAGTCAATAGAACAACAGGGAGGAGTCTGTCCAAAGCCTAGACGAAATGAAATGAAACGAAACGAAAGGGAAGACGACGGAGGTCAGTCATTGATCTCCGTTTTGGATGAACAAAAGACAATGCCACGCCCCAGAGACACCACCAGACAGTAGCCAAAGGAAAGGGTAAAGAAGATGGAGAAGACTGAAAGTAAAGGAAAGACATGGCAAAGGCAAAGCTTAAACTTCGCCAACGAAGACATCCAAAAAGGTTAGAATATCTCCCATCGTAAGGGTTACGCCTTGTTGGTCCTCCTCTATAAATATTTTTATTAGTTTCAGTTTTTATTTCAGCTTTTTTTCATATGCGCATTTGAAATTCGAGCCTCTCAAAGGGGAGGGAACTTCTCTCTAACGCCATATGTGTTTGTAAATGCAAAATATATTTATTCCACAAGCAAACAGAGCCCTAAAACCCTCCTCCACGTCCTCGTGCTCACTTGGCAGTTTGTGGCACGCAAAAGGAAGTTGCTTTGAAATGCAATAAAATTTCCTTTACTATCGGTTTTTAGGTATAATTAGCATTTGCCGCCAGCCGCCTGCCGCCGCCTGCCAGCAGCTGTTCGAATGTGCGGCGAAGGTGGGGTCGGGGAGTGAGTGTTTCAAACGGAACCCAAACCCTTAGACCCCAGCCACAGCCATTCCCATATCCCATATGGTGGTGCAGTTTACAGCCAAACAATTGCACTTTGGTATCTTGTATCTATTGTAATGGTTTGTTGTGATGGCTAGAGGCTTGGATGGTAGATACTTTAACTTCTGAAGGCAGTTGGTAGATCGAGGAAATTGATTTGTAAATGGAATTGCGTTAGAAGTTATCCTGTGTTTTGTATCTGCTGTATTTCCACCTCTAATCTGTGTAGTATTTTCATTACTTGTTTCTACTTGTTTTTACTTTCTATTCCATTCCGTTGTTCCATTCAAGCTTAAAGTACCTTCCCCAAAAGTTTATCTAGCCCTTAGAAATTGTATTCCCTGCATTTATTTCATGACTCATGCACTTCGACATCTCCCCCTAACCGTCTATTCGTGTAATTATACATTGATTGGGCTTCCTTCCCCCCAATTTATTACAACATGATATTTTTCGAAAACTTAACGTTTGGCAGTTGGTTTTCATGTTCAATAGTGCAATCCACCCACGCGTCAGCAGGGTTTTTCCCCCTCGAAAAATGCACCCTGCGACTGCAGCAGTCTGAGGCAATTAGCTTGAGTCTGACGCCATGCCATGCCATGCACCATAACGTGGCATGAGGCACAAGGCACAAGGCATGAGGTTGCATTGCCCTTCAAAATAGGGAGAGAATATGAAGTACGTTTTTATTGTCTTCCAAAGTCAAGGCGCACTCTGGCGTAATAAATGCACACACACTGCACAGATACTTTTCCATCTATAAACCTCTCTCTCTCTCTCTCTGTAAAATAGCCCTTTAAACAAAAAGCCAACGCTAGGTACGTGCCGTGTTGAGTGACTATTAAATTAATTATGCCCAAGACTTTAATGGTCTTTTCCTATTTAATAGATTTATGAAATGAGCAAAAGTACGTCGCCTCATAGCTCTTCAGCATAGTTTTTACTCGTATCTGTAATTGTTTTTCGCATGAAGTGACCATTAAACTAGGCTTAGAGATTATCTCTGGAAATATGTATATGTCCGAGTATTTCCCTTTGTAATTGCATAAATATTCTTACGCTTGAGGGCAGATTCATAAATCACACACACACACATAAAGGTGTGCTGTGCCCACAGCCAGACTTAGCCTTCAGCTGATTATTTCCGTGCAATCTAATTATTGCTGATATTTTTTGCATTTTGTGAATTCATCTGTTTGGATGGATGGCTGGAATATAACGCCATGAATATAATACCTTGTCTAGACCCTACAGAGGTTCGGTGCCGTGTGTGATTGAGATCTCTCATTGGCATCGCTTTAATTGATTACGAAATGCGCAGTGTGTCTGTCTGTCTGTGTGTGTGTGGAAGTGCCACTGGCACTGCCATTCTATCCATTACATTTTTAACGCCTTTTATTCGCTCATCATCTCGATGTAAATTGCTTGTTGTTTTGATGCGAGTTTTAGCAGCATGCCTCCATTTCGTGTGTGGAACAGGAAGTGCCCCAAGTTCGAACAAGTGACCCAAGGAAATTGTATGCTTATTTTGTCCCCAAAAATTATTGTAATATTACCGAAAATGCTACAGAAATGAGCATTCTAATTACGCACATGAACCGATCCCGATCCACACATGAAAATGAAACTATAAACCAAACGACGAGACGATGAGACGATGCCTTGCACGAGTCCCACCAGATACACAGATACATTCGTGACTTTTTCCCAGACATTAGTTTTGTGTAATATTGGATTTCCATTGAATGAATACAACACCCGAAATAATAAATACTGGCGCGTGCAAAAACCGTCTATGGAACACTTGTTAGCCCCCCCCCCCCCCCCCCCCCAACGTTCCGCACAACCACGTTCAAGGTTTTTGCTGCGTTTGTGTAAATTTTGAGGCGTCTCCCGGGCAGCCGTCAAATGTTTAAATTACAATTGAGATTCAGATTCAGATTGAGGAAGGTTTCATTTTCATGTGTTGTTGAGCCGAAAATTAGCTCCAATTCTGTGAGGCACTTGGCACTTTAAACTGCCAGTTAAATGGAGGGTTCATGTTTTTGGTAGAGACTGGAAAATGTAGAAGGTTTTTTCTTACAGCATCAAATTTCCACTTGAAGGAAAACCTAAATAGGGCAACCTTTTTTAACAGCGAGTAGAATTTCTGTTAATTATGGTAAGTCCCTTTTTAAAGCCCTAGAAATCTATCTATACAGATTTGCTATACATTTTAAAGCCCCAAAAACTACTTAAAAGTCTCGCCAAAAATTCTTAAAAAAGAATGCATGTAATTTTCGTGTGTCCGAAAATCGAATTGCAGTCTGGCCAAAAACCACGCGTTTACCGGTGGCAATATCCGTTAACTGTTTTGCACCTGCCTGCCGTTGATTATGGCCGAACTGCCGCTGTCCGTTGTGGTCGGTTGGTCGGTCGCCTACTAACTCGAATGGAGAACACGTGTCCAAAGTGTTGCTGCAGTTTTTCGTAGGCTAATGGACCTTTTTGGAAAATGCATTTTTGCCACGTAACAAAACAGAGGGTGGGGTGTGGTGGGGAGCATGGTTCTGGGCCAGGTCTGGCTGTGGCGTTGCATTTGCATTAAATGTTAATGGCAAAATGCAATTATTTTCGCACATGCAACGACCCAAGGGGGGACACACACACACACAGTACTAAAGCACTCGTCGGCACACGCGTTGCTCATGTTCGTTGACAATTAATGCGAGTTTTTCTTGCTCTTTTGTGTCAGGCGGCGGCGGCAGTCTCTGTGTTGCTCCTGCTGTGGCAGTGTCTGCATCTAAAAATGGCCTGGGCACACCCCATAAACAAGTATGAACCCAATTTTCGCATTAATTTCCGCATAACTCGGACACACAGCACAAACGAAAATTGAATGCAGTTGCAACGATCGGTGCGGCTACCAAAAAGAGATAATCAACTATGAAAAACTGACCAACACAAAAGCGGGGGGGGAAATTCTTGCACGGCAGCCAGTAGCCCGTAGTCATTGGTTGACCCCCGCAACAAAGCCATCCCATGACTTAAATGAATGCATCCGCTGGGGCATGGCTGCAGCGTTGACACAAAACTGCAGACACACACACACACACGAAACAAAATAAAACAGAAAGGAAACAGAGGGGATGCCTGGAGATCGAAGCAGGAAATACTCTTACAGAAAATTTCCCCAATTTCGCCTCTTTTCTTTCCCACTTTTGTTCTACATTCTAGAATCGAAGTTACTTCATTTTAAACTCCCTTTTAAAGGGTATTTACTGCACAAATTCCAATCATGCATTGCACTCTACTGAACTCTTCTGCTGCTTCTGTTGCATGTTGCTTCTTTTTTCATCATCATCATCATCTCATCATTCTGTTTCTCTGTCTCTCCCTGTCGCTTTATTCATTCAACTTGATTATGGGTGTCGTTCGTCGCGGTTGAGGTCCGGGTGGCACTTTGATGTTGTTTTAGTGGCTTCTTCTCTTCTCCACTACTCTCCCTTCTGCTGCTGTCTTTCCTCCCTTCTGCTGCTGTCCCTCCCTTCTGCTGCTGTCCGTAGAGGTTATTATCCCCTGATTAACCACAATTGCTGACTGGCTGGTCCTCTTCTTTTATGCTCTCTAGTCTCCGGGTCTGCACTAAAACCCAATGCAATATCTTGTATCATTTGCTTATAGTCATCACAACAGACGCTTTGGACTTTCCCTCGAGTTAATCTTCAGTCATTGTTGGTTTTTTGCTTAGGGGCTTTTAGCAACTAATCTTCATTAGACATTAGAAACAATGGCAATGAAACGGTATTTGTGTTTCATTCTTAAATGTTTCTGTGAAACTTTCCCTGAATTTTAAAGGATTTTCTATAGCTGGGAAGCTGTACCTTTGTTTTCTTCTTCAATTTGTCTATGAAGTATTTATTAAAATTCAATAATAATATTAAAATAATATTTTTTTCACTCTCAACTTTATTCTGTGTAAATTTCCTTCAATTTTTATCGAAATTCTTGAAGTTTTGCAAGTCACATAAGTTGGCTGCCCGCAGATAAAATGGATTATCTATTGTCTAAGAAATTTACCGCATTCTCATGTTCGTATAATAAAAGATAAGATTGTTTGCTCAGAAATGTCTCTTTGACACAACTTTCACTGAGCAGCTCTTGCGAGAGCTTCACGCAAACACACACACACAGACAGAACAATCTTAAAGTTGCTCCTCCATTGATGGTAAGGAGGAACCTACTCCATCCAGCACTCTGTACTTTTAATCAAATAACATTTCGAGTACTCCTCCAAAAGCCACAAAAGCTGTATTGCCAGAGTTTTCATTCCACAAATAAAGAGGAAAAGAAAACGAAAACGAAAAAGAGCAAACGCATAATTCCAGTGTCAACCCAAGTGGCAGGCAGCAAAAGTATTGATTTTTTTCATTTCCTTTTTTATTCGGCTGCTAGTTGGGGAAAATTCAAAAATACTCCGCTCCGCACAATGCACAAACATTCACATTCTCAGTCGAGACATTTGGGGCCAACGAGTACTACAGTGGGGTATTGGTATATCCAACAAATGCCGAATGCGAACAGTACGGATGCGGTGGCAGAGCGCGCGCCATTTGCATTCTTGGGGCAACGCCAAACCAGGAGGAGGAGAAGCAACAGCAGCAGCAGGAGGAAGGTGGAAGGTACCAAGTACTTTCGCATAAAAAGTGTTGGCAACACTCTCTGGCCCATTCCTGCCACCGTGTGGTACCGCGTGTCGTCCCGCTTCCCTTTTGACTTGTAGTTTCAGTGTGTTTTTGGCATGTTTCATTGGCAGACGCGCTTAAAATATGCAGAAAAGCGAAAGAATAGGTGCAGTTCTCAAGCCGAAGATGGGAATACTCTTGCAGTTTATGGAGCGTTAAATTTGGATACAATTTGGGGAAGAAATTCAGAATAAAAATTGCTGACAGGACTCCTCCGATTTCATTCCTAATTAGGAAAAAAAATAGAAGTAAAATCAGGGAATAAAATGGCACTGAAACATTAGGTAACTGTACTTTTTTGATGGTTTATATAAGGGATATACTCGTAATTCCTATGCTAGCATATTCTTTCCTTGCAAACATCTGCTTAAGATCATAGGAACCCCCTCCTGCAAGAAGGGTATAAAAAGTCGCGTCCAAAGAGCGCAGCAGGTGGAATACTGGCAGAGAGCGGGGTCACAGCGGAATGAAATGGAACAGCAGAGAATGGACTGGTAGATGGGGGTGGAGGCAAGGGCAAGTTAAGTGAGTTACTACACACCCATTTTTCAATTGCTTTGTACAGCAATTGCGGATTGTGGCCGTTGTGTTTATTGTTCGCCTGATAAAATGCTGCCCCCTATCGTAGCACCCGCAGCAGCAATTGGTTTTCCTCGATATATTTCCTCCCCCGAAAATGGAGCGGAAAAGGAAGTGAAACTGAACTGAAAGCAGAAACAGGAGAGCACCAGTTGTCAAAAGTACCACTGCAATGGCGTGGCAACGTCACTCCCGTTTCGTATCCTTTTGCTATCCTTTACCTCCGCCACCGCCACCGCATTTCGACGCAGCGCGGTAAAGTCGCTTCAAATTTATTTTAGAACAAAGTTTTTGGGGACTACTACTGCAAATGTCGGGTGCTGGACAGCCACCCCCAACAAACTGTTTAGTGTCTGCGACTGACTGACTCTTGGGTTTGGGGTCTGTGTTTGTGCCACATGCGGTCTGAAGGTTAGGCTCTTCTTTTCTCTTCTCTTCTGCTCCTGGCGGTGAGGACATGCTCATTGGGCTGTGTCCCATAGAATGTGATTTGTTTTTGTATTTTTTCATCCTTTTTCACTTTTGGCAAATAAAATGCTGTGACCATAAAATGTATCTACTGTTTGGGTTTATTTATACGGCAAAAAAGTTGATTGTTTCTCTAAAGCTAAACGATTATTAGTTGGACAGAGAAAAGAGTGGTGGGGGAAAGAGAGAAAAAGAGAATCTCTGGAATTGACATTTAATTTAAGAGTTGTATCTAAACAATGAAATATCCATAAATCTCAATGAACCTTCGCATATAATTATGATATTTAAATCCAAATTAATGCCTTCACTTCAATATTTACCCACCAATTACGGCATTTGGGGTATATCAATCAAAAGAAGAGTCTAAATCACGCGGTGTGTCCTCCCACACACAGAACACACACACAATTTACTTAATTTTATTTTTTCTCAAAATAAAACAATAAAAAATGTTCTCTGACCAATTGGCAACAAAAATCTACAACAAAAGTGTGCCCATAAATGTTTATTACTCATATGTATGAGAATTTAAGCACATAAAAAATTCCACATAAGCAGAGAGCGGGCGGACGGGGAGCAGAAAAAACCGGCTAGCGTCACGAGAAATATGAGAAATCAACGGCAGAACGAATACAAATACAAATAAATATTGTATATTGATAATTTAAGCAAAGTCTGACAATAATTGATAAAGGTAGCTCTGCCTACTGACGTCACGATTGCAACATGTAGTATTTTACACAATTGTGAATGTCGGAAGGGGGATGGGATGTGTCCACCTTTGTGGCAGCATATCTATTTTTAATTTATTATCATGAATATCTAAAGGGGGAGGAAATGACGCTCATTCCGCATTTTGTACTTGTAAATTGCCTGCAAACAAGATATATAGAGCCGAGAAATTGTACAATCAGAATATAGATTATATTTACATGGAATATTCCGATGATTCAAATGAGAGAGGCTGCTCTGCTGCTGATTTTTCCTATTAATTTTACTGCACTTTGTCCCCACTTTACACACTGGACACCAGACAGCTTCTATAAGAAGTTTTCTTTTCTCTTTATTTTGTCTCTGGGTTTTAATTATTTTTCCACTATCGCCTGGCTGCTGATAAGCCCGGGACACCTTATCAATGGAATTCTTTGGCCGTTTTCCAACTCTTTCGATGATTTTTCGCAAGCGTGCGAGTAAACAAAGCGAATCCACACACACAAACCCGAACAGACAGACAGAAATGAAACCTATTTATTTATAAATATTATCAATTTTCCTTTCTGCGAGGTTTTTCTTTCACTAAAAATATAACACAAACTGTGCACCCAGAATATTTGTATAATTCCTTTTTTTTCTCTTTTATTTGTTTGATTTTTTTGGCACTCAAAAAGCGGGAAGAACGAGAACGAAAACGTAAAATTAAATACAATTTTTATTTAGTTTGTTTTCAGAGCGAACTCGCGTACAACCTCCACGTTGAGCGTCCGATTTTAGACTGGGCCAAAAAATATACCGTACTCGGGCCAAAAGAGCGTACGACACTACAGCTGGGTATGTCTCTTTCTCAGATCGACATGTTTTTTGGATCTATATTCCGGTACGGATACCTATTCTTGGTGTCGCGGAGCGCTGCATTGGTTGCCTGACTCTTAATATTACTATTTAATATCCTTTTTATCACAGATTTTTCACAGTTTCGCTGGGCGGCAAGGTCGTTTCTTTCAAATACGCCCGCCTGCAAATGTTGCTGGTGCCTATAAATGTTGCAGGGCAACAAACGAATGTTGCCAAGAGAAAATAAAAGGTATGGGACAACAGACAGGTTGGTCCAAGAAAACCAAAGCATGCATGGTAAAAATTCACCCCAATTCCTAACATGCCATGAATGTATGGTAGCTGGGGTTAGGTGAGGTTCGTTTATATTGCTGGGGACTTAAAAATGTTGCTCGTCACATGTGGCTAGTGTTGCTAAGTGTTTTTAAGAGTGCTGTGAGAATTGGCCAGTGGCACCCGCTCTTTTATTCGGCCTCTCTATCTCTTTCTTTGGGTGTCTAACAATAACAGCTGACTGCCAACAAGTGTTTTTAAGAGAGCCACTCTTGGGTGTGTTCTCTTCCGTTATGCTTGGTTTTCTTTCTTTTTTTCGTTCTGCTTTTGCAAAGGGGCTTTTAGGATTGGAGCTGCACTTTATAATCGTTTAGGGGTTTTATTTCCAAGGGAAAAAGGTGTTAATAGAAAATTCATCATAGCTATTAATTTGGCCAAGAGAAGGCACTCATTGCCCATAGCTGCCACAATGTTAGTTCTGCCCAGAACATATATCCGGTGCAGTATTTAGTCGTGTGAGTAATTTCTACAATCTTTACAATGTAATTTGGTTGTACAAAGGATTAGGGGGCGCTTGCTATCTAATTACAAGATATTACAAATGTATTGTACAAATGGTTTTCATAGTTAAATTAAAACCGCCTCCAGAGCTGTTCGCAAATGGCAAACTGTCATGGGAGGAAGTCATTACAATTTACTTCTGTTTGCTTCTGTTTGCATAAATACGAACGAATATTGTACAGTATATGTACATGAAATTGAAACACGTGATCCGAGTGGAAGCCATTTGCATGCAGACGCCATAAACTGCAATTGTTGTTGGCTGTTGTCCCTTTCACCACTTGGCAGTAGCCAAGCCCTGTACTCTGCACCCACCCGGATCCTCAGCACTCTACTCTGTTTCCATTTTCCATTTGGGTGTTTGTTGGGTCTCTTCGATTAGTTTCCATTGTTGGTAGCCCGGCACAGCCAGCTCCAGTGTAGAGTGATGGCATAAACAAGAGCGGCCATGGGAGTGGTGGAGAGGTGGAGGCTAATGGGCAGTGCAATGGCCATTGTTGCCAGTCGTCCTGTTCCCCCCCGGGTCCTTGTTCCTTGTTCCGTTCTGTTTCTAACCTCAAAGCAGACATCATAAATCAAAGAACAAATTTGCACTTCAAGTGCGCCTTTCAATAAGTTTCCTACTGTTTCTGTTGTTGTGCAAAGTTTTGCTGCTTTTGCACTCATAAATCATAATTGAAAGTTTAAGTAGAGCTGAGAGTGAGGGGAGATATGGGAATATATGTATGTATTAAACAAAACTTAATGAAAAAAAAACAAAACTTTTCTATTTGCAAACTTGCAAATTGAAAGCAAAGTGATTCCAATAAAGAGAAAAAGAGATTCCAAGACAGATTCGGAGAGGGAGAGAGAGATACAAAGAGAGAGGGTGACATTAACGGATCAGATGACTAAACCAGTCGACACAATCTTACAAAAGCAAACAACAATAAACAGCAGCCAGGCAGCAGCAGCAAATAACGATCAAAAAGAATGAGGGAGGAGAAGCAGAACGCTAAAGAGGAAACTGCTAAGAAAAAAATGGCGAAAGTTCAACGGAACATATTTTTTTTTTCTGATTATGTATGTTTGTTTGTTATCCAAAAGTTGTATATTTTAGCAAACAGCAGAAACCAAAAAAAAAACCAGCACAGCTGTCCCCATCATCATGGGAGAGCGTGACTCGTGGGCCCCAAAGAATAAGAGCAGATAAGAGGAGAGAGCGCACAGAAAAGAGCACCCCCAAACCACGCGACGGATGGATGCCTTATCAGCGGTGCGGCAAAGCGAATACGAATATATGACTAAATATGTGGGGGGATGGACGGATGAAATGAAATCGCAATAAATGCCTAAATACAAGAGAACTCTCCATGCCGGCGCAACTAATCGTCGCACAAGGGTCCGTCGTCCCCTAAGAGAGTCTCCTCATAGCATAAGCATTTCTGATGATAGCCGCGAAGTCTGTACGTCAGCCAATGAATCATTCAATTTAATACAAATATTTGATATTGGCTTTCTGAATGGTATGTACAATAATTCTCAAGATACAAAAATGGTAGTGTGTACGGACATATCTGAAGTTACTTCCATGTGAATCGTTTACATAGAAGAGATAGTGGTAAAGGAATTTATGCTATCTATTCATGCCAAGGAGTCTTGAATCCATTTTTCTTTGTAATTGCAATACAAAGAAAAATAATTACAGCTGATAAATAAGCCCTAGAATTACCCACAAAGTGCAGATAAATTCTCGACGACTTTCTTCAATAGGTAGTAGACCAATATTTCTTGATCGCCACTGTTTCTATTTCAGCAGAATAAACTTAATTAAATTAAATTAAATTTTTCCTTGAAATTATTTAATTGGGTAAAATGTCGACACCGATCTACACATGTATTTTACATGAATTATTACTGAATCAAAAACTGTAGCATACTTTTAGTCAGGGCAGCATATTACCCTTTATTGGCTGTAGTTCAATTAAATAAATAATAAGGGTTTTTAGTCGAATACATCTGTTAATTTAGGCATGAAATTATTCCCTTTTTGTAATCAAAAGAATCTCACTGATCAATTGAGATTGATTTTCGTTAGAAATATCAAAGGAAAATCGACAGAAATGTACTCTGCAGCACAAGCAAAGGAATGCCTGCGGGTATTTTATCATCCTCTTCTCAGCACCAGAGTCTTAAATCTATGGCCACTGCAAACAAAAGCCAACCCAAAAAACTTGACCCAACTTAACCCGAAAGCTGAACTCAGCTAATTGCCGAAAAATTGAAACAAAAACCACGACACCAGAAACCAGGAGAGCAAAATAAATAGAGGAGAGCGCGCACACAGGCAGTAATTTATGCATTGCGGTAAAGGGCGCACACACATACAGAGACAGAGAGATTTAGGTAGGGAGGGAATTATAGAGGTTGCCTAGGCACAGATGAGGTGTCAATTGCTCCGCCAGGTAGAAATAATATACTCTCGTCTCGTACTGGCCCCGACCCTAGGCAATAAAACCCAAATTGTGCGTAATAAACCGTGGCGAACATTTTTGCGGAATCGTCAAAATTTTGTGGAAAATATGCAAGGGGCCGGGGCCTGACAGTAGAGGAGGATTAGCGGTATTTACTTAAAACTTGAACAGAGGAACTCATCCAAAAATAGCTGCACATTTGTACACCATCGCAGGCCTAGACCTAATTAAAGGCACTCCACACAATCTACTGAGGGCTTTGCGGATGTTCCTTATCAGTTTGATAATTTTCCAATCAATTTCTTAACCTTCTCAACAATTATTTGCTATATTTCATTCATAAATAGCATTTTCACTGCTCTATCTTTAGCGATAACCCACTTATAAACAGTCTTATCATTAACTGAGTCACTTATTCACTCACCTTGATTTTGCTTTTGTTTATAATCCTACGATATAGAAACTTGTACATGGCAGCAGCTGCAGCAGCAGAGGCAGAGGCAGAAGAAAAAACAACAACAGCAAACGTATTGTATGATAGGAGGAAAAATAACACTTTTTGGCTCTTTGCTCACGTTCTTTCACAGACACGACACACACACAGACTGACACACACGGACGGAAATAATAATTATTTAGCAAACAAATATAATAACAATTTTAGAGTCGTTACGGGCACCAACTTGAACGCTCAGCGTGGGTTGGTTTGTATGGGCGATATGGACAGACGATCGACGAGCGTCCAGCGAAACGTCATTGATGACTAAGCGCAGAAAATGGGTCGCGAGATATGAGTTATGAGAGTGGGACGGGACGGGACTGCATTTTGCATGCGTTTCACGCACAGGAGCGCAGTTTACACAAGCGCAGGTAGACAGACAGACAGACGGAGAGACAGGGCCGGCTGCGATAAAACTATAAAAGATGTTGAGCACGACAGAGATAAGTACTCTTGGAATCCCTTGCAGATGTGGTATGGTATACTAAAAAAAACCGAACCGATCCGATCTTGGCGGTTTCGTTTTATGTAGTGGCCTGGCTGCTGTTGTTGTTCTTTTTCTACTTTCCCTGCACATTAATTCGACGGCCCCAACTATTCCCCCTCGACTACGCCCCTGATCATTGGTGTGTCTTTGCATTTACAGTTACTTTTTCTCAGGCTTCGAATTCAGAGAGCGACGGCGGCGGCGGCTCCCACGTTGTTATTGGCGAGCGCCAAATCAAATACAAAGCGCAAATGGCAAAAATAGCCATAAAACAAATGTCAACCCAAAAAAGTTCAAAGATGAGCTTCGCGACAGCGGACATCGACATCGACGGCCCGGCACGGCACACTCCACGATAACGGCACTATTTTTACTGCATTGTTTTGCTTTTACTGCATTGTGTGGCCAGACAAAATGCCAATGAGGAAATGTCAAGACGGGTATACAAAAAAAAGAAGACGAGCTAAAAGCCATTAAAGACGAATCAAATAAATTTACAACAATAAAATGTGTATTCAAAGCGAAATTTGAACAAACTAATTAGCTTTGTGAGGAAGAACGGGATCGGCCAAAGAGAGGAGAGGAGAGCGAGCCAGCTAGAAGGGGAAGAAGAATATGGGAGAGGCGACAGGTGCCCGGAGAAGATGAGAGAGAGGCTTGACATTTGCATGGAGAGGTGAAGGCTTTGCTAAAATGTATCAGCAAACAGCGGAGGGGGGGGCAAAGAGGAATAGGAATAGGCCGGCCGACAGTGCTGATCGGGTTAGCAGTAACAATTTAGGCTTTTCCAAGCTAGAAAAGCTAGAAGACGTAGCTGGCTCAGTCAGCTCTCTATCACACACACAAATATCCCCACATGGTAATATTCCATTTTCTTAGTCACACACATTCTAGCTTCTTTCAAGCTAATATTTTTTGGGCACCTCTGTTTGTCCACTCACCTGTATTTCCAATAAAAGTTCCTGCTTCTTGCGGCGCAGCTCTATCAGTAGCTTATGCTGCTCTGGCGTTAGTTCTGCAACAAAAGAAAGAGACGGGACACTTTTTTGGTTAATTGGAACGCAGCAGAAGCGTAGCAGTAGCAGCAGCAACAGCAACAACAACAAATACATTCCAGCAGCACGCACCCACACACACACACACGCACGCACGCACTCACGCATACACTATTCATTTTTGGCTGCATCTGATGCCTGCGTGCGCAGAAGCGAGATGGAAAATGTGACGTAGAACCTCTGCTCCGCTCCGCTTCAATCAATAAACTTTTTTTTTTTTGCTCCTCTTCATTCACGCACAATGGGCGACGACTAATTCCGTAAATTGACTTATTAGCTAAGCATTGGGGGATTATTTATTAATTCAATTGAAGGCCAGCCGTAAATGAGAACACACGCATACACACGGTGAGAGAGAGGGAGAAAGACACACACACACATAGAAACACGCACACGTAGATTGCTTGTTGCTTCATTAAATTTTTTAGTACGGGACTCGCCCCATTCTGTGACGGCATTTTCCAACTTATTTCACACAATTTCACTCGAATAGCCCCCGGATTAAGGATAATCCGCGCACTGGGAGCTGGGCTACTGGGCACTTTGCTGGGCTTTGCTTTCGCATTTGCATTTGCTTTCGTTTACCTGGCATCGAGAATTCACTGCGCCCCTTTGAAACGGCCCCATACGATCTGTTGTCGAAATTGTCCATGGCACTAATCATTGTGGCGGTCCGGTCCACAATAATCACGCACACACACGCACACTGAGAAGCACGGCAGCACACTATTTAAACATAATTTGACTAAAGTTATTCGAGTTTCCTATAATTTTCATTGATTAATCACAATGAGTTCATAATAAACAAAAAACACCAAAAAATTCTATCGCCATTTTAATCACAATGACTTGCAGTGTGACTGCGTATTTGTCGACAAATAATACCGTCTGACGCGCAAAAATATACCGAAAATCTCGAAAATATTAAAACAAGTCATCGATAACTTTCATAATGAAACTATGTTTATATCGATATTTTCTGAGCAAAAAACTTTCACCTGGTGGCAGCACTGCGAACATATGTGCATCGATAATTTTGACTCTTTTTGAACAGAATATTTCTGGAAATTTCGACTTGCAAAAGAGCCGAGCCGAAACGAGCGCCAACAAACAACGTTAAAGCAGCCACCGAAACCACTGCCGGACCCAGGGACGAGCCATTTCCATTGCCCTTTCATACAGCAGCAGCAGCAAGTCGCCGAAGCATCAACGATGGCCAAATGGGGAGAAGGAGATCCTCGTTGGATTGTCGAGGAACGCCCCGACGCCACCAATGTGAACAACTGGCATTGGACGGAAAAGAATGCAACGCCCTGGTCCAAGGAGAGATTGCATCAGCTGTTCAAGGACTTTAAAATAGGCAAGTCATCCCGTCTAGCCCCAGTGCAACAATTCTAACCTAAAACCCACTGCGCCGTGTGGCTGTGTGTGTGTGTGTGTTTGTGTGTGTGTTTGTGTGTGTGTTTCGTCTACAGGCCAAAGCGACACGGAGTGCGTGGTCGAGGCAGTGGACAAGTGCCAGGGCGAGGCGACCGTCAACAATCGCAAGGGCAAGCTGATATTCTTCTACGAGTGGGAGCTGGTGCTCAAGTGGTCCGGCCAGCTGCTCAAGAACAGCAAACTGTCGCACAAGGGGAAGCTCACCATACCGAATCTGTCGGAGGAGAACGATCTGGAGGATGTGGAGATCACGGTGACCATCGATGAGTCCAACGACGAGTCGGAGACCCTCAAGCAGTTCATGTACAATGTCGGCCGCGACAGCATTCGCAAGCAGCTGGGCGTCTACATCAAGGAACTCAAGGAGGAGTACTCCAAGAACTTGATACTACCAAAGAAGGGCGAGGAGGGTGGCAACTCGAACAACAGTGCCAGCCTCAAGGATGCCAACAATGCCAAGAATGCGGCCCAAAAGGCAGCAGCTGCTGCAGCGGCCGCTGCCGTGGCCACCACCACACCGAAGGGCCAAGACTCGAAGGTGGGCTGCAAGCTGGACGTGCGCACCCTCACGATGACCGAGGAGTTCCACTGCCAGGCGAATGATCTGTACAATGCCCTCACCAAACCCGATATGGTATCTGCCTTTACACGGGCACCCGCCAAAGTGGATCCAGTGCGCGGTGGAGAGTGAGTACCTATTTCTGATGCGTTTGTTGATGTACTCACCTGATGGTTTGCCTTCTCCTTCGCTTGCAGATTTGTTCTCTATGGCGGCAATGTTTTGGGCAAATTCGAGGAGCTCATTCCGGAGAAGAAGATACAGCAGAGCTGGCGTCTGAAAAACTGGTCCTCTGGTCACTATTCGAATGTGCTCATAGAGCTGGAGGAGACTGTAAGTTAGAGACGCAGATGTGGCATTCATATCAGGAGTATTATTTATATATTTTTCCCCTTACCTATTTGCAGTCTTCCAGCACCATGATGACGCTCAAGCAGACCGGCATTCCCTCCTCCGAGTACGATGCCATGAAAAACAATTGGCATCGATACTACTGGCATAGCATCAAGCAGACCTTTGGCTTTGGCACTTCCATTGCAGATTCTTTATAAGCAACGAGGCGGAAGATACTGGATTGGATTTCGGGGCTACCTTTTGTATTGTGTCTGTGCTGCGCGAAATTCATTCATTTCCTTAGCTATAATTTCTGTTAATCTTTCACAAATAATTCTTTAATTCGACAACTAACGATCGTCGCCTCGTTTACGGCAGCAGAAGCTACAGCTAAAACCACACTACATACAAAAACTAAACACTTAAACGACACACAAAATTTACGCTTCACACACACACACACCCACACACACATTGAAGAAATTCAGAGTTGAATAAAACAAGAAATCTGAAAATAGAAATTGATAATTTCATTTAGATAGAATCTTAGATATTCTATAACAAATACTGTAATTATAATACTGAATGTCGGTCTAATTGTAATATAACAGAATACTGTTTCCAAGCGAATACATTATCGAATGAACAATAATTCCATTTTTGTTATTGATTTAAGTGGATAATTCTCCTCTAGAAAGAGTAGTATATGGAACCCCTTCGTACACCCCTCGCCAGATGCAAAGTTTGGGATTCAGGGTTGACAATAAGCATCGGTGGTTCAGTGGTAGAATGCTCGCCTGCCACGCGGGCGGCCCGGGTTCGATTCCCGGCCGATGCAGCATTAACTTTTTTTGGATTTTATAATCTAGGCAGATTCAGTAGGGATCTGCTATAATTGTGTGGGTTGTATAGCAAATAATATTTGAATTTAATAGAAGTTCAACTTCAAATTTGTGAACTGTTTATTTTAAGATCCATATTTCAACTTAAGTTTTAGCAAAATAGGAAAAAGAACTCCAATCTTAAAAGTTTGGAAGCAAAGGACACACTGGTTCATTAGTAGAATGCTAGGACCTTCCCTTAAGATCAATTCTACATTTAAAACTATGGGAAAATATAGCAGCTAATAATATTTAAATGCTTATAAAATTATAATTTACTAGCCACTGAATATTCTATCTGTAAGAGTGGATTATGCTAATATTAGTCAACTTTCCAGAGCCTCTAGTCTATTTATAAGAAATATATTATGTTCAAAGTTTAAGATCGAAAGTTATGAAGCGGAAGACACCGAAGCATCGGTGGTTCAGTGGTAGAATGCTCGCCTGCCACGCGGGCGGCCCGGGTTCGATTCCCGGCCGATGCAGCATTAATTTTTATTGGATTTTATAATCTATATACGCCAGGCGCCGGCACCCAGTCTCACACATTTTTATACCCGTACTCAAAAAGAGTTAAGGGGTATACTGTATTTGTGGTAAAAGTGGATGTGTGTAACGCAGAGAAGGAAAATTTTCCGACCGCATAAAGTATATATATTCTTGATCAGCATCAATAGCCGAGTCGATAGAGCCATGTCTGTCTGTCCGTCCGTCCGTCCGTCTGTCCGTCTGGCCGTCTGGCCGTCTGTCCGTCTTGTTTGACGCCTCGTTCTCAGAGACTATAAAAGCTAGAGCAACCAAATTTTGTTTCCAGACTCATGTGATATCACACTGAATCAAGTTTCTTTCCAAATTGTGCCACGCCCCCCTCCGCCTTCGTAAAGGACGAAAATCTTTGGCATCCACAATTTTGAAGATACGATAAAACTAAAAACGCAGTATCGTAGAGAATGACCATATCTATCGGATCTGAATCAGATCGGATCATTATTATAGCCAGAATAAACAAATTAATTTTCACTTGCTTCCCCCACCTCCTCTGGCGCTGCTGACGCTACTCATTCTCTTCCTTCTCGTTTTTGGTACGTTTGTGTGCGACGACATTAGACATTTCTCTACCGCTGCGAAAGCCGAGCAATTGTGCATAGGGCATACGAATGCTTCACTGCCGCTGCGAGCAGAATATGAAGCTGGCTTCTCTGCCGCTACGTCAGCCGGGCAGAATTATGAAACCATACGAAGTCTTTACTCTGTACGCTGCCTGAAATTTGTTCCCATGCACAGTGCATACGACGCTGCCGGCCTCTGATCTAGGCAGATCAAGAGGATTCTACTATTATGTATTTTGTGGGTTTTTATTTTGGAACATATTACTTGAATTTAATAGAAGTTTTTCTTAAAATATGTGAGCTGTTTCTTTAAGATCCATTTTTCTACTAAGTTTTTAGCAAAATAAGAAAAAGAACTCACATCTCTACAATTTGGAAGCAAAGGACACCTAAGAAATACTGGTTTATTAGTAGAATGCTAGGACCTTCCCTTAAGATCAATTCTACATTTAAAACTATAGGAAAACATAGCAGCTAATAATATTTAGATGCTTATAAAATGATAATTCACTAGCCACTGAATATACTATCTGTAAGAGTGGATTATGCTAATATTAGCCAACTTTCCAAAGCCTCTAGTCCAGGGGTCGGCAACCATACTCACACATTTTTTTTGTGCGTTTGTGTGCGACGACGTCAGACATTTCTCTGCCGCTGCGAAAGCCGAGCAACTGTGCATATATGCCCCATAGGGCACGAATGCTTCGCTGCCGCGGCGGGCAGAATTACGAAGTTTTGTGCATAGCCCGTAGCTGGCTTCGCTGCCGCTACGTCAGCCGGGCAGAATTATGAAGTCTTTACTCTGTACGTGTGCCGACTGCGCTGCCTAAAATGTCTGCCTATGCACAGTGTATAGGAAGCTGCCGACCTCTGCTCTAGTCTATCTATAAGAAATATATTATGTTCAAAGTTTAAGATCGAAAGTTATGAAGCGGAAGACACCGAAGCATCGGTGGTTCAGTGGTAGAATGCTCGCCTGCCACGCGGGCGGCCCGGGTTCGATTCCCGGCCGATGCAGCATTAACTTTTTTTGGATTTTATAATCTAGGCAGATTCAGTAGGGATCTGCTATAATTGTGTGGGTTGTTTAGCAGATAATATTTGAATTTAATAGAAGTTCAACTTCAAATTTGTGAACTGTTTATTTTAAGATCCATATTTCAACTTAACTTTTAGCAAAATAGGAAAAGAACTCCAATCTTAAAAGTTTGGAAGCAAAGGACACCTAAGACATACTGGTTCATTAGTAGAATGCTAGGACCTTCCCTTAAGATCAATTCTACATTTAAAACTATAGGAAAACATAGCAGCTAATAATATTTAAATGCTTATAAAATAATAATTCACTAGCCACTGAATATACTATCTGTAAGAGTGGATTATGCTAATATTAGCCAACTTTCCAAAGCCTCTAGTCTATCTATAAGAAATATATTATGTTCAAAGTTTAAGATCGAAAGTTATGAAGCGGAAGACACCGAAGCATCGGTGGTTCAGTGGTAGAATGCTCGCCTGCCACGCGGGCGGCCCGGGTTCGATTCCCGGCCGATGCAGCAATAATTTTTTTTGTATATTCCAAAATATATCAATTACATATATATATTTCAAGCTTCATTATCTTATCAAACACAAGAACCCATCAGATAGTCAAAGATTTATATAGTTTTGATAGGGTAATTTTTGGCATTCTATATAATGAAATCTTAACTTAATGAAGCAGCATTCTGACGCCATAAAGTATGAAGCATCGGTGGTTCAGTGGTAGAATGCTCGCCTGCCACGCGGGCGGCCCGGGTTCGATTCCCGGCCGATGCAGCAATAATTTTTTTTATTTAATTTTTAACATATTGACGAATTTCCGCGATGTCACTTTTAAATGAAATTGAGATTTTTATAAGAAAGCTTATGTCTCACAATCCTGTAAAATATATTAACTAAGAACTCTTTAGTTCCGAAAAAATCTCTAGTACAGTTTCCATTCGGTGTCAGCGTTCAAAACCAGCTCAAAGAAAATTTTGGCCACCTAGTTTTTCTGACAATTTTATTTTTGTTGGAGTGCTAAATTCGATTGATACTATAAATTTACTGGTTTTAAATTTTTAAAAATCTGAAGTTTACATCATTCATGCCAGCCGTTGCAAAATAAGTGTGTAATTATTGAAGATACTGTTGCTGTAATTATTTGAATTAGGTGCAACGCCAAATGTGTTTTTGTGTGTTAAAGTAATTTAATTTTGTAATTTATTTTATGCTTTTAAACACTATAATTGATCGGGAAAAAAAAACAATTTTCTTGTTTCGAAATTGCTCACAAATAATGAGCAGAGTGACCAAAGGCAGAACAAAACTATCCTTTTCAGATCCCAATAAAATAAACAAAGACCAACATTTCACAAAATTATTTTTGAAAACCTACAACTCTGTGCTACATTTCTCAATGCTGAGCGTGAACTTCGAAAAAAGTGACTGAAAAATAAAAATTAAATCTCTAGAGAACTTGATCGGGATTTTTCGGTTCATTTGAGAAATCTCTCGAGGCAAAAATGTATAGAGATTTTTGTGGCACCCTTGTGTGTGTTTTGCAATTTTTTTATTGCTTTTTTCTCTTTGTGCCTATTGTGTATACTTAAATACTTAAGTATTTAGCTGGTGATAAATGAGGCTGGGAAAGCTCAAACTGATTATAAAATTTTGTATTTTTTATGGAACTATTTCGTTCAATAAAAAGATTTTTTTCAATTATTGTATGTTGCGGCTTAGCCCATTAAAACATAGCGCGCAAAAGTATCGTATGTTTAAATATTCTGGTTATTTTGTTTAGAAACCTTCTGTAAAATTTTTTTTTGTGACATAATTTTTTTTTCCGGAAAAATGTCTATATTTATGAATAGAAAACCCACCTTATTTCTTTTCATGATTGGCCAAATGCCTTTGATATTCCTGGGAGCTGTTGGTCTTGTAAATCTCCTTCGATTTCTGTTCCGAGCACTTTTTGCATTCGTACATAAATTTCCCTGGATGCTTGCGCGTTTTCATCACGTGTTTGCGTAGATTGTCGATGTTTTTGCAACGAAAACTGCAGTGGGGACACTTGTGGCGCTTCTCATTCGAGTGACTGATGGAGTGCCGTCGAAGTTTTTCTTTGTTGCGGCCCCTGAACTCGCACTGATCGCAGGGATACCACTTGAGCTGCTCCTTACCATGGACCGACTTGAGGTGCCTAAAACAGAGAGCGAGAGAGAGAGAGAGAGAGAAGAAAGAGAATGTAAGAGCAAAGCCATATTTAAAATCTCAACGCTTGATTAGGCGGTAAATTCCAGTGGCGGCTTGTCCCGCCACCGCAGTCAGAACTAATTGCTAATTTCGCATTCGAATCGCACGCTCGAAATCAAAATACGAGTAAGTTGGCAATTGCCAATTGCCTTTCGGCCAGGCAGGAGCCGCTAAAGCAACAGCAGCAGCAGCCGCCAATCCGGACTGGGCTTAGATGGCGATCAGTTTTTTGTTTTGTTTTTTTTCGGCCAAAAGAGCGGGAAACAAATATTGGGAAATGGGGGAATGGGTCGTACACGACTGTGTCGATGAGCTACGGTAGCATTTTTCTTCGCACGTGCACAGCGACGAAAAGACGTTGAATTAAAAGACAAGAGTAACGGCCCTATAGCACTTTTCCATGGTACACGATTTTTCCAGTGTGGATTTTGAAAGTTCTCTTAAAAGTGTTGCCTTTGTCTGCTTGTATTGATGGAGCTTCTATAAGGAAGTTTGAAGTTTTTGAAATTTTTTCCTATCGATTCCCTTCCATATGCTTTAACCAATATGCCCAATTTTAGAGTCTCAGAATGCACAGCCTCACTCACACGATTTCAGTTACGCGCCTTCAATTATGCCCCAATGCTGCACCAAACCAACTGTAGGACTGTCGGCTCCTCCAGTTGCTCCTCCTGCTCTGCCACAACTCGTGTATTTTTATGTGTGTGTGTGTTGTGTCCACTCGACTTATCAGCTACTGTCCAAACCGAGGACTCACAATTAATTGCCAATGTTTTGTTTTTGTTTTTTGTTGTTTTGGTTTTGGTATTGGAATCTGTGTGAAATCTCAAGCTTCGAATAAACAGAAAAACTTGAAGAGAAACAGAGCGTAGGGAACGCGACTCATGCGCGACTCGCGGTAGGCTTAATTAGCGGCAAGTAATGGAGCTTCCAGGAGGAGTAGCAGCCACCAGCACCCAGCCTCCAGCTTCAAGCCAGAAGTTGTAGGAGGTTTTCCCTGTAGCTCCACTCTCTCTCTCTCTGTGTTTAATGCCGCCGAAACGAAACGAGGCCGAGAGATGCCTTTTTGGCTGCGCTTTGAAATTCCTGGATCAGCAGCGGGGCCAACCTTTTGATAGCTAATTGAAGATCTCCAAAGGGAGTTAAGCGCATCTCACAGAGCCACACAGTTCTCTCTCTCTCTCTCTCTGTGTCTCTCTGTCTCTGAATCTGCAGAAGATTTATGCAAGGCCCCTTTTTTTTGGTTTTTTGGGTTGAGGTCAAAAGCTGTTGCGTATTTTTAATGAGGCACCACATTTTGTGGGTATTCTTTGAATGAATTCATTAACTTTTTGGGGCCGATAAACGGGCAGCAGAGTAATCAAAATTCAAGGAAATCTTTGAGAGCAGATCAATCAGAATGCAAATATCTTTCTAGGACATTCCTTTTCCTGCATTCAACTATGAAATTTTGATGTTTAATCGCGGCATTCAATCGTCAAGCCAAAGGTTAAGGTGATCAAGGGTATTAACCATTATATCCACCCAACATTCAAATCTGCTGTCTGCTGCACGGCAGAGTACAAAAGAAGCCAAATGTCGTCCCCATCAAAGCGATCGAAACGACCAAACGACGAGGAAGACGACGACGACGACGATCCTCCACGTCCAGTCTGCCAGCCCCAATGCCACTTACAACTGTGTATTCAACTCTTTTTCTGTCTTTCTTTTTGTTGTTGTTGTTCTTCTCTTGGGGCGGACAGCTGCAGCACAGTGGCTGCTGGATGCTGGCTGCTGCAGCCAACACACAGTGGCACTACCCATATTGCCGGCAATTTGGCCCTGAACTGATCGTCGGGATTCGGAGAGCAGCATTGGAAATATTACAAGAATTCAATGCGCATATCAAAGGCGATCGATAAGTCACGATTCTGTTGGGGACGACTCTTCGAACGACTGCTCCCACTCCCTACCACTACTACTACATGCAACGTCCATTGGGGCAAGCTCTGTCGCTGGACGACTGCACCATGGGCTCTTCCATTGCGACTCTGACTGCAACTGGGGGATTGGGACTCGGACTGGGACTTGGACTGGCTGCTGCTGCCTGCCTGCCTGCCGCTTGTTGTTTTCATCAATTTATGCAATTGCCGTTCAAAGTCTGCAATTATGGATGACATTTTTGCTCTTGTTGGCTGCTTTTTTCGCTTCGCTTTTTTTTTTTTATTTAAGAAATTCAAATTCGTGTAGAAAATGTCGCTCGTTTATTTTGTTAGCTGCAATTGTCTTTTGGCTGCCTTGGGTTTGGGTTTGGGGTTTTCTTTCTTTGTAAGTCCTGATTAGCATTTTGTAGATTAGTAATAGGGCTGCAACATTGTCCGAGGAGCTGATGGACCCCGCCCCAAAGGCCAAAACGAAATTCAGTGGAAATGTGTGTGCATTAGAGAGGATAATGAATTGCCAAGTAATTGAATGGAAATACATTTGCGGGAAAATCTGCCATAATACTTATTTTCAAGGGGTATTGGAGGCAGTGTTTTTTGCTATTTTTGGAGTCATATTTTTACGGATTAAGCCTTAATCATTAAGGTTATTAAAACTGAATATGACATATTGAAAGTTTAGTTCCTAGAAAATACAACAAACAATAAGTAGCTTGGTAAGTCCTCACTTGCAGCCTTATTTTGGAATGCACTAACAGAACAGAATTTTTATACTCAGTCCTAGAATTAATATGTCTTTAGAAATGATTCATTAATGCGAGTATTAGGTGGAAGACAACTAATAAATAATTAAAAAATCGGACATGATATTGTCTAATCTTTGAAAAAAAATTCGTGCTCGTGGACCTCGAAACAAAACTTTTCAATATACTCAGACAGAAATATAATATAGTAAAAGTGACACCCTCATATTAAAATACAATACTCGGGTTTTAAAAATCAGGCATTATAAAATTAGGTAGAATTAACTTTGATTTGAACATTAGAATATAAAAAGTATTTTTAATATGTCCCATATTTAATGTACATAAATGCAAAACACTTTAAAATATATATAATAAACTAAAGTTTTAGGAAATATTTGTAATGCGAATATGAAACTATTTATTTAAATTATGAAAATATATTTATTTTAAATATGAAATATATTTAAATCAAATAGTCTCATGTTAATGCCAAAATATGTAAGTGAAAGCACTTTATTTTTTCGATAAATGGAATTATTAAATCAAAGTGTAGATATTAAAATTTCAGTGCATTTTTCTCTGGGTGTAGGTCGCTAGTCCCGGAAAATTGGAAAAACTTTTACCCGCAATTTGACCCAAAGTTAAAGTTATATTTAAACTATATTTTCATACAAATTTCACTTACCTTTTCAAATGCAATTCGCTCTTTCCCACATATTTGCATTGGTCCCTTTCACACTTGTATGTTCCCTGGGAATGAGAGACCAAATGGATGCGAAGGCTCATCTGCGTAGCTCCCGCAAATGTACAGTCCGCGACATGACAGCGATAGCTACGCTCCACATTCAAGGCATGACTCTGCTCGTGATGCTTTTGAGATCTCCTATAAAAAAAAAAAAAAGGGAATCAAAAATGGAAATGAAAATTAAAGTCTGTCACAGATTTGCATCACTTTTTGTGTGTAGAGAGATCTCTGTACGGCCTACGTTTTGTGCAGATCTCTCCCGTCCATGTATGGGTTTTTTCCTCTCCTTTTGGAATTGGGAAATTTTTTAATTACATTAAATCAAAGCAAAAGTAATTCGCACCAAAGTCACGTTTCACTCCGACACGAGGCACGTTCAAATCCAACAAAAACGTTGGACAGCGGACCAGAACAGGGCATGGAACGGGCCCAGGGCCCAGGCTCCGGCATTTGACCAGAAACAGGCATGGACCAGGCCTGTACTCCAGTCTCAGTCCCAGTCCCCAGTCTCTCAGTCTCAGGCTTTGGGGCGATGTTCACGTTTGTGTCCATCTAGTTCCAGTCAAAAGGACCCGCAAAATGCAAATGCAAACTCTCTCGTAGGCTAAAAACTTTTCTGCACATCAATTACGGATGCTAATTAATCGAAACAGCTGAGAACTGAATTCGCTTGGAGTCGCTTGGCGTTGGCGTTGCTGATGGGGAAGTTGGTTGGTTTTGTTGTTGTTGTTGTTGTTTGTAGGCGGAGCGGTAATGGGGCAACGTTGGACTTTAAATGAGGCAAGACAGGCATTAGTTGTCAATTGAAGTGGGATGGCTAGTAGGTAATGGGATTTGATTTAAAATTGATTTTCCAATTTGTTTTGATTGTGGGACAGCACTTTCGGCTTTATTTTACTTCTAAAATAGCTTTGAATTAAGCAAACTTTGATGATTAGTCAATTGGAATGAATTTTGTGTAAGTAATTGGGTGAGGGGCTTTGATATTGTAAAGATTTCTCCACAGAAATATCTACTTACGAGTATCTGCACTTATAATATTTACTGATTGTTCGCAGAGTTCTATCAATGTTTTTTGTAATTAAAATGAGCTGCAGCTCGCGTGGTTAACTTGGAGCAAAGATTAAAGAACACTTAGCTGACAGTTCTCATAGAAACAAAACTGTTGGACAATAAACAGCTCTCAAAATGCTCTCATTATTATACCCGTACTCAAAAAGAGTTAAGGGGTATAATGTATTTGTGGTAAAAGTGGATGTGTGTAACGCAGAGAAGGAACATTTTCCGACCCCATAAAGTATATATATTCTTGATCAGTATCAATAGCCGAGTCGATAGAGCCATGTCTGTCTGTCCGTCCGTCTGTCCGTCTGTCTGTCTGTCTGTCTTGATGAGCGCCTAGTTCTCAGACACTATAAGAGCTAGAGCAACCAAATTTTTTTTCCAGACTCATGTGATATCACACTGTTACAAGTGTATTTCAAAATTTCGCCCCGCCCCCTTCCGCCTTCACAAAGGACGAAAATCTGTGGCATCCACAATTTTGAAGATACGATAAAACTAAAAACGCAGTATCGTAGAGAATGACCATATCTATCAGATTGCCGAATCTTAACCAAATCGGATCATTATTATAGCCAGAATAAAGAAATTAATTTTCAGTTGCTTCCCCCACCTCCTCTGGCGCTGCTGACGCTATTCATTCTCTGTCTCGCTCGCACACACTCTGCCCTGTGCAATGCGCGAGCAACCCCTAGCGGAGGAGATGTAGAATCTAAATGATGGTATATGTAGAATATTTGTTCTAGATGTACTATCTACATTTTACATGTAGATGTAGTTAACAAATGTAGCAAAAAAAATGTAAAAATTTAAAATAAAAAAATTTTTTTTTTTTTAATTTCAATCATAAGCTCATAAATTTATATAGTGACTGAGTACGGGTATAAAAGTAGAGTCGCGACTAGAAGCGACTCACGTTCCTTCTCGTTTTTATTGGATTTGAATTACCCTTGCTCATGCCTTGCTATGTGTGCTATAACCTGCTCTCAATAATCTATAAACTATATTATTAAATCTTTAGTTTAATTTCGAATTTTAAAGATTATGCAAATATTCTGTCATAGTTTTCTCTAAGAGTTTCTTGGGACATTTTTGTATAATTTCTTTAAGTTTTCCAAGGGTTATTTAGATATATTTTCCTTATCAATTCTTTGCGAAACCTGGCTATCTTTTCTCTCAATTTTCTTAGGGTTATTTAAGCATAATTTCTTTGATTTTGTAACGGGCTACTCAGACATAAAGTTAGTTCCATTTTCTTATCAATTTCCGGAAGCGAAAATGCTTTCAATATCTTCGCCCTTAAGCAGAGAAAGGGAGCTCATCCTGGGAGGACACTAATTTCCTTAGCCTCATTTGGGATTCAGCGAAGAAAAAGATTCTTCTTAATAATGCGCGACATTAACAAAGTTTCAATCTTTAATCTAAATTCCTGTTACGACGCGGCCAGCAGCCACCCAGCCAACAGATTGGGTGGAAGTTGGTTGGTGGGTGGGGCGTGAAGTTAAGGGCTATGGGGCGTGGCCAGCCGAAGGAAGGGGGGAGGAGGGGCTGCTGTTCTGGAGGTACGACAACATTGTCATGCATTTCTAATGATGCCATCGCCAAAGGGGAGGGTGAGGAGGTGCGAAGGGTGAGAGAAGTGGGCGTCGTCATCGTCGTTGTCGTCGTTGATATGTGAAATGTCACTTTGTATGGAGTTTGAATAGGAACGACGACAACGAGACAACGCGAGACAGCGCGACACACAACAGGATGACATGAAGGAAAAGTAGGGAGTGGGAGTGGGAGAAGGAGAAGGAGCAAGTGCTCCCTTCCTTGCTTCAAGATATTGCAAGACTTGACAAAAGGATGCCATTTCACCTGCAGGAGTTTGCCGTAAATTGCTCTTGTTGTTCTTGGTGCTGCTGCTGCTTCTATTGCCAAAGGATCCGCAGGATAATGGCACCAGGCACCACCCGTAACATAATGCTGAAAGAAAGCAAAGCGAATTAGATGCAACAACAACAGCAGCAGCGGAACAACAACAGAATTATCTCTCTCTTATTCCCGAGCGCTTTTTCCCAGTTGTATTTTCTCGTCCAAACATTAACTTTTATTTCCTCAAATGCATTTCCCAGACTCAGGACTGAGGTCCTTCCGTAAGTTCTCCAGTTTTCTCTGGCCCATAATCGTACGTCTCGCTAATACGTTTCGTCTTTCTCACTGCGCTGCTCTGGAGTAGGAGAGTGAGAGAGAGCGAGAAATATGTTCATGGGCTACGACCAGGCAACATTACCTGTAAATTGAACGGATTGCAATGAGAGCTGGCAGCAGGCGACTGTAGACGAAGGCGGAGCAGCAGAGCTGTAGCTAATTTGAGGCAGGTGGCAGGAGGCGCTAAATAAACCAATTATAACTCATATACGTGGCAACAGAATGAGCTTGAACATAGCGCAGAATAAAGGGTAGAATAGTGGTGAAAACTGAGTAGAAGCCGCACAGAAAAGAAGTACAAGACAGGCAAACTTTCGTAGCTAAATTCCAGGTTGAATCGCAAAACGACAGAAGATTTTTCTTAGGCAAAATTAAAAGTCTTTCAACCTAGAAAATCTACGAAAGGAAAGCCACAAATTCCTTAGAATCTTTTCCCAAATCAAAGCTACTTCGATGAAGAAAAAACACACAAATAAATGGATCTCGGACTTTACATCTCTTCAGGATGAATTAATGCAAAATATAAGCCCAAAAAATTCTTTCATAATATCACAAAATCCAATAGTGAAGCTGCAACTCTTTTGCATTCAGGAACTGCACGCTCTCTAAGCTCTTTCTACACCAAAACACAAACCAATTTAATCCTAGAAATAATTCCAAATAAGGATATTAACCACTTTGAAACCTCCTACACTGAAGACAGTCACATTGCAAGGGGCTTGGCTTCATTTCCCCTCCAAGTATTTTAAATACAAAACGCGCACAGAATTTACATTGAGCTCCGCCTTCGACAGAGCAGAAGGATGAGCAGGATGACGGCAGGATGGCTGGATGGCATCATGGCAGCTTCGTAGCCGATTAGTTGACGAAAACGAAACGTTTGGAAACGCCTTGCGATGAAAACTTTGCCCTTTACAGCACCAGTGGGAGAGTGGGTGCCAGCCCCAAGGTTTAGCTGTCATCAAATACGCCGCCCCCCCAATAAGGCAGCGAAGATGCAGCGGAGGAGGCATCAAACGTGCAGCAGCTGCAAGCCCGAACGAAGCTGTTGGCTCTGTCCGGGTCCGGGTCCGTGTCCGGGTCCGGGTGTTGTGTCAACTTTTGCACGCCATCCATTAGAGGGATGCTCTCTGCTTCGCTCTGTCGTGCTGGGAGGAGGGTCTATGGTCTGTCTCCTTCACAAAGATGCTGAGCAAACATGTCGCGGGAGCTGCGCGGTGTGTGGCAGGTGCAAAATGTATCCTGCTGCTCATTGTCAGCTGCATAAGGATGCAGCAGCAGCAGCAGGATGCAGCAGTTGGGGGGGTGGGGGTGTGGTTGTGGAGCGACTCCTGCCTGTCTGTGGATGTCTTAGACAATCGCATGTGTAGTTTTTGGAGCTGCTTCGCCCTGTTGTTGTTCCCAAAACTCGCATAAATATTTATGACAGCGTCTTTCTTGTGTCTTGTGTGTCGCGTTGTGCCGTGTCTTGTCTTGTCGTGTCTTTTGGGCGCAAAACTTATTCTCTGTGTATGCCGCGGGGCGTTAGTCAACAGCCAGAGCAGACAGACAGCTTCCGGTGTCAGTCACAAGGATGTGTGTGTGTGTGCCCAGCTCCTTAACTGCTCAACACACAAGGATCCAGAAGGCTGAAGATCCACAACTACACAGGTCCACAGCTACGTTCTCATTTAATTGGTACGTAAGTCTTGGGCATACACTTTGTACAGGGTATTAATGATTTTTAACAGAAGTTTGAAGCGGATTTTGGAGAGCGGAAGGACTGCAGAGTATCACAGATGGATAATGTAATTATTGGAGCACAAAATCAAATACAAATCCTGTGTAGAATTTCTCTTAAGACATTTTTTTTTGTGTTTAACAGCTGCAAATTATTCAAAAGAAAATGTTCTCCTTGCTTTTGGATTCGCCAGGGTATTCAACACTTCGTTATAAATTTATTCATGCTTGCCCTCATCCTATCCACCACCTACCTCCTCTTCTTGTCCTTGTCCTTTCTTCACTTTAAGAGTTGTTCTTTGCTAGCGCCACATTAGCAGGATTTTGATGCCTCGCCTTGTGCTGCATGTGAAATTAGTTGTGTTGCATCCATCCCCAACGCAACCCCCTCGTGGTGGATGTATGGGCGGGGTGTTTTTGTGGGCGTGTGACAACACATTTATATACCATGTGTAATTAGGGAAGTGCCAAGGCAAACTGGGGTGGGGGAGATGCCTTTTTCTTCAGGCTTATCTGCCACAGCAGCAGCAGAAGCAACGTGGCAGCAACTTGAGCTAAACAAAAATCGTTGCAGGAAATTACCGTTAAATGTCACCCCGTGCACTTGTCCATCCCCCTCCCCCTGTATCTTAACCCACTCTCTGTTACGTTTAACCCACTCTTTCCCATGCTTAACCCTCCTCTCTGTGCTACGTGTGTGTTTGCTCTCTTGCATTGTTATTAATGCCTGGGCGGGTCTTAACTTGAAGTTTTTAATGTTCCAACGTCTTCTCGTCTATTCAGATTAGCCTTATAAGTACCCGTACAATACAATAGATGGAACGGGCAATGGCTTTTTGAATGCAACATCCTGGATGGCAAATACATATATATTTTTGGAGGTGGGAAGTGTCTGCTGTAATGAAGCTGATAATTACGGCACAGGGATGGGATTTTTACTATCAGGTTGAGGGGGTTTATGTAGCTAAAGGAAGTCGTTATATGACGATAATACATATACGATTAAAATATTGCCATTATTAAAAAAATCTTCTACCAAAAGTATGAAATTAACAAATTGAAATTAAATGAACAAATTTTAAAATCAAGTTCTAAAAGCTAAAAAAATTTAAATTAATTCTAATATTGAATATATGTAATTCACTTTCAGTAGACACTTGCACATAAAAAGTATATGAATGTTGCATATAAAAATAGGTATCATAAAGTCGAGGCACGTGGTCTTCGGTAGATATGTAACTCCTAATTTAGGACACTTTTCGGCACTAAAAAGTGCTCTAATAGTTCTCTAGTCTTTACATAGTGTGCAGGGTGTAGTCCCTAAACATATTTAAACTTTAATTGAATCTTTCGTATACCCTTGATCAGACCTAAATGGGCATACAATATCTTAGTAATAATTTACGGCCTATTTTCCCCACTCAATACCAAACTGAAATTCCCATCGATTTTCGTTGCTACTTTAAAGCTTTTCCTTTATACATTTCCTCTCACTCAAACAATGCCCATCAAACATGCCCATGCTAACAAACCCCCAACATTTTGGTAAGCTAATGGAACACAGCGGGAGGGAAAGAAAAGGCATACGAGTATTCACATGCTTATTACCCAACTAGACTTTGTTTTTTTTTTGCTGCCTTGCGACTGCCGCCACTTGATATACATTTATGCATTCTGGCAATACGCTCATGAGAGGGGGAGAGAGGGAGTACTCCAAGCAAATCCTGGAACAAACACAAAACACTTGCCAATAGCCATCAACAACAAGGAGAAGCAGGAATCTGGTATGGAGCATTGCCACTGAGACATAAGACTGGAGGATTTGCACAGAACACGTCGCCCAATGCCCAATGCCCGTCCACAGTCCACAGACCACAAACCGAACAATGTCCGACTCAATTTCGCAGATTCATAAAAATGAATGAATGCAATGTGGCAGGCAATCGAGAGACGAGACGAGACCTAAATCCTGCTACGATAGACCAAGCCAAAACGAACCCAAACCGGCGTCATTGGAAATGGGAAATCAAGTTTTGTGAAATTGACTCTCAAGTGATGGAGTCACCGCACACCCCCGCCCGCAAAACAGAGAGAGCAAAATCAAGAGGGTGCATGGGTGCATGGGTGGGATGGGTGGTTGGGGAGAGATCACTGGAGGACGACGGCGACCATTAAAATGAATTGCACTGCACTTTGTGCCATCAACAGAATCAACTGCCGGCGAAACGAAACGAACGAATGATGCACCATAGGAATGACTTAAAATACAAAACAAAAAATAGACCAAAAAGAAGAGAAAAAAAACTCTAGAAGAGAGAACTGAAAGAAAAACAACAGTGCAGACAGAGGAAAAGCAGTGGCAGTGGCAGCGGCAGCGGCAGGGGACAGTGGAAAATGCAGACGAATTGGAAAAGGCAGTGGCCAGAGCAAGATAGCGAAAAAAAAAACAGCAGAGATGAAACCGAATCCGAATCCAACTCTGAGAGCGAGTCAGCCAACAGAACATTGCACGCCATTTCAATAAAAGTGAATTGCCCGACGCTGGCGATGGCAATGGCGACGACGTCGTCAGCGGACGCCTCAAACTTCTACAGGCCAAAGAGGAGGAGACCAGCTAGCAGCTCTCAGCTCTCAACGCTGGCAAAAGTATACGCAAAGGACACCATTTAGAGATGACAGAGTGAGAGTGATGGGCACCAATAAATAAATAAATAAATAAATAAATATATATATCCAGAAAGTAGTTCCACTTGTTTTTCACGTCAAAATATCAAATAAAAAATCCAAATTGTGCCTCTTCAAAATATTCTATCGTGCCACTTTAAGACAAGTTCTGCTACAAATTTCCTCCAACAATGGGCAACCGCGTAACCAAACAATTTCAAACGGCTCCAGCCGCTGCATCAGAGCCCATGGCAGCAGAGTCCAGCAACGAGTCTGTGTCTGCCGCTGGTGACAAGAAAAGCAAGTGCCGTGCATGCTGTGCCTGTCCGGAGACCAAGCAGGCACGTGACCAGTGCTTTGTGGAGCACGGCGAAGAGCACTGCATGGGCGTGATCGATGCATACAAGAAGTGCATGCTCGAGGCAGGTTTCAATGTCTAAAGAACTAGCGCCCTCTCCAAATGCTTGAGATAAATACATAAGCACTTAAATATATATTCTCTATTTGAAGAAGAAACAGAATTAATCACAAATTAAATGTAGTAAGTATATTGTGATTATCTATAGTTTCATTCATATCACATCTTGAAAAATATACTTTAAGTCGTGTCCCATCTCTAGCACTCACATCCAACAAACAGAAGCCACCATCTCCAAGAAGTAGAAGAAGCAACCGTAAAAGTTGAGTTAGTTCAAGTCTGGAATTCCGGAAGCGTGTGTAGCGCATCCACTGTTGACATGACTGACGACGATGTCGTCTTCTTGGTCTTCGTTTCGTCGTCGTTGTCGTTGTCGTCCTGGGACTGCGACTGGAACTGAGCCACACTGAAAGTTTGTCTGGGGCTCATCTTCACTTCACTTCACTCCACTGTTGGCCACTTGGTCTCGTTAGTCGTAAAAGCAAAGTATCTACATCAAGCCGAGGCACAACAATAACTTCAAATGAGCATTTTAATAAATTTTTCAAATAATCACTTGAAAAGTGGAAAATTCTCTACCCAAGCGACTCCTCTAGTTTCCATCCCGTTTTCCATCTCCACAGCTCAGACTCCCGATTGCAATTCAACTTAATGTTTGCTCAAGGAATTAGTTGGCAAGAAAATGGCAAAAAAAAAAAAATAGCTCCAGAAGTTATGAGTAGTTATGGACGACGGAGATTTAGATCTGTCAGTGCTAATGGGTTTCTTTACTACAAGAAAACGAGAGAAAGACAGAGAATAAGAGAGAGTGCGACTGGAGAAGGAATTCGTTTAGGTTGCTGATAGTCGGAAATAGAATCAAAGCAGAGTAAATCAGGTCTCCGTTTTATGGATTGGTTGATGGGTTACATGGTACGGGAATTTAAAATTAGATAGATCAAATCTGTCGAGAAGGATGCCTGGATGTAGTTGAAGAGGTTGGGTCTTAGGTGCACCACCTATAAACAAAAGGGGAGAAACAATCCAATATTGAGGGATTATCTCATTTTTTTTCTGAGTTTTTCTAGTTTTTTCCCGGCATGTTTCTTTTTATATCATTTTTAATTTATCAGAATTTTTCTTGTATTTTCTGGTATATTCCTAGTATTTTCTAATATTCTTCTGGTATTTTTTACAATATTATTGGATATTTTGATGTTTTATTTTGTGATGTTTGGTTGGTACTTGTTAAACTTAAAACTCGAAGAGTGAATGGGTACATAAGAGTAGTGGTCGAAGTCAATGTGTGTACCACAGAAGGAAACCTCGTGCAGTGTGCGTGCTCTGGTCAGTAATGAGAGAAATAGTGAGTTAAAGATGAAGATGACAGATGTTGCAAAAAAATGGAAGCAGATTAAATATTATAAAATTTGACTGACTGAGGGCGGGTATAAAAATAGAGTCGGGGCCACTGCAGCGACTCACAACATTCCCTTTCGGTTTTTATCAAGATAATCGACTGAAATTTTCATGTTTTTCTCTCTTCTCTGCTGCTTTTAATTCGAGTAAATTTTTAACAGCACTTTTGGGAAAACATAATGAATAATCAATTTGAAATTCATTTTTTTTTTTTTTTTGTTGGTTCCCTTAGAGAACTGATTCTTGGGATTTTACCCCAAAAGTATTGCTTTGGCCCGTTTAGTACGAATCAAACTCGGACACAGTTCGCATCGAAAAAATGTCGTGGAATATATTTTGTATATTTTTGGTGCTCTTGGCAATAAATTCGTTTAGTGCTCAAAACTTTTTGCAACATATCAGAGAGGACTACTGTGAAATATACTGTAAAGAATTATGCAAGAACAATAACAGTGATAAAACGTGCCACCAAAATGGATCATCTGTCATCTTAAACGATTATAGATTGTATTTAGAAAAGGGAGCCTTGACACTCAATTGGACCAAAAGCGACATCAAAGAGTGGAATATATTCCCAATTTCCAATGAAACTAATGCAAAACTTAAACTCTTAATGGTTTTCTATGACTATGAATATAAAAAACTTCGTCCTGCAGTAGATTATCTTAGCGATCTTGGTGTACAAGATGTAACGAAATACCATTTCAATGGTCGATATATTAAAGCAATTGAAACAGATGTCAATTATTTAAAAGGCTCAAAATATCTTTTAATTAATACCAAGATTTCAACAGATCAATTATGTAAATATATTCAGATAAGCAGCCTGAATCATGTGGAAGGGATTGAAATTTATTCTCCAAGCGTGCCATTTCTTATAGGCTGGATAAACGACGATACATTTTTGGGTACACCAAATTTAAAAAGACTTTCCTTTACTGGCATAAATATTAGAAATCTCTCCGTAAAAGTATTCAGCAGCTTGCGAAATTTACAGACATTATGGTTAGACAATGTCGTTGTAGAGGATCTCTTGTTCTTAAGGTTCGTATTGGGATAGTTGTGTAATACATACGAGTATATATATTAAAGCCCTGCGTGAACGGGCAACCGAATCGAATCGCAGTGATTTGGTATTCGCTTCGTCCGATCCAATTGAATAGGCGATTTGGCTTTCTCAGTGATTGGATTCGCACGCCCAAAACGGACCAAACGAATCATGTTTCGTTATTTTTACTGTGTCAGATCCGAACAGTTCGGTTTTTTCTATCTTTTACTCTCCACTTGATTTTCTGGTAGAGAGAACGAGAAAGCATACAGAAATTTGCTGATTTTTTGCTTTGCCCTCGGCCTGAAAATATTTATTTGGGTGTGTTCCTTTCTGTGGCTGTGTGTGTACGTCAACGGTGCGTGCTACGCATACTTACGCATAAGCGCGCAGTGGAATATTCTGAAATACACACACATACACAACAATAATCACACACTCCGTGTGCGCAATATTTTTGTACACACATACTGTACATGTGCATGCATACAAAGGAAGATTTCTTCGTAGTATGTTTTGAATCAGTTCAGAGATATGCGAACGAATCTTGCTGATATTGATTCGCAGTGATCGGATTCGATTTTTTAGTGATTCGGGTGATTCGAATCTCACTGAAGGCATGATTCGTAATGATCGAACGCATTGAAGGGGCATGAGTAAACTGTGATTTTATGAATCATGTGGATTCGCGCAGGGCTCTAATATACACATATGTGCAAAAAAGTACACAATAAATAGCTTTTAAAATCTTGTTTCAGAAATTAATTCAAATACATTAATTAATTTGATCGGACTACGGATAGTTATCAATTAAAAACTACTTTTTCTGATTTGGGGCTATTTATCCATTAGGAAATTTTATCGATTCGATTTCAAGTCTTGTTTTTCTATTCATAAAGTCATTTGGTATTTTCTTTTTTTCAGTTCTGAGACTCTTCAGAAGAGCCTGATGGATGTTAATATGGGCGTCAATAATATGGTGGTGGATACGAAATATTTCGAAGGTTACAGCAAACTTCAGATGATTTATGTGATTGATGAATACGGATACGAACCCTACGAGAATCTGACAGCCATGATTTGCACCCATAGTCAAGATTATTGCAAATTCTCTATCGGGATCAACGGTATGAAGTGCCCTGATAAATTCAGTTGTAAATATGAATGGGCTTCTACCACTTTAGAATTAATTTGTCGTCATAGTAATTTTACAACAATTCCACCATTACCAACTGCGATCAGTGGCAAGACGAAGCTGGATCTGGATTCCAATTATATAGAAGAACTGCCAAGTAATACATTAAGTGGCTGGAAAGACATAACAACTTTAATTGTATCCAATAATAGATTAACTAGTCTTGCGATTGATCGGCTACCAAAATATCTGCACACTTTGAACATCCAAAATAATACCATCCACACACTCGGTAAAGATGTGATAGAATACATCAATTCAAATGTTACTTATTTCGAACAGTCGGGTAACCGATGGACCGTCAATTGTGATGACAATCTTATGCTGGATTTTCTGCATAATGTTTCCCTAAAGCCTACAAATTTTGTTTTTTTCCATCATCTGAATGCAACGTGCCCGAATGGATGCTTTTGTTGCTTTAACCGCAGCACGGATCACTTTATGATCGACTGTAGGCATGCAGATATGCGAATCTATCCTGAACTTCCGTATTCAATACCCTGCAATGCCATCCTGCAGCTGGATGGGAATAAAATTACCAGCATTAAAGACTCATTGGGTCATGCTTCCCTGAAAAAACTTTATTTGTTTGAGAACGAAATTAGGAACTTGTCGTTCCACTTGATTCCCAAGAACATCACACATTTGGATCTACGAAAAAACATGTTGCAGGCTCTCGATGATCAGGTGGTAGATTTGTTGAGAGATCGTAAGGTCCAACTATCTGGAAATCCCTGGGCATGCGACTGCAGGGCAAAGTCATTCCTCTTATTTTTGAGGCAAAGGGAACCGCTGGAATATACTGCCGCCCTGGATCGCTGTAATATATTCTCTTCAGGAACGTGTCCGGAGGCTTGCATTTGCTGTCTAGACAATTCTACGTTGCCTTCGTTAGTTATCGACTGCAGTTTCAAAGGACTCACAGAAATATCACCATTACCCACACCGATGTATGGACAGTCTACTCTTCACTTTGAAGGGAATTATCTCGAGGCATTGCCCTCCGATTCCCTGCGCGGATATGCAAATGTGGGACACCTTTACCTGGCCAACAATCGACTGACTGCAATCGACCAATTGCCTGAGAATATAACAACTCTCGACATAAGAAACAATAGCATTTCGGTGCTGAACCGGCAGTTGCGAGACTTCTTAGACAAGAGAAAAGCCGCCTTCACAGAGCTGAAGTTATTCCTGTCTGGAAATCCTTTGGCTTGCACTTGCGAGAACAAAGATTTTCTGCACTTTGTGAAGAGTCGATCGCCGTCTATTAAAGATCTTACAGCTCTCTACTGCGGTGGTGGCATTGCAAAGCTGCTGATCGAGACGGATGGGAGTGATTTATGTCCTTCAGGCACCGTGCACTATGTTACTCTCACCATTTCGTTCATGCTAATCATCCTTACTATAAACATTATGATCTACTTCAAACAGTCCCTACTGATCTGGTTATACGAGCACAATATATGCTTGAGCCTCGCCGCCCGAAGGGAATTCGACAAACAGAAGAAGTTCGATGCATTTCTATCATTCACCCACAAGGACGAGGAACTGATTGAAGAGTTCGTGGAGAGACTGGAGAGTGGCTCGAATAAGTTCCGACTCTGCTTCTATCTGCGCGACTGGCTGGTGGGCGAGTCCATTCCCGAGTGCATCAGCCAATCTGTGAAGGACTCGAAGCGCATCATCATCCTGATGACGAACAACTTCCTTAAGTCGACTTGGGGGCGACTGGAGTTCCGACTTGCGCTGCATGCCACCTCCCAGGATCGATGCAAGCGTCTCATTGTGGTCCTCTATCCCGAGGTGGAGAACTTTGACGACCTCGACAGCGAACTGCGCACATACATGGTGCTGAACACGTATCTGAAGCGAGATGACCCCAATTTCTGGAACAAACTAATATATTCAATGCCCCATGTTGATGTGCGACAAGAGCCTGATCCAGAGGCAATAGAGCTTTCAGTGTTGAATCGCAATGTATTCCTACCTTAACAGTTGTATTAAATAAAATATTTACAAACTTTACTCCATATGATTCTCATTTACAGCATAGAGTAGGCAAATAGCAAGAGCAACGGCCAGCAATGTAAGGGGTGAGAAGCTACAAAAGAAGAGAGTAACCACGGCCTGCAGAAGATCGTACTCTGAGAATACTACTCCAGTCTACTTCTATGTTCATAGGCACAGAAAAAGAACGTGATACACAATTGCCACAACAAAATTATCACAGAAAAATAAACCCAAAAAAATTATAAAACAAGTGCCATAGCCATCCACGATACAGAAGGGTTTCAGGAGAGGAGGAGCTGGTGGCCCGTGGGAGTGCTGTCGGCGGAAGCGTTGGCATTTGTATACCCGTACTCAAAGAGTTAAGGAGGGTATATTGTATTTGTGGTAAAAGTGGACGGGTATAAAGTATATTCATATATTTTTGAACAGCATCAATATGCGAGTCGATGAAGCCATGTCCGTCCAAAATTTAGGTCCATCCACGATTCGCTACTAGTTTTCTCACACACACTGCCTCGTGTAGTGTGCGCCCTCAGGCGCTGTGAAGGAGTTAGAAGTGCCCCCTTTCGAACCCACAAAAGTAGAAAATCTGTGGCATTCACAATTTTAGAGATACGAGAAAACGAAAAAAGCATTATTATAGAGACTTCCCATATGTACCAGGTTGCCAAATCTGGTTAGGGTCGGATCATTATTATATCGATTTTAAAGAAATTAAGTTTCAGTTGCTCACCCATTCCCTACCAGCGTTGCAGCGCTACTCATTCTCTCTCTCGCTCACACACTCAGCCTCGTTCAGTGTTAGTCCTCTGGTGAGTGAAGATAGATAAAGAGAGAGAGTGAGATGTAGATGACAGATGTTGCAAAAAAAAAGCAAATAAAATATTCTTAAATTTTACTGATTAAATGTACAGCCTCGGCCACTGCAGCGAATCACAACGTTCCCTTTAATTTTTTCTCAAGATATTCGACTGAAATTTTCATATTTTTCTCTCTTCTCTGCTTCTTTTAATCCGAGTAAATTTTTAACAGCCCTTTTGGGAAAAACATAATGAATAATCAATTTTAAATTCAGTTTTTTGTTTTTTTTTTTGTGTGGATTCCCTATAGAGAACTGATTTTTGGGATTTTGCCCCAAAAGTATTGCTTTGGCCCGTTTAGTACGAATCAAACTCGGACACAGTTCGCATCGAAAAAATGTCGTGGAATATATTTTTGATATTTTTGGTGCTCTTGGCAATAAATTCGTTTAGTGCTCAAAACTTTTTGCAAAATATCAGAGAGGACTACTGTGAAATATACTGTAAAGATATATGCAAGAACAATAACAGTGATAAAACGTGCCACCAAAGTGGATCATCTGTCATCTTAAACGATTATAGATTGAATTTAAAAAATGGAACCTTGCAACTCACTTGGACCAAAAGCGACATCAAAGAGTGGAATATATTCCCAATTTCCAATGAAACTAATGCCATACTTAAATTCTTGTTTGTTGTCGATGATTATGACAATAAAACACTTCATCATGCAGTACATTATCTCAGTGATCTTGGTATACAAGAAGTAACGAAATACCATTTCAGTAGTCGTTATATTAAAACAATTGAAACAGATCTCAATAAAAAACGAGAAGGAACGTGAGTCGCTTCTAGTCGCGACTCTACTTTTATACCCGTACTCAGTCAGTATATAAATTTATGAGCTTATGATTGAAATTAAAAAAAAAATTTTAATTTTACATTTTACATTTTTTGCTACATTTGTCAACTACATCTACATGTAAAATGTAGATAATACATCTAGAAGAAATATTCTACATCTACCATTTAGATTCTACATCTCCTCCGCTAGGGGTTGCTCGCGCATTGCACAGGGCAGAGTGTGTGCGAGCGAGACAGAGAATGAATAGCGTCAGCAGCGCCAGAGGAGGTGGGGGAAGCAACTGAAAATTAATTTCTTTATTCTGGCTATAATAATGATCCGATCTGGTTCAGATTCGGCAATCTGATAGATATGGTCATTCTCTACGATACTGCGTTTTTAGTTTTATCGTATCTTCAAAATTGTGGATGCCACAGATTTTCGTCCTTTGTGAAGGCGGAAGGGGGCGGGGCGAAATTTTGAAATACACTTGTAACAGTGTGATATCACATGAGTCTGGAAAAAAAATTTCGTTGCTCTAGCTTTTATAGTCTCTGAGAACGAGGCGCTCATGGGGACGGACAGACGGTCGGACAGACAGACATGGAAAATCTCTTATAATTTATACCAAGATTTTAACAGATCAAGTAATTAAATATATTCAGAAAAGTAGCCTGAATCATGTGGAAGAGATTTCAATTTATTCTCCAGGCGACGATTTCCCCGTAGTCTCGATAAACGACGATACTTTTGTGGGTACACCAAATTTAAAAAAGCTTAACTTTAGTAGCATAGATCTTAAAAATCTCTCCGTAAAAGTATTCAACAGCTTGGAAAATGTACAGAGTTTATTGTTTAAAAATGTCTTTGTAGGGGATCTCTCGTTCTTAAGGTTCGTATTAGGAAAGTTGTGAAAATTATTCAAAATATATAATACATAAATACATACGAGTATATATAAAAAAGTACATAATAGCTTTTGAAACCTTGTTTCAGAAATTAATTCCAATACATTAATTAATTTGTTCGGACTGCTGATAGTTATCAAGAATTAAAAATCACTTGTTCTGATTTGAAATTCTATCGATTTCAAGTCTAGTTTTTCTATTCATAAAGTCATTTGGTATTTTTATTTTTTTTCAGTTCTGAGACTCTTCAGAAGAGCCTGGTGGATGTTTTTCTGGACGTCTGTAATATGGTGGTGGATATGAAATATTTCGAAGGTTACACTAAACTAAAGTCTATTTATGTGAGTGATGAATACGAATACAAACCCTATGAGAATCTTACAGCTAAAATTTGTAACATGAATCTCAAGAAGTGCAAGACCTTTATCGGTATCAATGGTATAAAGTGCCCTGATGAATGCAGTTGTATGTATAATTGGCATTCTGAAATTTTTAAAATAATTTGTCACAATAATAATTTTACAACAATTCCACCATTACCAATTGCGATCAGTGTCAATACGAGCCTTTTTCTGGATTCAAATTATATAGAAGAACTGCCACCGAATACATTTAGTGGCTATAATGAAATAACAACTTTAATTGTATCCAATAATAGATTAACTAGTCTTGCGATTGATCGGCTACCAAAATATCTGGATACTTTGAACATCCAAAATAATACCATCCACACACTCGGTAAACATGTGATAGAATACATCAATTCAAATGTTACTTATTTCGAACAGTCGGGTAACCGATGGACCGTCAATTGTGATGACAATCTTATGCTGGATTTTCTGCATAATGTTTCCCTACAGCCTAAAAATTCTGTTTTTTTCCATCATCTGAATGCAACGTGCCCGAATGGATGCTTTTGTTGCTTTAACCGCAGCACGGATCACTTTATGATCGACTGTAGGCATGCAGATATGCAAATCTATCCTGAACTTCCGTATTCAATACCCTGCAATACCATCCTGCAGCTGGATGGGAATAAAATTACCAGCATTAAAGACTCATTGGGTCATGCTTCCCTGAAAAAACTTTATTTGTTTGAGAACGAAATAAAGAACTTGTCATTCCACTTGATTCCCAAGAACATCACACATTTGGATCTACGAAAAAACATGTTGCAGGCTCTCGATGATCAGGTGGTAGATTTGTTGAGAGATCGTAAGGTCCAACTATCTGGAAATCCCTGGGCATGCGACTGCAGGGCAAAGTCCTTCCTCTTATTTTTGAGGCAAAGGGAACCGCTGGAATATACTGCCGCCCTCGATCGCTGTAATATCTTCTCTTCAGGAACGTGTCCGGAGGCTTGCATTTGCTGTCTAGATAATTCTACGTTGCCTTCGTTAGTTATCGACTGCAGTTTCAAAGGACTCACAGAAATATCACCATTACCTACACCGATATATGGACAGTCTACTCTTCACTTTGAAGGGAATTATCTCGAGGCATTGCCCTCCGATTCCCTGCGCGGATATGCAAATGTGGGACACCTTTACCTGGCCAACAATCGACTGACTTCAATCGACCAATTGCCTGAGAATATAACAACTCTCGACATAAGAAACAATAGCATTTCGGTGCTGAACCGGCAGGTGCGAGACTTCTTAGACAAGAGAAAAGCCGCCTTCACAGAGCTGAAGTTATTCCTTTCTGGAAATCCTTTGGCTTGCACTTGCGAGAACAAAGATTTTCTGCACTTTGTGAAGAGTCGATCGCCGTCTATTAAAGATCTTACAGCTCTCTACTGCGGTGGTGGCATTGCAAAGCTGCTGATCGAGACGGATGGGAGTGATTTATGTCCTTCAGGCACCGTGCACTATGTTACTCTCACCATTTCGTTCATGCTAATCATCCTTACTATAAACATTATGATCTACTTCAAACAGTCCCTACTGATCTGGTTATACGAGCACAATATATGCTTGAGCCTCGCCGCCCGAAGGGAATTCGACAAACAGAAGAAGTTCGATGCATTTCTATCATTCACCCACAAGGACGAGGAACTGATTGAAGAGTTCGTGGAGAGACTGGAGAGTGGCTCGAATAAGTTCCGACTCTGCTTCTATCTGCGCGACTGGCTGGTGGGCGAGTCCATTCCCGAGTGCATCAGCCAATCTGTGAAGGACTCGAAGCGCATCATCATCCTGATGACGAACAACTTCCTTAAGTCGACTTGGGGGCGACTGGAGTTCCGCCTCGCGCTGCATGCCACCTCCCAGGATCGATGCAAACGTCTCATTGTGGTCCTCTATCCCGAGGTGGAGAACTTTGACGACCTCGACAGCGAACTGCGCACTTACATGGTGCTGAACACGTATCTGAAGCGAGATGACCCCAATTTCTGGAACAAACTAATATATTCAATGCCCCATGTTGATGTGCGACAAGAGCTTGATCCAGAGGCAATAGAGCTTTCAGTGTTGAATCGCAGGGCTTTATAATATCTTAAGCTTTCCTGTTAATTTTGTATTCCTACCTAAACAGTTGTATTAAATAAAATATTTACAAACTTTACTCCATATGAATCTCATTTATATTCCATCCATTATTTTCTCTCCCTCAGTACACACTCCCTGGCCATCTCTCTCAGTTCGCACTATCTTCTCATGAGTAAAGCATAGAGTAGGCAAATAGCAAGAGCAACGGCCAGCAATGTAAGGGGTGAGAAGCTAAAAAAGAAGAGAGTAACCAGGGCCTGCAGAAGATCGTACACTGAGAATACTACTCCAGTCTACTTCTATGTTCATAGGCACAGAAAAAGAACGTGATACAAAATTGCAACAACAAAAATATCACAGAAAAATAAACCCAAAAAAATTATAAAACAAGTGCCATAGCCATCCACGATCCAGGAGGGTCTCAGGAGGGGAGGGGCTGGTGGCCCGTGGGAGTGCTGATTTAACTTGGGGGCTGTCGCTTTCCGCCTCATTCTACTCATTCTCTCTCCCTCTCTTACACACTCTGCCTTGTGCAGTGTGCGGAGGAGAACGTGCAAGAACGGCGTTTTGGTGTGAGAAGACAGAGAGAGAGAGACAGATTTAGCGGAACTTAAAATAATAGAGAACAAATTGGAAACTGATCAAATAATCTAAAATTTGACTGACTGAGTACCGGTTATAAAAGTAGAAGGGCCCCACAACGTTCCCCCACGTTATAATTTTAGAAGGTAATTCTACAAGAAATATTAAAAAATTTCCATCGAATTTTTGAATAGGATCAGTACTTGTATATCGTAGAATTTAAGAGCCATGAAAATTTGTAACTTAATCACTTTTTTTGTTTTGGCTAAGCAAATGCAGTACCATCCTCCCCACTATTCCACACAGCAAAATTCCAAACCAAAAAAAAAATAGCCACTGGCCATTGGGTATTTTCTAAAATGCGAAAACTGCCAGCAACATTTATGCGAATGCGCCTTGCCCAAAGAATAACCATTGTAATAATGGGTTTTTGTCGGTGCCGTTCAGGAAGGAGCAGCATCCCTAACTGTTGTCTTTTTACTGCCTGCATCTTTGTTAATATATAAACAGATATTTCTCGGTATATTTCGGGGGTAGAATTGCAGTTTTTCGGGTTGGAATAGAAGCCCGGAGGCATCCTGATTTGCGAGTGCATTGCATACTTTGTGGCTGCACCCATTCTATGTGTGTGCAAGCGGAGAAAAGGGATGCACAGGACTCTCCGTGGAATGCCCCGAACTTAATGAGTTATATTTTGTTTTTATTTTTTTGTGTGTTGGCTTGCAGCTTGGAATTTTTAATTAATGCAACACACATGCATGTCTCTTGCAGGGATTTCATTTGCAGGCGAATTCCTTTTGCCACTTTTTTTTATTGTTTCGTAAACTATTTTGGGGCGACAAATTTTCATAAGAGCAGAAAGAACATTTCCGTTGCACACACACGAGAGAGAGAGAGAGAGAGAGAACGACGCCTGAGGCGATTTTTGAGATTCTAATTAGCGGACTTTTGGTTGGGGATTTCCCGAATGGATTGGGGCTATTACTCACCTATTTGCCAGAATTTTTCCGCATATTGCACACGGATATTTGGGTTTTTCTTCATCGGTTAGTTTCGGTTTGGGTTTTCCTTCTTCGTTTCCTTTTGGCTGTGCATTGTGGCAATGTGATTCTTGAGATTGTGTCGCCTGCCAAACTTCATCTGGCAGACGGCACACTCGAAGATCTTCTCATTCGTGTGTGTCCGAAGATGCGGCCTGAGGGAGTACATCTTGAAGCGTTTGGGACAACGCGGACACTGCAGCAGCTCGTTGCGGCCAATCGATCCCGTGCGAGTGTGAAAGAAGCGATGATACAGCAGATCCGATTCGTATTCGCAGCTGAATGGACACTGATCGCAGCTCCAGGACTTGCTGCCGTCTGTCGTGGAGGCATTGGAGGACGTGCTCGCTGTGGGCTGACAGCTGCGGTTGTGCCTGCCCAGTGCCTGAGGTGAGTGAAAGTTTTCACCGCAACTCAAGCAGCAATGATTCTCCGTGGGATGAGCCTCCGCTCGATGCTGGGCCAGCGCTGGCGGTGAGTCAAAGATCTTCTGGCAGTTGGCGCACTGTTTGCAGGTTGCGATCAGTCGCTTCTTTTTTGCCGGCGGATTTGGCCGTTGATCCTCCAGCACCTCGCGTAGCATGCGCTCCAGAGCCCTATCCGATTGCGGCGCAGCCAGGTCTTTGGGCGTGGAGCGCAGCTTGTGCTGCAACAGACTGCGATGGCGACGCGCCTCCAGCGCCGTTGCAAATTCCATGTGGCAGATGCCGCAATAGTATCGCTCCAGCTGATGCTTGAACTTCTCGTGCCGCTGCAGCGCCAGGCGGGATGTTTGCGGCGCTCCGCATATGCCACAACGAAAACGACTCTGGTAGTCATCGGCGGCCGTGTCGGTGGGCGGCTGGTCCGCGTGCTCTGTGGCAAAGTGGCGCCGCAGCTGCATGTTGTAGAGGAAACTCTCGCCACAGGCGGAGCACGGAAGGCGACTTCGCTGGGCAATGCATATGGGCACGGATCGATTGAGTGCCTGCACCACATCCTTGTGGCACGGATGCAGCATGTGCTGCCACATCACGTCGCTGGAGTCGCACTCAAACTGACAGTAGCTGCACCAAAAGCTGCCACCAGAAGCTGTGCCTGGCCCCTGCACCTGCTTCAAGTGCTCCTCGGATTGCCAGTGCTGCAGAAAGGACTCCTCCGTGTTGGCATAGAAGGAGCAGGGCAGGCACTGGAACGGCGACTGTCGCACAATGCTGCCCATGTGGTCGAGTATGTCCTGCAAGAAGGATTGCCTGCGCAGCGGCGTCTGCTGCTGCAGGCGTCGGTAGTGGTAATGCGAGATCAGGTGCTTGCCCATCAGATGGCGGGCCATTGTGTGGCGGCACAGATCGCAGCGCAGGAGATGCGCACGGCGTTTCCTTTTGGGGGCCGCACACTCCACCTGCTGCTGCTCCTGCTGCTGCTGCTGCTCCTGCTGCTCCTCCCGCTCTGGCAGACTGAAGTCCTTACTTAGGGTAAGCTTCGCGCCCAGGGTGGCCTGTTCCAGCTGACACTCGGCCTCCGCACGCTTCAAATGATAGCCCGAACGCAGATGCTGATCGTAGTTGCAGCGACTCTTCAAGCGTCTGCAACAGATGTTGCACCAATAGCTGACACGCGGCTGTTGCAGCTTCGTGAGGTCGATATTCTCGCGGTACTCCAGCTGCTTGCTGCCGGGCACCCACTTGCCCCGCGTGTGCTCCTCGGGCGGATGTGCGTAGACCTCTTCCACGGGCTCATCCCAGCTGGGCGAGATCCTTTCCATGTGCGTGTGACGCAGCTGCGGACGATGCTCGGGCTTCCACTTGCCACCCGTGTGGCTGGCAGGCACTGCCGGTGGCGAATGTTGCACCACATCGTACTCCTCTTCGGCTTCATCTTCCTCCACATCGAAGGAGTCATCCGGATCATCATCTTCCTCGTCCTCATCATCGCTGGGCTCTGGCGAGTCATGCACAAAGTTAAGCGGCTTAAAGACAGACTCATCGCGAACTGCTTTCAGTACCGGATCCCTAGCCCCTGGCCAGGCCTCTTCTTTGGCCGCTCGATTGGCGCCATCCCAGGCCTCCTCTTTGGGCCTCGACACTGTCTTTCCGCCCGTTGAAACACTCTGCAACTGCAGCGAAGAGAAGAACAAATCAGCGCCCAGTTCGTAGGGCAAATCGTAGGCTTCTGTCAAGGACTTGGAGCTCTTGCCCCCATGACTGGCTGTCGTTTTTCTCAGATAACTGCTCGGCGCCTCTGGCTCGGCGAAATGAAAGCCATCGTACGAGTGATCCAAGTGTGTGCTGCTGAGTATTGTAGTGGTTGAAACCTCTTGAGCAGCAGTTGACGTGCCTTCCGCTCTCGTTGCAGTTGGAGTCACCGATCTCTGGGCTTTCTGCGTGGCCAGGCAATTACTTTTGCGGTGTTCAATGTACTTGGCCAGTCCCAGTATGGTGGCATTGCATTTAATGCACAGATGTGTATCTTCTAGATCGTCCGTGTTCATGTTGGAGCTCTGTGGATTAAAGATTAAGCAGAAAATTAGAGTTTAAATCAAACAAAAGAGCAACGAAAATTGTAGCTTAGATGTCATCTATATTTGCTGTACTCTTTATTCAGTGATTTATGTAGTCATAGTCTGGTCGCACTTTTTCATAGAGACAGAGAGAGAGAGAGAGAAATGAACTGCCGCTTGAGCGCGCGCTTCCTCCGTTTGGGGTCATATTTCAAGCCCAGTTTATTCATTAGCAGACACTCCACACACACACAGCAGAGTGCGAGCGATCCACGGGAATGAAGCCCAGCCCCAGCACCAGCTCCAGCTCCAGCTCCATTCTGCATTCACCACAGCGTTGACATGGTCGTGTCTGTATCCGTATCCCCTGCCCGTTTGTGCTTTTCGCATCCGTAGAGTCCTTGTTTGCTCGTGTATGTGTTGTTGCGGCCTGTCACAAATGAAGTTTATTGCGTCTGTGTGTGGCGTACATGTCGCTCTCTCTCACTCCCTCTCTCTCTCACTCTCTGTAGCGCCAATGCTAAATGTAAAAGTGTCATTTCCGCCATATGTGAGCACGCGATGAACGATGCGTCGAAGTCGACGTTGACGCTGCCACCACTACCACTGTTGGGTGCTGTTGCCTCTCATAATTTCATAGTACAATTGCAGCGAGCAACAGCAAACACCAATCCCTGGGCACTGGCAACTGCTGCTGCTGCTGGCTGCTGGCTCCTGCCTGTTTTCCGCGTGGAATTTATACAAACGAGGCCCATGTCTGAGGTTAAATACGAAAAACATAACAATTCCCGTGGATACGCGCGGATACACACACATACACACACTTGTGTGTGGGGAATGTGGGTTATGGGGCATCCACGCGGATTTCTGCCTGCCTGCGCCTGGCCTGGCCTGGCCTGTCCTGTCCTGCCTTCCATTCGTCTAACAAGGACAATATTGGCTGACTACTCCTCCCCCTGTACTCATACTGGTTCCCCTTTGAGTGATAAACGTACATTTGTTTAACAATTAACGTGGCTGGCAGCAACAGCAGCAGCAGCAGCACATGCAACACCAAACAGCCATTTATTTATTGTCTTCTCCCCTTTTTAGACTCTTCTCCGCTCTTCCCTCCAGCCGTTACAATTTTTATATCGCTAATTAGTCGAATCGTGGGGGCGGTGGTTTCAATCCAAAACATAGGACGCCTCGTCGTGTGTCTCTGATTCACGATAATTGCTTATTACTCGCACAACAACACATTCTCTCTCGTATATAATTTGCATGTCTGTTTGTACGATTTTATATATGTAAATCGTATATTCGTAGCTGTAGCTCTTTAGCCAAGTAATTACCTTCTAATTGCACATTTGCTCAACATTTTGGTAGATGGAGTGAGGGTTTTCTTATGCGCAAACAGAAATTGTGACTTCAGGGAGATATGCAGCGAGATTTTGGTAGTAAAAGATAGTTCGAACTGGTAGTGAATTATGCATACACCGATAGAAAAAAGCCCTGAAATTTAAACATTCTCACTCATTTATGCCATTGATTTTCATCCAAGAGTGGATGTATTAATATTGTATTTTTTTCACTGACATTTTGGTATTAATATGAAAATATTTAAATTTAATAAATTATATATTTTATTTTAATATATTTCAATATATTATATTTATTTTAAAGTGTTTTGTATTAAGATTGAACATTAACGCATTAGAAAAGCCATTTAAATACATTTATATTTGAATGAAAGTGAATTCAATTTAATTTTACTATGTTTATATTTAAAAATCGCATTTTAAATTCAAATATTGAGTTCATTTTACTTTGGTTTTTTTCTATCAGTGTGGGCATACCATGAAGATTTAAATCAGATTTAGTTAAACTTTATTTGGACTATATATGTACATATAATAAAATCATTTGATAATACTTACTCCAAATGTCAGATTAAAATCTTTTACAGATTTAAATTCCTTTTAATTCCATGTAAAAATGAGAATATTCGCACTTATTTTAAAAATTTGTCTCCTGTTGAAAGGCGCTGTCAAATAAATGATGATCTATAAAGAGAATAAATTAAATAATTGAATTATATTTTTATAAAAAATGGTAAAGAAATCGTGTGATAATTTGCACTAAAATTTTGTTTTTAGAAAACAACTTCCACATTTCGTAAATATTTCTACATGTGTAAAAATGTATAAATCATAAAATTTTCCTTTAAAAAAAAGACACAAGCTACAAAAATATGTTCTTAGGGATTAAATGAGTGAGTCTACAGTTTATCCTTTCGCAAAAACATTTTCTTTACTGAAATCTTTGCGTATGATCCATTTTTCCATCAAAATAAATCCACAAAATAAGAAATTATGTTCTGAAAATAATAAAACAAAGATTTTCTCACATAATAATAAGCATAAGCATTCCTTTTTCTTTCAAAACTATGTATATTAAACACTCTTCTTGTTGTAATCCCTATTGGCATTCCTCGTCATCGTAGTAGTAGCATTCTCCAACTCCATAGATGGGGTACCTCCTCCCATTCATATGGGGAGGACCGCCGCTTGGGTTTGACATTAAATGCCATGTTGTACAGTATGTCTATTTGCTGTTCTGTTCTGTTCCCGTACCTCCACTGATTCTGTTCCGACTGACGTCGACAGAACCCCCCATCAAAACCTCCAATTCCTTGCCTCCTGCCCTGCTACAACCAGATGTGTGCGTTATTTCGCGCTTGTGGTACTAAATTGGGTGATAACTCCTTTTTAATGGCTGCAACGCTTTTGGCCTGGCTCTCTGTGGTTGTTGTTCCTATTGTTGTTGTTGTTGTTGCTGCTGCTGCTGCTGTTGTTGCTTTGTTGTTCTAAGTTTTATTTTTATTTGTCTCGCTAAAACTCAATTTTCGAATCAAACAACCACGAGGAGGATTTCTCGTATCCACCGCCCCAAGCACTTGTTCCCGACCCACACTCTATATCCCTCTCTCTCTGTTGTGTTGTGTTTGCTGATGATGCCCTCAAAAATTACAACAAAAGCAAAAGAAAGCAAGGCTTGAATAGAAGATGGAAGTCGTGGCTACCCTACCCTAGAAGATCAATTGAAGGTTGAAGATGCCCTGAGATATATTGAATTATAATTGGAAATTTATATGTGTCCAAAATCAAAGGGATGCACATTTATTAATTTAGTTTTGAATAAAATAAATGAGCATTCGATCACTGAATAAATGAAACATCAGAATCTTTGGAAGAATAATCTGAATCTGAAACATCAGATGTTTCGTCGTTTCCCTGTAGATTCATGCAGATATCTAATTAATAGTTAATACATTCAGAAAGAACATAAAAGTACAAAGAATTTAAATTCGAAATTCCTGCAAAAGCTATATAAGGTTATCCTATTCGAAAAAATGAGAATTTTTGAGCAAACATTTAAGATATTTATCTTCCACATGGCTTCCTTTCTGCCTTCCCCACTGCCCTTGCCTGACAAATCATTATTCGAAATCGTCATACCCCTTCATTCTGCAAAGGGTATGCCCAACATTGTCATGTTATTTGTTGTTGCTATTGCCACCATTGCTTTTATTGTTGTTGATGACGCTGACGCAGAGGCTGACGATGACTGTGTGGCATGGACCTCTCTCTGCCACTGCCACTGCCACTGATTCTGCTCTGATTCTGATTCTGGGATTGGCATTCGGATAGGATTGTGGAACTGGGGCAGGGGCTGGCTGGTGGGATTTCGGTTCGGCCAATCCTCCTCGTACGTTGGTCACAAATGCAAATAATGGCACAATTGTGTTGTGCAGCTTTCTAACTGTTTTTATTATTTAATTCCTCAATAGAGCAATGCCAGGGCATATGAACATATTAATATGGCAGCCCTACAAGTACATGTGTGGAATGTATGGAAGGAATGTGCAGGAGAATGTAGACATAGGAATAGGTTTTAGGTATAGGTCTTGAATTGTACGTTTATTATGGGTCTTTCAGCTGCTTTTTAAAAGTTGAATTCTAGCTAAAAAAAAACAGTGAACCCTTCAAATAGATAAATATCAGAAAATGCTAAAAAAATAATTATCTTATATTTTCGACTTATTTATGCAACTTTTCTAAACTATTCTTTCTTCCTTAAGCAAATAAATAAAACCTCTCCTCTTCTTTTAATGTTCTTAATTTAAACACACACAAAAACAGGTCAGGTCAGGCCTTCCCCCTTAAAAATACTTAATTTGATGGAGCTTAAGTGGAGTGTCATAAATATATCGATTTAATGGTACCAGAAAAAAAACAACTGAAAAATTTCATTGCCATGAAAGCCAGAAGGCAGACGGACGGTGACAAACGTCATCAAAAAATTTTACGATGGCGTCTTTTTATGCACGAAATGAATGAGTAAAAAAAAAATGACAAAAATTATATGCCACATAAACCTGATGACCGGAGTCAGCACCAGCAGCAGCCACAAGAGCACTCAACAGGTACGATCACCAATACCCCTGATCCCTGAGTGCCAGTGCCAGTGGCATCTGCTGGATACATCTCTCCTGCGGACCGTAAAAGAAGAATTCAATGGATGGCAGCTGACGAGGAGAAATCAAGAAATGCCAATAATAATAAATTCAATGTTGTAAATTATCGGTGGGGAGGGGGAATCCAATCGAATCGAAACGAATCGTAAAAGCGAATATGCTAATCGATTGCATTAATTCGATAATGATGATAATTAGTTCTTTGTTTCGGTCCCGTACGGCCCCCAAGGGTTTTGGGTAGCTTTTATGTTTTATTTTTGTATTTTTAAATATCTCTTGAAGATCGATAAAGTATATGAAGTGAAGGGATATTTATACGATAACCTAATGGAATTTATTGCTAAAATATATAAATTTTTATAAAATAAACTGAATAAATATTAAATAAAAAATTTTAAAAAATTATAAATTATAAATATAATATACAAGATTTATAGCCAACGTTTGCCCGCTTCAAAACTCCTCTTCCAGCATTAATAGCTGCCTCCATTCATATCGAATATCAGTCTTAAGCCAAGGCCCCATCCTTGATCGACTGATCGAGCCATTAGCATTCAAAATAAAGTCAATACCGGACAAACCATGGAAATCGAAACGAAAACGTATGACTCGAAATTAACTGCAAATCGTTAACAATAATTCAGCGGACAGTTCGTTCGTTCAACAGTTCTTCCCAACCGAAAGAAGAGTCTCTCGAGAGCCGCAGAGATTCGAATTCAGATTCAGACTAGTTTTGCATTTAAGGCGAGGATGATCGTACATTTTAATGGGCATATTTCACGCCAGTCCCCCCCTCGTCACCCACCCTCTCGGCGAGTATCTTCGGCCCACGACGAATTCATAAAGTATCTCGCACTTTTTTTTTAATGATTTCTGAGTTACAACTCAAGCGTCCGAGTGAGCCAGAAAGCCAGAGAGTGGGATCTTTAACTCTGATTTCCCCGTTTGCTGGAGGAGGATTCGTTGTTGCATCTTGCATCTTCGATGTTGCATCGCGCAGCAGGTACAATGCAACAATTTGGCGGCAACTTATGACAGCGCGGCCATCGCAAATAAACTCAAATGGCAATGAAGAAACGAATGCGAGAATTTATGCAGCTTTTTACAGCAACAACGAATGGGTAGGGAGGCTGATGCTGCGGCGGCTTTCGTGTGCGCACCTTAAATTATGAATATTACCAAATGGGTCAATTCGAAATAAATAAGGCAACGGTCTGCGTCGTCCAGTCCCAAGTCTGAGGAGTCTCAGCCTCGTCGATTGGCCAAATAGACTTGTCTCTGTCGCAATTTCTCATTGAGCTGTCGCCTGGGCTGTTTCCTGGCCAAAAGCGATGCACACGCATCTCTACCCAGAGGATCGAGCGGCCATCTCTTCTCTCTCTCTCTCTAGCTTAATATCGCTCATGCATCTGGTAATCTATGCGCAATTAGCGGCGTACATCAGATTTAGTATTCTGATTGCCTTTGCCGTGTGGGGCCAGATACCCAGCCCACCCCCCATCTCTGAGTCTTTCCTCCTGCTCGTAAATATGATATGGAATTTGTTGTTATTCTTTTAGTTAATCTCACAGACTGGCTAAATCTCTGAGAGGCTCTTCTGTTCTCATCTCAGCTAGATATTTAGTGGACAGGCAGACAGGAAATGCTAAAGAAAAATGTCTTATCTTGAGTAGGTTGGGGTTTGGGGTGTTTTTCATGGTTAGTTCTGCTTAGGATATATCATAGAAAATATAAGAAATATTATTTAATTTAAAATTTTATTTAATTAATTTAAATTTTATTTCCTTTATATTTTCATATTTTTTTAGCATATTATCACGGAACACTCTAAAAAACACTCAGCAACCAATCGCACATCATAAAGCGGTTATAAAAACCCATCAATATATCGCTTAAGTTTCAAGACCCAACCCAAAGAACATCACATCTATAAATCCCACTCAAAAAGCTGACCACAAACGTATGAATCCTGCTGCTGCTGGTGCTGCTACAGCTCTCTGGTGTGATCTTGTGATCTTTATGTGTATCCCATAACCACGTGATGGGATGGGATGGGATGGTGTTGGTGTGTGGGCGGGTGGCGGTGATAAATCCCTGTTAAGTGCATCCCATTAATGTTTCTTCGACTCTGGTGGACACTGGGAAAATGGTTTTTTGAAGGCGCGCTTCCGTTTCAACGCGTGTGCGGCGGCGTTTGGGGATCGACTTCGACTTCCTCTCCGATCATAAATTTTCCAATTTGTTGGTTGCACCTTCTCGGCTGGCTTTGGTTTCAAAAGATGCTCTTTTTCAATTGGTTGAATGCCATAAATTTTGATTAGTATTTTGTAACCAGCACATCATCAAGTGGGCGAGGCATCTACCGCCAAGGGTAAATCAGGGGACAGATGTTCCTTCACACCCAAAGAGCAACAACAGACACACAAAATTTCAAGTTTTTGGTTTTTTTGCGGCAAATACAAAAAGAAAATTTTTATAATTAAATAAACAGAAAGACAGCCCTACGGGCTTGTCCACGGAGGTCCTCTCTCCCGCTCTCGCTCTCTCTCTGTCTCTCTTGGCCTTGTCTTAGATTTTACGATCTTGCTCATAAAATTAAAGATTTTACGACTTCTGCCATTATTTGACAGTAAACAAGAGTAAACACAAGACGTAGAGCAAAGTCTCTACTTTTGGATTTTCATTTCCAGGTGGAATGGCCCTCGGGGCGTGACAGATTTGTCGCCTTTTGACGTTTGAACCCGCCCGCCCCTTGTCAGTTGTCAAAAGAAAAATACAACAAAAAAATGCTACGTTGATGGGAAGATGATGTCCATTAAAGCGGCGTCCCCTTATAGACCCCCCCAAGACGACCAAAAGACCACAAACCTCATCAAAAGCAGACTTTTATTGTTGTTTAATTGTTGAACTGTGTTCTCCGCTGACGTTTGCATTCGCGTACGCGTTAGATGTACATAAAATTTAATTTTATGTGTTTCCCGGAGAGCTACATAGAGCCACACAGAGCCATAGAGAGAAAGAGAGAGAGAGGAGAGTGTACGAGTACCATTTGAAATAGTCAAAGTGACCCACCCGCTGGTTTTTAGTGTGAAAATCACTTAAGCGCGTTTACCGAATTTACGATGGACTCTAACGATGGATAGGGAATCGTTTCCGCTTTTACGAGCTGACAGCCAATGGACGAAGCTTATTAAAATGATTTAGGGACATTACGAGGCACTCATAGAATGTGCATTATTGGGGGGCGGAATAAGAGTGAGGTTTATCTCTTATTTTATGTGCATATAATTGGGGGATTTAATAGTTTATAATCTAAAAAGCATTTAAGGCGTATTTAGGTTATACGATTTTTAAATAATACTTGAAAAATATAGCAATTAGGAAACATATTGAAATAATTTTTTTAGCATTTCTAAAAGTTTTTCTGACTAAGAGCTATAAATACCTGAAGTAGAAATATTTTTTCTAGGACTAAAAGTATTTTCTGTACATTTTAGAACTAGTTTTGGGGAATCAAAATACCTCTATAAATTCTGCAAGTGTTCCTTTTAAACAAAATATAATTTTACTGCAGGTACGCGACTGTTTTGGCTAAAAGTGTTTCGCATTATGCGGCAGTGCCACTCGGTTCGAGCCTATAATTATTTTTACGTATCCGACATTATATTTTATGTTATCCTTCTTTTATTTAGGATGAATACGATTTCGAATAATTCAACTTAAATGCTTTAAAAATAATGCGGTCACATGGGCATATTTTTGTTACACTTTTCTTGTATTCTGGCCAAATTTTTGGACATTTTCAATTAAAAATTTGTAGCGCCGAAGAGTCTCTATCTGTGTTATATTTGTCTTTGTACTGAAACGTACATATAAACGATTTTCATAGTCTTCCAAATCAGATATGAAAAGAAAAAATATTCTGTGGAATCCACAGTTTGAAGATTAAAATTAATTTCTCAATAATCCCACACAATTTTCCACTCCCTTTAACAGGAAACCTAAACCCAAAACACGCTTAGCCGGCAATCACAAAAACAATCAAAACAAACCTCTGAACCAGCAAAGAAAACGCCTTTAAAAACTGCTGTGGCTGCAAAAACCACATTTCCTAAAGAACTTCCCATACCCTGCTCTGTGCAACTATATTCTGCTCAGTCTCATTATCATTCGGTTGTGCAGATGTCAATCAGGGGGGCATAAATCAAACGTCAAATGCAGGAGGACCACATGGCCAGGACGTCGTCGTAGTCCATAAATCAGTCAGCAGAAAGAGTCAGCATTAAAAATAAACTATAAATATTTGTGTGATTGACGCAGAGACGCTGGCGTTGCACTCATAAAAATGGAATTAAAAGGACATCAAATTTTAACACATTTATGGAGTCAGCACAAACACACACACACAGAGCACACACACATCCTCAAGGGCTGATAAGCACACACATTATCAAGGGAAGGGCAGCGGGTAGCGGGTAGCGGGTAGCGGGTGAGGCTCTGTCTGCCATCATAAAAAGCATAATTACGGGGCATTTTGTGCTAATGTGATTCCCCTTGGCCGACAGCCGCAGGGCCGGTTGGGCGTTTTGGCATACAGCAACATTTCTTATCATGGCAGCAGGATGTAGTAGGATGTGTGATGTGTGGAGGAGCAGCAGCAGCAGGGAGAGGAATACCCATAATGCAGGCTCTAGCTCGTAGCCTGGCAGCAGGCTCTCTCCTCTCTGTCTCTCTCTCTCTCTCTCATGCATAAATCACTCATTATGAGGCGTAATTAATGCGACGACTATATGGCGACCTAAATTTTCTATAAATCATCAGATTAGACTACGTCGTTCCTCCAAAGCAGAACAGAACATATGATGTGTATCCTTAGATATGCACACATACACATATATCCGAGTGTGTGTGTGTGTGTGTAAGTGTCCTTTAAATCTATTGGCAGCTCTGTCCCATGGCTAATGATGTCATAGGCAGGGGCAGGGGTACAAGTTGGAGCATGTCTAATGGATATACGGATAATTAAGCTTCTCAAAGCAGCCACATCAAAGATATATGACTAAGCAAAAGGATATGTGCGTTTGAATTATGTCTAATTTAGAGGAAAATCCATCAAGAAATTGGCTTAGAATTCTAGGGAAGTCATTAGCTGAAGATATAAAAAAAAAATAATGATTTGAAAAACGAAAAGAAATAAAATTTGGAATGGTAAAAAGTAGCAATGGAAACTGGAGAACTGTATCATAAATATTCTTAATTTTATAGCTATGAAAAGTAACCAAAAAACCTTGAAGAAACCTCCAAAATATTACAGAAAAATCAATTCCAATTCCGTTCTATTGCCAAATTGCGTCTTCAGATATTTGCCACTCTCATTGTGAATGGTCTCCACAAATCCCTCACTCGGACAGGAGTAATTTTGCACATCAGGGGAGTAAGGAGACATTGCCAATATTCTGCAGCTATTTTCGTTTACAAAATAATTTTGTATAATCGACAAATCGATCGAGAAAGGGTTCCTTTAGCAAGTAAATGGTGGCAGCACTAAACAATCCAAAAGGTAAACAACAACAGCAACAACACATAAAACACATTTCATATTTCAGAATTTCTTCTTATTTTTCGTATTAAGGAAAATTCTAGGGATTCTGTGAGGATTAAAAAATGTGAAAAAAGTGGCAAACTAAAGGTTAAAATTGTGGTAGGTCTTAAGCAAAGCCATAGACCAGGTAATCCTCATAATTTCTTTAGAATTTTGTTGATTTTGAATTGATTTCTTGGACCTACTTGAAACCACTCTTTTGCTATTATAATTTTAGCTCAAACAGCATATGAAAAACTCTTCAACTTATCCAAAAAAAAAACCCTGATCTATTCCTTCAGTTAGCCAAACAATCAACGCTTAAAGTCAGTACTCTAGTCACTCCAAAAGAACAGATTTCTTGGCCCCCAACTCGCTTTTTTTTTGATGCCATTTCTGGGCCACTTTTCGTAATTATTCGATTGAAACAGCGGTCCTTTTTAGCCGGGTGGCTCCTTTTTCTGTAAAATAACAATAAACTAAAAGGTCCACTCGTGCATAAAGCATTCGCGTTCCAAAGTGGAAAGGGGGGGAGCCCAGGGCCAGGGTGGCGTTAATTTATCACTTAACCTTCTTTAGCAGCCAAGTTTATAATTTCGATGCCCCAGCCATGGCAGGACCCAAGAATGACGACGACGACAACGAGAACGACGAAGCTGGCGACTGCAGGCACTTGAACGACGGACGACTGCCCATCAGCGAAATGCCGGACACGGATACGGATACGGGTAAATGTACGTACAGGGGTATACAGAGACGGCTGGGAGGGATGGGTCTCCAGAGCTCGAATAAAATAAAATAACAAACGGCTGCCAGCTTGTGTATATTCGCAGCTCCTCGTATATTCCCTTCCATTGTACCCGCGACGCCATCGTATTTCTTTAGCTTACGCATCAGGCGGCGCGGCGGCCCCAACACAACTCCTTTCTGCCCCCCCACCCAACTGTCACACTGTTTCTCACTCTCTCTATCTCCTTCTCTGGTATTGTCTTTGCTGTCTCTGTTTGTTGTCCTTTTTTGTTGATGGTTCACGCTCTGCTCTGCTCTCGCTCTTTGCAAAATGAAAATGTAAAAGGAATATTCATGAGGAGATTAGAATTATTTTTCGTGCTGTCATTTTCATTTTCACTCCACCTTCTGCTGCGCTTTTCGTCTCTTTCCTTTGCGCTTTTCGTCTCCTTCTTCTGCGCTTTTCGTCTCCGAATGCCCTACAATTCTACAATTCAAAGTTGATCTAGTTGGAAATTCTACACAGAATGCGTAGGACTTTATGATATTTGAGTCGAAAAAGATACATACTAGCATAATTTTTACAGAGCAAAGGAAAAGCGAAGAAATCTTCTTTGGATGTTGGAAAAATAAAACTTAATCTTTTAGATTTTTTTCAATTGATAGCTCTTTAGGTGTAAAAAAATAACTACCAATGCAGGAGCTATAATTGTAGCACCGTTCGTTGGTTTAATTAATATCGGAACATTAAAAAATGTGAAGATAGTGCCGAAAACTTTTTAACTTCGTTGAAACCACAAAAAGATGTTTTTGATTCTTGAAAATATCATCAAAACGATTGATAACTACTCTTTGTAGATTTTATACCATGAAAATATCTCTGATCATTAAAAACTAGCATTCAAATAATCGAAAAAAAAATGTGAATATTGGTAAAAATAAAAATTAGAATACCTTGCTCCTTATTAGGAATACACCATGAATATATCTGTGATTGTATAATTCTAATGTAACTTCACTCCTATTGGACAGACTCCAAAGATGCATATTTAATTTTAAAAACAATCAATTAAAATCGAATTTTCTTTAGTTTCCCTCCACTAAATCCATTTCTATATTCTCGCCAGCTGTCTATATACATCATTTCACATTTCCTGATCTATTTTATTGTTGTTGCACAGTACCGTTGAAGTCACCAAAACCGATACCCAAAGTGGCATTTCAATTGTTTATCCCCCCCATCTCCTTCTCCACCTTCTCCAATTCGTATTTCTTTTTGTTTCGAGTGTTTTTGCTTATGCTTTGTTTTCTGTTGTTGTTGCTGCTATTTCTGCTAGTCGCAAGCGAAAAAAAAAGATGATTTTTTGTGTGCCAAAAGGGATTAAATTCACGCTCGTTTATCCTGTTTATGATGAGTGCTGTTCCCTGTTTGTGTGTGTCCTCCGCTGACTGCGTCTCCTTTGCCTCCTTCTTGCATAAAAGTTTAATGATACAAACACCCGGGCCGGGCAATGACATGAATCACCCGATGGCAGGCAGACATCGGCCTCGCCAGTCGGGCACACAGTAACCACTCCTCCCCATCTTACTCCTCCCTGCCTCATCGTCGCCATCGCATTTAAAATATTTTTGTGAAATTATTATGAAAATGCGTAAAGGGATTTAATAAATAACTGTAACTGCTTCTCACTCACACCCACACACAACACAACACAGCAGCACACACCACACCACACCACACCACACCACCCTCTCCGACTCTCTTCTTAGCATCTCTTTTGCTCTCTTCTGCTCATTTGCCTTTGCTCCGCCATTGTACCGTAATTCATAATGCTGTTGTTTTTCCATCCAGACTTTTCCTTTTTTTTCTGTTACCCTTTTTTTTTGGAGGATATTTTTATTTAGAGAGCAGGTTTGACAACGTGGGGGAAGGAAAGGAAGTGCACCCTATATATGTAAGTATGTACGTGTATATACTCCCAATCGAACCAATATAGCCCTGTCCATCAGTCAGTTTCTAGCCAAAAAATATGAATAATTTTTCCTGCAATTTACAGTTGGCTCGAAAAAAACATTTCGTCTCGTTTTGAATACTTTTTGACTGAAACTTTTTATTAAACCTTCTTAAACGTATTAAAGTAAACAGAAATATTAAAGGTTCAATAAATATATAATTATAAAATAGTTAAATCAGATCACTATATCATACATATATATTGCATTTTAATATGGATCTTCATACCCAATAAACAAAAATAAAAATCTGATGATTTATTATGCAGAAAAACTGTTTTTTTTTTAACAAATTTAATTCCATAAAATGTATGAAATTATTGATTAATTTGTGGCTGTATTATTCATCTTAAAATTTATCACATTCTTCTACCTTCAAACCACTCTCTAGCTATCTATTTAGGGTATCTAAACCTTCGCTCTTCAAAGTCTAGCTTCCTTGCCCGTTTTCTTGTGCATCTGTGTGGGATATACCTCTCCTCCCTCTCTCCTCACACTCTTCTGTCACTGTACCCTCCCCTCCTACGCTCCTGTTGCTGTGTGGAATTATGTTTTATCCTGAATTATGAATTTTGTTTTGTTGTTTTCTGTCAAAATCATATTTTGTATTCCACCAACCCACACCCACCCACACCCCACCCTCCAGCGAGCATAGGAACTTCTCTAACCCCAAAAACTCCCCACCCGAAAGCCCGAATCCCGGACTCATTTACATGCTCGAAATTTTCCGCTTTGGCTTCGCTTTGGGTACCATTTCTGGGTTACTCTCGTCGTCTACCGTCTCCCGGCTCCCGTCTCCGCCCTTGCCCTATCTCTGGATTCCGCTTAGCCTTGGGTTCTGCTGCTCAGTTTCAGCCGTTCTCTTGGCCATTAATGAGAATTTGTTTGTATCGACGTTAGTCCGGAGGGTGGCAGGCATAAGGCACTCCACTCCCTGTCCCTGTCCCCTCCCCTCCTCTGGCTTTTGTTTTTAGTTGTAAATTTTCAGAACAAGCTCCCGAAAAGTTTCTCAAATAATTTCTACTTAATGTTTAGAATTATTTTTAGCCGGAAATTAGAAATTATGAAGAATATATCATACAATATCCCGAGACAGGAGGATACACACACACACAAGAAACAGGGTGGAGAGAGGAACCCTCGAGAAGCGGTTCTCTCACTTGGTACGGGGAATGAATCATGCATCTTTGGCGGGGTTCCATTGCCTTTGTATAATTGCCACAAAATGTCGTAAATTGTGCACTTAACAAATGAAATGAAATTTCTTTATTTGTGTTTTGTTTTTCTTAATTTTTTTTGGGACATAAGTTAGGATCGTATTCTTGTACAATTTTTGGACGGTTTGGAAGGTTTCTTTTGGGAAGTATATGGGTTGGATACACATATATATATGGATCTGTCACAATGAAAAGAGATTCATATTTTGTGGAAATGGAATTAATTGGTACTGAAATTATTTAAGGAACTAATAAATAAATTAAAACAATTATTGCACCATAGAATTAGAGGTCTTTAAGTTCGGTTGAAGGTTTCTTCGCTCGAAAATATATTTTCATATCCAAAAATATTACAGAAAGAAAGAGGAAAAGTAAAGGGCACATATAAATAAATATTTAGAAATTCCTTTGATATCCAATAGATTAAATTTGATAAAAAAATATAAATTCTTCCACCTAAATATCGTTTTAGATCTTCTTTTAAATACGATTCAATAAAATATATTTCTCATTCCCAAAACTCGCAACAAACTTCTCTTTAATTAGGCAAAAGCCGAGATCCTAGCAAATTCAGTAGCCACAATTCAGTCGCAACAATTTCAAGGACCATTCTCCATTCACCATTCCAACATTCGACTGTCACTGTGTCTGGGTAGGCAGAGGAGGAGGGGCATAAACAAAATATCAGGTGAGCCCTTGTGGGTGACAAATTAATGTGAAGCTCATTAACGCACTGAATAAGGATTACGGATTTGATTGAAGGTCCTCTGGGCATAAGTACACACACACAGAACAGACAGACAGGGACACCCACACCCACACAGAGACAGTTATATAAACAGATAACACACACAGAGACGTAAAGGTGGGAGGTGCGATTACGACTACGAGTATATACAGATACAAATGGAAAGCACTGTGTGTGTGTGGGCTGCGCAACATCGGGAATAGTCAGCGAAAAGTGTCATTATGTGTACATATACCCCAGGATCCGACTACGACTACATCCACCTACAGCCAGCCAGGAGCCCCTTCGTCTCTCAACCCTCCCCTCATCATAGGGTCCCCACTGCCAACAAGGACGATGTCCGGGATCCGACACCACGAACACGGAACGACTACGACTGCAAACGAAACAACAACGACAACGACGACGGCGCAAACAAGGAGAAAATGTGTACATAAAACAATCTCGTTATGTCGGCATTATCCTGAAGAATTCTGCTTCGTCCTCGTCACTCGTTGGCCCATAAATCACTCACACGCTTGGCATATTTTCTCCACCCCCCACCACCCACACGCCGCCCATCACCATCTCGCACTCGGCATAAGTCGTCTGTCTCTTTCTGTCCCGAGTTGGCCGCCTGCTCTATCTATCTCGTTTGTCGTTTGTTGTGTGTTTCGTTTCGCTTTGTTTGTCTTTGGGGCGCGTGTCCTGCTCTGCTCTGCTCTGATGTTGTCCTGCTCACACACGCACACACATAAATAGCACACACACTCGCATACAAATACACTCTCCTTTGTTTTAGGAGAATCTGTGTTATTGTTTTGTTTATTTCTTATGACCGCAAATACGAATACCCTTTAGCAAATACGAGAGGGATTTCTGGGAATCGGAAGAGAATTTCTATAAAATAGGGGAGATTGAGAGAGGGATCCCATCTATCAATTATAGCTATAAGGTTTTTAATTTTTTTAAATATTTAATTTTAAGATATCTCAAAAATCATTATTTTGTTTAGATTATTTATTTTATGTGTTGTTTTAAGTTCTATGAGTTTTAGAAAAATATGCCTTAAAAATTCTCTAAGCCATTTAGTAAGTTTCAAAAATAATATGATGACAACAAATCTTATTTTATGTCATAATAGGTGACATATTCTGTTGCATTTGAGAATAAAAAAACATTTGAACAAGACATAATAAAGATACGTAAGGGTCAGCACATGCCTTACCGCATCTACAGGAAATTGGATCATTTTTCAGTACAGTTCTAGAGTTCTGCTAATTAAAGTAAAATTTAAAAAGTAGGTATTATTATGATATTATTATTATAATTGTCGTAGACAATATTACCCCTCCCAAAATGTTCACTAAAAATCAGAAAAAATCTCTTCCATCAGTTCAAAAAATTAGAGTATTCCCATTGTCGCCTTTCAGTTAGCACTTGGACCGCTCCCGCATTGTATTTTTGTTGTTGCAGCATTTTTTCACTCTCTTGGTTTGCCAGTAATTCACCCCGCGGTGACATTTTGGTGTGACAGACAAGACGTGTCCTTCGTCCTTTTTTTGCATTTCTCTGGGTCTCGTCGTCGTGGCTGTGCGGCAAGTTTATCGTTTTTAATGTTGATACAACAAGCCCGGGGTCGTGGCTCGTCCTCGTCCTTGTCCACATTCACCATTCACATCCACAGCCACGTCCGCGTGAGGATAATAGGATGTTAAGTAAATATTTTAAAAAGCCTCCCTGCCTCCTTCCCTCGTCAGCAATTGAGAAATTGTAGGCGACCTCTGGAAAAATTCGCTTCGTTCCAGAGCGAATGTCCGCTCATTTGCGAGGGCCATAGGAAAAGTTTAGGGGGCGGACCGGGGGACCGGGGGGACTCACTCTAATCCAGTTTTTGGGCCCACGACTCCTCCTGCTGCTGCTGCTGCTCCTCCGCCTCCTCTGGTGGCAGGACACTTTCTGGCATAAATCATTTGCATACGAAATGAGAGGCCAATGCGAGAGCAGAGATGCCTGCGAGTGAGCGTCGAAGATGAATGCGAGAACAACACCCAGAAGGCAGTGGCGGAAAATGGGTACTCAGAGCCAGGAAAAATCCTTTCAATTTTCGCACACATTCAATTTTATTAATTAAAACATTTTTTCCCTTCTGTTTGTGATTGGAGGAAAGGCAGCAAGGAACCCACCAGAGAGGAGCAGAGGAGTGTAGAGGGCTTGGGCAATTAATTCCAAACATTCGGGACGCTTTTTCTTTGTTAAGTTTTTTGGTTTTTCCCGTTTTTGTTTTTGGGTGCGCAAATTATCCTTCGCTATCCTTGCGCGAAATAAAATATCACAAACAGTTACAGCCCCCCTCCCACACCCGCCGCCATAAATAATGGGAATTTATGCCACGAACAACAACTCGTATCCGAGAATCCAACTACGAATACGAAAAGAACAACAAAAGCCAGAAGCCAACTTTTCGCCGCCTGAAATTACCATTCAATCATTTTGTAATTGCCTCAAGCGAGAGGGTGCGGGTGCGGAACGGTTGCCTTGCTACCTCATTCAATTTGGCTGCCTCTAGCAGCGGTGGGCGATTGGGGCAGCGGGATTCATTTCATTTGGTAGTTGGCTCGGCTCTTCGTTCTCTTAATTTCTGCAATCTATTCTAATAAGCCTTCTATTTCGAATCTATTTTGCATTCAAATTGGTTCCTTTTTCATTAAGGTTGAACGTCGCGGGGAGGGGTGTGAGGTGGGCAGCAGGTTACCTGGGGAATTGTAGGGGATTTGTGTGTGCATAGATTTTGATATTGATATTGAAATTATTTTTGGTTTAAGAAGTTCTATGAATGGGTGGAGCATATAAGAAGAATGCAAATGGTGTGAATAGAGAAGTTTTTTTTATAGGGAAATTATTATTATTATTTTAATGATTTCTTTATTAAAAAACCATCAACTATGAAGTGCAGAAGTTTTTTTGCATTATATTATTATATTTTAATCGATAATAATATTTAAAAAAATTAAAAGTTGTACAAATATTATTTTTTTCTAAGTTTATTTTTGTATTGGATTTCAGGGTATAATATATACATATTCTGCTCTAAATTAATTAATTTGATACCAGAAATGATCATAATAATTGGAAAATGAAGTACATTTTTCTCTACAAAAATTATAGAATATTCTACCCATCATTTACTTGGGTTTTTTTTTATCCTTACTGCCCAACTTCTATCCCTAATTCCTAAAATTTCCTTCCCTTTCCATTACCTAAAACACGCAAAACTTTAGCTCGGTTCCATCAAGATAAATCGTTGACATTTGTTAGAATTTACTTCTCCTAAGCGGAGACCTCTAGCTCCCTGCCAGAGATCTCTACACCAAGCAAATCTCATTTGAACAATTTTGCAATTTTAATCAGCTGTATCTTTATGTGGGTTTGGGTAGACCCAAGAGTCCTGCCCCGCCCACCCCCACTCACCCACTCTCTGGGTCTTTGTTTTTGGATACCGCTTGAGCTGGATGGCTGTCTGTCATAAATCTATCACATTTAATGGCCGCCTCGGCCTCGCCTCAGCGCTGCACATAATTTTATGTATTTTATGCTGCAAATTGTTAGCCAAAGCGCCGCACACACACACACACAGAAACAAACACAAATCAGCAGGAAAAGCAACCCTCGACCAGGACAGAACCCTGAAAATACCACCCCAAAAACCCACCCACCCCATAAGGAGTGAGGCAGACGAAGACGAGAGAGAGCACGAAATTTCCACGCACATCTCTGAAGACTCACAAATTTCATAAAGTGGCAATTCAATCAATCAATTCTGACAGCAGCAACGGAACCCAGTGGCAAGGTTCGTTCTGAGGGTTGGACGCCTGCCATTTCGGGGTGGACGAGGACGAGAACGGGACAGAGTCCTGGGGCGGGGCCCCCCCCCCCCCCCCCCCCCCACCCCCGTCTATGGCCATTTTAACCGTTATGCTCACGTACACAATCACACAACTCAAACTGATTTTCTTACCGGGGTCTGGGGTACACGTCAGCCCAGGCTCCTGCCTCACCCCCCACCCCATTTTCAGGGAGAAAAAGAAACAAAAGAAAAGAAAAGCTGTGCCGTAAAGTCAATGCAGAAGAAAGTATGCATAAATTTCCGTTAGACCCTCGCCCACACACCCCCTTTTGGGGGCAACAACTTTGGCTTGAAGGCGTCAGAGTCCAGTCCCACGAATGGGCAGCAGAGGGGATGCAATGCTAAGAGGTGGCATCCAAGGGAATCCACTCCACAGGAAGGCCATCAGAGTCCGCACGCCAAGCAGTCCGTCAGTCCGTAGACCTCCAAGGATCCGCCTGCCCGCCCACACCACTTGGCATTTTAAATATTTTTTAATTGCCCTGCCACTGGAACCCACCCTCTAACCCTCATCCAACACCGCCGCCACCCCTTTCAAGGCATTTATTTTCTCCCCTTCTGCGCTTTCTTTGTTCGTCCCCAGCTATTATCCTTATTTATTTGTGTTTCGCTTCTGTTTCATTGCTTTCATTCTGCTTTTGCTTTTGCCATTGTCCTGCGGATTCGATACATTTTTTGGAAAAAGAAAAAGCAGCCTAAAAGAAAATTCTAAGACAAAAGCAAGCAGAAGGGCAAGAAAAGTGGCCAGAGAAAAACGAAAGCGAAAGCTAATGAGAAACTTGGGAGTAGAAGAAAATTAAAAGCAGTATCAGAATGGAAACCAGAATGCGATTCGTAGAGTGATGAAAGCCGACTCTTTGGTGGATGGATATGGGTGCAAAAATAGTGATGACAGTGCTGGGGGACTAAGGCTAAGATTATAGTAATAGTACTACTCATTAGGGGTATATTTAGTATATATATAGCAGGGAGCAGAAAACCATTTGGGAATAGCATAAATTTCTTGATTATTCATTGGAATTAGCCATTGAATTAGCCCTTACATGCATATTCATGGCATTACTAATGGAATCACTGATGAAAGAATACCTAAGCAAACTTTATTGATTTCTATGCAGATTGAAACGTTGAAGAATGACAAAAGAGGTTCCTAGATTTCCAATATCCACAGCATATTCTAAGACTACACTTAAAAACGATTCCCCTGTTACTGCAAAAAAAAAAGAAAAGAAAATGCGAATGCGAATCCCATGTGGCAATCCAATCAAAGTCCACCATTTCTAACAAACAACAAAACCCCCCGGCACAGCCATGTTTTGTATCTTTTGAGTACACAAATAAATGTATCCCCCCGATGCTGCCAAGAATGCTGTATGCTGTTGTATCTGTGTGTGTATTGGCCAAGTGCCTCGTGTCTGTCTGTCTGTCTGCCTGTGTCTGGGGTAAGCTCATGGCCAGTGAGCGTGGCCACGTTGACAGGTGATTGATTGACAGGCGGATGGAGCACCCAAAGAGCAAGCGAGATGGTACATCGGCGCAGGCAGGGCAGCAGCTTGTGTCTCTCTGTGCTGCTCTCTGACTCTTTCTGTGCTGGAGGTTGGCAAACGTACGTACGTACGGCTGCTCCGCCCCGGCACAAAAGGAGGAACCACCAGAACCAGAGAACCATTCATATTCGTATGTGTGTGTGTGTGTGTGTGACTCTTTACATTCATATCGATGCAAAAACAGGTTTTTGGGTAAATTTTGAAGATAAATTACTAGTATCTGATCACGTAATGACTACATATTACGTCGATATGGTGGTGCTTATTTTTTATTGATTTTAAGTTGATTTTTAAAATGGATTTTGTTTGCTTTTTCTCTGTTTTAAATTAATAAAAAGCAGAAATAAGCATACAAATAATATCAAAATTATATAATTGTGTGCGTCATAGGTATTTCTTATTGTAAACCAAAAAAATTTGTGCGCTCCATTTAATATATTCCTATTTTTTAATAAACTAAAATAAACCCATACAAACAACATTCAAATCTCTAACGGACACATTTTCGGTTTTAAATGCTGTTCGAATTTCGAACTCAAGCGCAAAACGTTTTGCGAGAGCACAAACTCGCTCTCTCTCTCGCTGCCGCTCTCCGCTCTTTTTCGAACGGAGCACGCAACAACAAATAAATCAGCTGTTTCGTTTTTGCAGCCGGCATTCTTTGGTTTCCATAAACAAATAAATGCAATAAAATACGAATTGTACAACACGAGGGAGTGTCTAATACAAACAAATATGTGATATCAGTAGCAAAAGAAACATTGAACACTGCGCTGCAGTTGTTTTTGGTTACTTTTATCAAGTACCGCACCAAATGACTTACCGAAAGACGCAATTTCCGCCAGCAGCAGTTTTAGCAATGGAATTTCACTGTTTATTTATTGAATCATTCACTGATGCAGCAAACTTTATGTTTAATACTTTACTTTGTTATATTGTCATTCATTTAAACAATAAAAACAAAAAAACCGCACCAATTGAAGCCACAGCGCACTTTTCACCAGCAACCATACGGCAACGCGTTGCTTCAGCTGGCTGCCAGTTCGAAATTCGAACTTGAATCGAAAACGAGAGAGAGAGAGTGAGCGCTGTGAGAGAGTTTGCAAAGATTCGGTGAGTGGAGTGCTGAGTGCAAAGCAAGTTGAATTCGAAAAGTTGAGTTGTTTATGACATTTGAGTGAAATAAAAATGCGGCACTATTAGGGAAATTACTCATTTAAGTTTGTGCACGACAATTAATGTGACTTTTCCCCCCATTCTATCTTACAGATGGCACCAAAACAGGTTCGAACAAAACTCTAGAATTATCTAGAAATTAATCTGACATAATTTCAATCTACATATGCAACTAACTATAAACACGAATCCCAGGGGCATAATCTTGATAAAAAAAAAAAATGCTACACATTTCCTGTGTCATTAGCGGCAGTTAGTGGGAGAAAGACAGCACAACAGAGTGATAGAGAGGGAGAGGGATATATGTATGAAGAGCAGTGCAAGCGCACAGAACCTCTCATTTTGTTGGAACGCAATCAAAACGATTTCTCAAATGTCATTGGAATCATTTGTATTTCTGAAACTTCTTTCAATCTTTTTTTTTTTTTTTGCTGGACATACATATGTATGGTAGACCCTCTAAAAAGATGTGTGCAGGGGTACTGGGGGGGACTAGAGGAGAACTAATTGCGTGTTCAGTGCAAAAATCGTTTCAATTTATCGCCTCAGGTTGATTTTATGCTTCACACAAACACACACACACACACACACACATATCCCCCCGTATATTAATGAAGCCTCCCTCCAATGGGGCTATCCTCACTGATGGACTCTCCTCTGATTCTCATTCTTTCATGCTCAAGGGAGCAGCAGGAGGACGAGCAGCAGCAGCAGAGACAGAGAACTCCAATCCCTAGCAGCCAGTGCACCTTGATTTATACGCTTCAATCCCACATTTTTATTTCTTTGGCTGCCATTTAGCTAAAATATTTCATATCTGCAGTGCATCGGCCATCTCCGCTCTTGTGAGTAGTCGTCTCTGAGCTTTTGGCTCGAAGGCCCCCAATGGTAATGGTACCATGGGTCCAAGTGGTCCGAGAGGGAGCAGGCAATGGACAGCCGCCTGCCCCGTAATTATGCGATTTGTTATTCGAGATTTGAGGCGATTGTGACTGTGAATCATGTGCTGCACAGGCACCACACGAGCGACAGAGAGAGAGAGAGAGAGAGAGAGAGTAGCGAGCGAGACAGAGCTGGAGAGATGATTTAAAATGCGATTTCAATTCTGGCATTTCTGATTCGCCCTGGACTCCACCACTTGGTGGTGTCTGCAGTCCGATGGAGTCTCTCCGCTGCTCCCCCCTACCCACTGATGTTCTCGACGACGACGACGACTCTCAGGTATCTGCCGAACCATCGCATGCTGCTGCTGATGCCCCTGCTGCTGATGCCCCTGCCCCTTTCCACATTCCCTATCCATGGAGGAGGAGGAGGAGGGAACCATTGCATGTGCAACGGACGGACATTCGCATTCGCTGACTGACTGACGTACTTGGGGGCTGACTGATATGGGTGGAACCCAAAAACGAGGCTCCAAAGAGGCAGCCCGATTGCCGCATGTTGCCTGTTGGAAGTAAGCCTGCAGCATGTGGCAGAGCCAAAGCAAAATGTTGGTACACCAAAGAATTGGTGGTAATATACTGGAAATATTTTGTATTGAATGTAAGCTTATAGTTTCAAAGATAATTGACTTGGGTATTAATTTTTTTTTAAATTGAAAATTATTTTAAAGAGGAAAAAATATTATTTAAAAATAAAAAAGCGAAACAAAACATTTTTAAGAATGTTCTCGTTCTCCCACAAAAGTTTAAAATACCACGTTGACATGTGATTGGCGTAACGAAGTGATTTTGAATTGAATATCCCTCATTAAATGAAATTTCCTCATCAAAATCTCTGGTTAATATAATATCTAATACATCTACATTTATATAAGAACTTTAGAACTTTAGAAACTTTAGAAATATCAAAAGAAAACTTTCAATAAATTAATAAAATAAGGAAATAGAAAACGTTTCCATATTTTAGTGTGGGAAATGGCAAATAAAATGGAGAAGAGGTATATGGAATATCTTTAGTGTATTCCCAGCTCTCCTCTTGTCTTTCCCGCCACTAACATTTCTCATTGTGTGTCTAAAGCTTATATACGATCCATGGGATCGACTGGGAGAGTGTTGGGCCTGGTGCTGGGCTTGATTGCATTGCATGAGGCCGTTGGACGGCGGCTTCGGCTTCGTCTTCGTCTTCATCTCCATCTCCATTGCCCGTTCGTCGACTTCTTGGTCGTCGTCGTCATCGGCATCGTCCATCTTGGCAGCAGAGAGAGAACATTGTCAGTTGTTGGATTGTGGCGGTGAGGGCAGGGGGGATGGATTCGTTAGCTTTTGGCGGGGGCTCTCCGGGCATAAATCACTCTCTCGGCTTCGGAGATCGAGAGTCAAGGCGAGTCTCCACCTCTTTATTTTTATTCGCTGCTTCCTCTTCTTCTGCTGGTGGATCGTCTCGAGGTTCATTCCGTTGATTAATAATTAATTTGCCTGTTGCCTGTGATTGCCTGCGGTTGTCGGTCTACCGGGGCTCACCTGACGACTCCTGGACGCTGACTCCTTTATAATGAACGGTTCGAACTTCCAATGGATGGATGCCAGGGTGTGTGCTATGTGTGTGTGTGCGTGTGTGTGCTGGCAGGACATTCGTCGTACATCATCCCATCCCAAAAAGCGCGCCCAATGCTCGATGTTCGATGCTCTCTGTCTGATTGCTTTGGCTCACAGGTTGCTCTGCTCCTCCTCCTCCCTACAGCCAATGCATAAATTCTTTGACTCCAAACAGGTATTTAAGAACCAAGCAACAGATCCCCAAGAAGATCCCCAGCAACAACTCAGACGGCAGCGGCATAAATTAAGCAAAAGGTGTTTATACATTCGACAATAAATCAATTAGCAAATTTGTAATTATTATGTTCATAAATCTTCACAACTTCGTGTGGCAGCGCCCAATGCACAATCCCCGCGCGATTAAAATATTTTGATAGCCTGCACCCCTCCCTCACCACCACCACACGAAAAAAAACCCCGCACGAAAGATCGAAAGATCTTCAGTGATCGCAAACAAAAAGGGGAAGAAATTGTAGGTGTGGACAGCCGCCAGTCGCAAGAAGATAGTCATGGGAGATAGATCGAAGGAATTTTCATACTTTTTTGGGTTGGGTTTTCTTGGGGAAAATGATTTGGAAATTTAAAGTAAATAAAACATATTTTTAGCGATTTTCTCTATAAAATATTACTCAGGTTTTGTAACAAAAAAAATACGACTGAGAGAGTCTTAGAAGCTTCTTTTAATAGCTTTACATCTTGATTCTTGAATGATGGCGGTTACCTTTAGTTGATAATCCTTGAAAAAATCGCATGTGCATTCCTCTAATTCTTATCTATTTTCTGTATTATAATAAAATATTTTGTACTATTTATTTTATTTTTTATTTATTTATTTCATTAATTATTTATTTTATTTTTTAGTTTATTTATTTCATTATTTATTAATTTATTCATTATTGATTTTATTTTTGTATAATTTACTTATTATATTCTGTATTATTTTTTTAGAACAAAGTAATCCAAAATGAAATATTCTTCCTTTATCTCCCAAGCTTACCCTTTCAAACCTTCTTTCTCTCATTTATTCATTCAATCAATCTGCAGACAACCAATCATTGGCAATATTAGCTGCCCCTCCAACACACACACAAAATCTTTCTTCCAGTAGCATAGCCCTGGGGCTGCGGGCCTTGTTAATGACCTCACACTCTTTTTTTTACGCTTAACGTGGCATCCGTCATTGAAATTCAGTCCATGGTGACGCCCACAATTTTCGGTGTGTTTATGCGCCATTATTAACACGTCATAACTTAGCACCCGCTACCAGAATAAAGTTATCCAAAACAGGACCAAAAGTTGCCATCAATCAAGCAGACGGCCAACAGCAGTCGTCCAAGGGGATAAGCAAATGACGTGGATGCAGGCGGCTCCACCCGAAACCCCTACACCATGCCACCATCCAAGCATCGTACATCGTTTATTTATGCATAACACGAGGCGAGGGCGAAGCCGCAAAGTGATTTTAAATGGGGGCCATGGCCGAAACATACACAAACACGAGGCAGGAACAGGCCTCGGCTCACTGCCTGCCTTCAAAATTGGTGTGTTGATGAAGTGAGGACCTATGGAAGCGAGAGGCAAAGGCAGGAACTCTGAACTCTGGCATGGCAGCCACCGGAACCATTAAAAAAGATTTTAGCTTAAAAAGCAAAACATAAAAAAATGCAACGTAAATTGTTTGTTGTGTGTGGTGGTGGGTGGGGTTTACGTTTACGTTTAATTGAATAGAAGTGCAAACAGCAAAGGAGCAGAAAAACAGTGCACAAAAAGAAGCTGAAACAGCCTAAAATTTGGGGGGCAATTTTCAGGTTTGTTTTTGGGATCTACATATGAGAAAGAAATTTGATACAGCAAGTTAGTTATAAAACCAAGAACTAGAGATCTCAGATGTAAAGGAAATGGGGGATATGGAGGATGAAAAGGAAGAATAGGAGACAAGGAAACGAAACCCAGAGAAGAATCTAAAGTCAGGCGTAAGATTCGGGAACTGTATTTTGCTTCTGAGAATCATCTGCAGTCGCTGAGATCCATAGCTGGCTGTGAATATTTATCTAATTGTTATGAATATTTTGACACCCTTTTCTGAGGTTTCTGAGTCACTGCAATCACGGCCATGCTCCAGGCAGTGCAGCACACTCTGAAGTCAGGAATGCAGCCACCCACCCAACCAATAGTCCATGAGTCCATGAGAACTTTTCCTTCTGTCTTTGAGCTTTAAAACCATCAACACCATTTCGAAGACTGGTCCTTGAGAGTACACCTGCAGTTAGTACACTGCTGGCGACATCTGCACCTTATTCTTATTCTTATTCTAATAGAAATTTTCACTCGGTGGCACGCAATCCCTTGACTATCTTACTGCATCGTACAGCTAATGGTGGTGCAGATGGAGAAGCACCTTTGGATCGGCATTGAACATTGAACAAAATAAAACTCCAAAAATGACAATAAAAATAAATTCCCTTGCAAAAAATTTTTTTTTCCGTAAAGCAGTCTCTAAACCGCATTCGCAGCCAGAGCTCTACCCACAAATAGCTGCCTTTGTCCTTTGATAACTCAAACTCAAAGTGTGTGCCCGCGGAAAAGCGCATTTTTCCGCGCAACTATTTGTGCAATTTTCTTCAGTCAATTATCGAAATGACAAAACAGGCAAAGTATAGTAAATCATAGGAGTATGCTTACAAAAGACTAAATTAAATAGAAGTCTCTGTGGCTGTTTTTCAATTCAAATTCAATTTCAATTCCCCAACGCAGAAAGGATCCTCCACATGTGCGTTCTCCTGTACTCCTTCGAAGCGGACCCCTTGCCCGGCCCCCTTGCTGGAAACCAATCGAATTCAATTCGCAAATATTGCAACGACACTGGGGATGAGGACGAGAACGAGAACGGAGGATGAAATTATGGTCAGTGCCTTCTGCAGTGGTTCCAGCTGCTGTTCGCTCGCTCCATTTGGGGATTGCCTCCTGTGCCTGCCTCACTCTGTCGCCCCTCTCTCTCTCTCTCTCTCTGTGCCACATAAAATGCCGTAAAATGTTCCGTGGAGTAAATCTAATTTCGCTGGACAAGTGACTGTCATTGATTGCCGATATTTAGGAGTCCTGCAACGGCAACAGCAGTACAGAATAGTCCTGGTCCTCATTCTGGTGCCGACTCCCTGTTCCCTGGCCTAAAACCCACATGTGTGTGGTGCGTGGTGTGGTGCTCGGTGTGCTGTGGCAGAGGCGACAGGATTGTTCCAATCGTCAATCGTGTTGCGTGTGTTGGCCCCGGAATAAAAATGGTTCGAGTGCGTTGCACACACAGCAAAAACCCAGGGCACTGTGGTTGAGAGGAGGCGAAATTGTGCAGGGAAAATAGGGAAATTGATGGATAGAAATAGCCATGATAACATTCTAAAAAGCTTACAAACTGCTTGACATTTTCTCAATAGAATTTCGTTTGTTTTATGCTAGTTTTTCATATTTATCGCTTTCCAACTTTCTCCTACCATCTCTAATCCAATTATCGATAGTAAATAAGCCTAATCGATTGCTTTTGGTACACTTATCGATTGTATTTATCTTTTTAAACCATTTATCGATAATAATTTGGAACTATCGAAATTCATATATTAATTTTATCGTTCTAATAAATATAAAAATATTTAAATATTCAGTCATTTAGCTGATTGCTTGGCAAATTTTAATTTTTAAAAAATTTTATCCTCACAAATATTTTTGTTATCTATTATTCCACTGTACCCATTCACCACTCGATGCCCGATTAGTCGTCCCCGGCCTAGAACGCATCATTTCATACCCGATTGGACAACGGGCGACGTTGGTCAACCCCAGTATCCAACAGCTGAACCCATCCTCAATCCCATACCAACGTCCAGGAAGAGAGCTCCACTTTCAGTTGAATACCAGACATCCTGTTGGCGGTACATAGACGACATTTATACTCGTACCTACATATGTACATATATCTATATATCTGTCTGTATATATGCGTTGGAATGTGCGTGCCTCTGTGTGTCTCTTTTTAGAAAATAAAATTGCATTTTCATGAACCCTTTTGGGTTGTGGAATTTATCTGGCGCACAGATTTTGCACAACGCACCAACCAAATAGGCACAGCACGCACGATGCATAAAGCGCATAAATAGCTGCAACCGGTCTGCATCCTGGCACACACACAACCCCAACCCCATTATCCTCCCATCCCCTAGCAATCAACCAACCCACAGTCCCATTCCCATCCCCTAGCCTCTTCTGGTGGACATGGGCACTGGACATGCGTGCATATTTACGAGTCGACTGTGGCGGCATCAGCTGCACCAAAAACTCGATTGCCTCAACAGAATGGGTCCTGGATGCTGCCACACAAACACACACACACACACGACTGAGGGGCAAGGGGAATAGGCTGACTGCTGCTGGCCTCCCATTTGGCGTCACAAAATAATTACCAGAGCCCAGGACTCGACTCGACTCTCCTCGTTGTTCGGTGATTGAGTTGGTAAAACGTTGCACTCGATTTTGATTTTTTGTGTGTGGCTGGTGCTGGGGTCCTATCCAAAGGAATTTATGCGTATGGCCTGGCCATTCGGGCTCCAAAGTTTTGTCGGTTTTTAAGCTAATTTGGGCAGCATCCTGGGTGGCCCCCAGCAGGATGCAGGAACCCAACACACACACACACACACACACACACACACACATTTGAGTGAGTGAGCAAGATTTAGTGGCACACATAAATGCCAAAAACGAAATGCTCCACTACCAAATCACGGATGCAACCAATGACACGCCCCGCCCTCTCCTCTCCCCACGGGGCACACACACACACTTTGTGGGCATGGCCATGACGTAGCCAGTGACATTAGGCCAGGCCAGAGATCTGTGTGGAGGGTCTCCCTCTCTCGCTGTGCCTTTTTTGGTAGCCAAGTGCAGACAGACAATTTGTTGAGGGGCCATGCCCCCAAGTGCAGCAGGGAACCTCATGATTTTACCATAAATGTGCAAATAACAAAGGGCTAGAGGGAAAAGCTTTGCTTAAAGGCAGCGAAAGAAGTGAAGCGGGCAAGCAATTTGATTGATAAATGTTTTTGGGCAGGCAGTGATGATTGAATCAGGTGATGTTTTCTTAGGTAAACTAATGGAAAAGACACTGTTTAGCGTAGTTACTATGCCAGAATACTTTATATAATAGATAATAAGTATTTAATGAATATTGCCTAAGATTTTGGGGGATTAAATTAGAGTAAATTTTCCTATTACGCTTTTTTTTAAAGGTACCAAAAGTAGGAATGATTATAGTCAATTTTATGACAGTGACTATGACTGATAGAAGTTTGAAGATAGTTATGCATTAAAATTTAATGATTAAATATACATTAAAATGTGCATAAATTTTTCTTTAAAGAATTCGTATAGTTTTTAATAGAAAAATTCTACGTTTGTTGCTATTCTAACACAGAATCCCACATTTGTTTTAATTCTTTCTTGTAATAATCCTATTCTTGCTCCACTTTCCCCTTAATAAATACATTGCAATGTGCATTCATTTCTTCGTAAAAAGCCTATGAATTTTCCGGGAAGAATTCTACGTTTATTCTTATTCCATTCCTATTTATATTCAAATTTCTTTAAAGCCTTCTTGCTTCCTTCCTTCCTTATTAAGCCATTGCTAAATTTGCTCCACTTCCCTTCTTCTAAATTACTTCTGTTCCCTTTTCCTTCCCTTCCAGCTAATCTTATTCCACTTCCGGGAAGTGTTTCTCTCCCACTTAGGGACCGCTGTTAGCCGCCAATCATTCAGCACTTAATCGTTAGCAAACATGTGTCTGTTGTCTGCAGTCTGCGGTCTGTTGTCCAGTACCCACATCAGTCACCTTCTGGCTCCTCTGATCGTGGAGTGGTTGCTGTGATGTGTCACCAAAAGAGACAGAGCATCAGCATCAGTTGCGGATCAGTCACCGTCTTTATTTGGTTTGCCAATCTCTCCCTTCAAATCGCCAATCCAATTGGCCAAGTGCAGCCCCACGAGGCAAGTGGGCTCGGGCGCTGGCTCTGGCTCTGCCTCTGGTCCAGGCAGCTGTTTCTCCGTTGATATGTCACGCGTTCCCACCACATTGGCACCCCTTTTTATGCCGTTGGTTGCCATTGTTCCTCCTCTTGGTAGGGGCTTCTCTCTCTCTCTTTCTCTCTCACCCTCTGGCAGTGCCCGTCGTTGTCGTCGATGCCAATAAATCAGTTTGATTTATTCACCTTGGCTGCTCGTTCATTTTTCGATTGTTGTCGTCGTCGTCGTCGTTGTGTCCGCGTTGCTTGTGGTTTCATCGTCGTCGTAGTCGTCGTCGTCGGTTGTCGCCTTGTCGCCGATGTCTCTTCACGCGCGTGCTTGGATCTCTTGCTGGGTCTCTCTGGTCTCCACATCTCTGCCCCAATCGCGATGTGCCAAAAGATCACCTGAGAGCGAGGATCGTACCTCTCTCGTCTCTGATCGTCTCGTCTTGTCTTGTCTCTAATCCAATTTAGAGTCACTTCGCTGCAGCTCTTGCAGCGGCTCTTACATATTGCAAATACCCATATCGTGACTTTTGATTTCAAATTAAGATTATTTCTCTTCTCTTTTCTCTATGGCTGGGGCTAGTCGCTGCTAGTCCTAGCCCCTGTCCCCCCATTGGATCCACGTTTTTGGATGTGTGTTTTATGCAAATTTATAGTTAATTTGTTTGGGGTCAGCATGAGCTATGGCCTGCTCTCGATTTCCATTTTTAAGATCTTCTCCCAAGCCCCCTTTGAAAAGGGGCTGCCATTACCTTCTGGGGGGAGTGTCGCAGCAAAGTGTTTACTTACAAATTGAGTGGGAATTTTAGAGGGAAGAGGTAAGGGGTCTTTACAATGATGCTTATAAGGTGACAAGACATTGGTGGATCAGTCGTTGAGGTGCTTGTGCTTCAAGTTCTGACATTGAGAAGCAAATTTATGTTCGATTTTGTAGGTCAATGAGTTTTGTTTTAGGTTTGGGATTAGACTTAAAAGTTTGACATTTTGTAGAGATTTTTTTAGAATGCAACAACCCGTGATAACAGATTTTCAATCATCTTGAAGAGAATTATTCATACTTTAGTAAAATTGGGGAACTATTCCTGAACCACTTCAATTGAAGATGCCTTTTATTTTTTAAAATTATTTTCGTCTATTAATTTATTTTTAGATTTATCTATTGATTTATTTATATTAAAGACACTAGTGACTAGTCTCAATACTTATGATTTTTTGTATTTATTTATTTATTTTTTGTATTTATTTTAATATTTATTTAAATTTTTTTACTTTTAATTTATTTATATCTTGATTGATTTATTTTATTATGCACATTAGTTTGCATATTTTTGGATATGTTTTTTATTGTTGTAATTTTTTGTATTTTCATCTATTTTATTATTTTATTTTAATATTTTAGTATAATTTTTTAGTATTTATTTGCTTTATGCTAATCAAAATTCATTGTAATTCATTGTTTTTTCCGGATACAGCTCTTCTAGATCTCATTTTTTAGATTGTAGATTATCTAGACAGCGCTACAGTTGATCTCCATTGCAGATCTTAGTCATAGAACGGCACTGCACATGGAAATTAGTCACTTAATTAAAAAGTGTCACTGTCGTCTAGGACCTCAATTACAGCAGAGACGAGACGATACGAGACCCACAAGCGATTCATGAATGAGAATGAATACTCCACGAGTGCGGCAATCCAAGATTCTTTAATGAATAAACAGCCAGAGAGCGCAACAAGAGAGGGGAAAGTTGAAGCAGAGATGGAGAATGTAGAATGGAGCACTGCCATAGATGGAGCTGCCATGGAGAAGCAGAGTTTTGGCAACTGGGTCACAGTCTAGGCGTCGCATTGATGGCGCTCCTAAATGCGTAAATATGCTACCAAGGGGAAAGAAAGGGTGGTGGTGGTGGCAGGCAAAGACAAGTCAATGGAGTGGAACGGAAAAGATGAAGAGCGCCAAAAGCGAGAGCTATCCCAAGGGGGAGAGAGGAAAGAGAGAGAGAGCAGAGCAGAGCCAGCGCTGAATGAATGAGCCAGTCGAGTCGAGTCGAGAGTCGAGCGGATTGAATGATTTATTTTTGACAGGTTTTTAACTTAAAATTAAAACGGTAAATCAACTTTTGACAGCGGAGGCTGCGACAAGGCTGCCAACAGCCACAGCACAGCATCAACGTCGCCGTTTTGCCCGTCGCCACTGCCACTGCTGCTGCTGCTGCTTCTGCTGCTCTTTTGCTAATGATGATGATGATGCTCTACGACGCACTACGATTACGAACACCAGTGTGTGTGTGTGAGTGTGTGTGTGCATATGTGTGTGTGCCTTTTTGAGTGGCATTTGACTGTACCCAAATCAAGCGACAACTTTTTGCCACTTCAGCGAATGGTGGTTGGGGGAGGGGTAGGAGATGTGTACCGAGTACAGGGGGAGGGAACTGCCAACAGTTGGCGACAGTTGCCGTCGCTGCCGAAAAATGTTGTCGCGACAAAATGTTGCTGTCGCTAGGCTGTCTCTTTCTTTGTCCTCTCCTCTCCACTGTCTCTGTCATTAGGATTGGTCTTGTTCTTGAATGGAGTTATCCATGGATCAGGTATCATGGATTATGTGGGTTATAGAACGAAAGCTGAAGAAATCTATAGAAGTGGACACATCCATAAATGGATAGCTCTACATGTAGACAGCCCCGAGAGTGGAGAGCATATTTAATAGTAAATTTCCCGTGATTTCCCTTCCCTACCCAATTTGTATAAAACATTTAAAGGTGATTCATTTTGCTAGATTTTACAAAAATTATATGCCTTTATTTTCACTAAAAATTAGCTTCAGAATTCTGTAGATAATTCTACGAGTGGAAGGCTCCTCTGAGTATTCCTTTCCCATGCATGAGCCTTTGAACATCTCCTTTTTATCTACCTGACATGCCTATTTTCCGCTCAAGAGTGCTTTCAATCTTCTTTAGCTACAGATACCTTGACCAGAAGATCTCACACTATCGCGTGCTTCAGTCATAGACGATTGATGAGATACAGCGAATGATGGCATCATAGCTGACAGAAAGCACAGATAAAGAGGCCATTAGATTGGACATAAAATGAGGAGAAAGAGGCCATTAGATCGGAAACAAAAGGAGGAGAAAGAGGCCTTTAGATCGAACATAAGATGAGGGAAAAATGTCATTATATCATACATGAAATGTGGAGAAAGATGGCCTTATATCAGACATGAAATGAGGAGAAAGACCCGAACATATCTGACATGAAACACAACGCGAGAAATACAAGCGACTTGAGACGAGCCAGCAAGTGAGAAAGAGAGACAAGACCAACACATCGCTGCACTTGATATATTTACATAAATGATTTTATTTTGCCCCACCCCACTATGCCCTCCCTTTCTCCTCGCTGCCACTCGCCACCACACACCGCCTCTGCTTAATACGCTGAAAACAAAGCCATAAATTGTCTGTCGCTTAATTCTCTGTCATCTGAACTGTAATAAATTAATATAAATTTCTTGTCAACCCACAAAAAAAAAGAGAGAGAGAGAGAGCAAGTGAAAGAGAGCAGAGAAATGCCAAAGAACTGTATGAACTGTTCGAAATATTCTTCTGCACATTTGACACATCTGCAGTGGCCAGAAACACATTGAAGAAAAGGTCTCTGCTGTCAGAGAGCAGATCAAGGGAGGTAAGAGAGGAAAAAGGTTTTACTCTTGGATAAGGACTGCATTTTGGGTGGTTTTCAGAGTATTTTTGGCAGAATTTAAGGCCCCAAAGGTAGCCTTGAGAAGGTAAAAGTATAAACAAATCGAAGCTAGACTTGAAATAAATTAAATTGCAAATAAATTATAAAAAACTTACCACTTTTATTGTCATGATATGTTAGTCAGAATAACTAAGCAAAATTGCCGACAAGTCGAACCTTTTAAATGGGTTTTTCTGAAATAAAAAGAGTGCATAAAACAATTAAATATTGAAGTTTATATTGAAGAATGGAGCGTGCTTTTTTTCCAAAGCAAGCTCCAAGATATTCAAATATTTTTAGCAGAAAAATATTTTCTTTGAGTGGTAGATATTTTTGTATAAAGATTTTTCTTTACTCCCTTTAAATAGCAGCTCTTAGGTATCATTTTATATAGAGATAAGATCATAAACAGAATGTTCTTTAACGAATTCTTTGCTCAGACAATTCTAAACTCGTAGTTGTAGTATCTGCTAGTTATGGATCAACTTTACTCTTAGTTTAACCTTAATTTCTTTGTACATCTAAATTCAATTAACTAATTCCATTCACAATCAATCTCTGCTCATCAATCAATGTGATTGCTTACTCACTAGCTGCAGCATGCAGAGAGCTGTGTACATATATAGTATGTAGATACATTCATGATTAAGATCAATTACCAAGTTGTAGCTTCAGTAACCTACTGCTGCTGCTCTGCTCGAACCGGTTGCCCAGATACTTGGATTTACGCATAAACTTTTATTTTCCATCTGCCAACCTGTTCAGAGTCCATCAATAGTGACAACTACCACGTAGCAGGGAGAATTGCAAGCGGAGAATGTTCACACGGCATCCAAGCAGCAGCAGCTCGAAATGATAATTGATGCATTCAAATCGACTGGCCTGAGCCGTGATTGATTATGACAGGTGTGCCCAGTCATGTGTGCAAGCAACAGCCAGAGACTGAGACTGTGACTGGGGCTAAAGCGAATTCCAATGTCCAGCCAAAATGATTTGAGTTTGATTGACAAGCAGGTCAAGTCAATCGCCGATCGACGATCGGCATTAAGACTTCCGTTGCACAAAGACAGAGAGGGAGAGAGAGACTGGAGGACCAGCTGCCTGCCTGTACTGGCGACAAATTTACGCTTGGTGCGACAGGTTCATTAATTGATGTGCACACTGTCGCCCCACGAGACCCCGCTCCACAGAGCTGCGCTGCTCTGCTCCCCAAGAGCACAGGCTCCCCTCTTTTCATTGAGAGTTGCAGAGCTGCGGATCTTGGCGAACGGGCGCCAACGTCTTTGCGTCGTTGCGTGCGGTGGCCCCTGCATTTCGGTTGATTTCTTAATCGATATCGAAATGATTTACGTTTGCCTGCCTAATGAGTCCGCATACAGACAGACAGTCGACGACTCTCTGCACAAAACATAGACGGTTGGATCAACGGATGGAATGGGGGTAACCCATCTCGGGGTTTCCTTTCACGCACAGCTTTTTGGCCTCTCTCCTTCTCTCTCTTTCGGAGGCTTCAAGTCGGTGGCTTCTGGCTATCAATCTCTGACATGATGCGGCAAAACGTAGCATTTTATATTTATACTCATTTCTGTTTCTCTGTCGCTTTTTCTCTTGCTCTTTTTTTTTTTTTGTTTGCTGCCTTGATTGGCATTTCAATTAACGAATTAGTCATTTGCATGCTGCTGCTGCCCGTCTTAAATTCTTGATTGATTTTTGTTCAAGAGTTTCCCTCTCTGTGTGTGTGAGTGCTGAAATATTGTATATCTATTGGCTAATACTCGTTGTAAGTGTTACTTGGCAGTTGTTTCCTGTGGCTACAGTTTGAAGGTGTTTCTTTGAGAGTTTTCTGCGGCTACAGTTTGAAGGTGTTCCTCTGTTTGTTTTCCTGTGCTTCAAGTTTAAGCTGTTCCTCTGGTTGTTTTCCTGTGCTTCAAGTTTGAGCTGTTCCTCTGTTTGTTTTCCTGTGCTTCAAGTTTGAGCTGTTTCTTTGAGAGTTTACTGTTCTAAAATATGTAGGAATTAATTAGAAATTTTTCTCTGCGCGTTTCCTCTAATTTTCAGCCATTTTTCAGTCTTTGCTGCTCATGCCCATTGGTTGTTTTTTCTACGTTTTTATACCATTTTCCATTTTGCGTTTGGCATCCCAATACACACTCCAACATGACAGCAATCCATCAACTTCTAGGGGTAGTTTTTTCCTTGAACAAGGGGCTGCAATTTTCACCCTTAAAATGTGATTGATTTGTGTCGCAAGAGAAAAGATGGCAGAGGCCATAAAAGTGGTTGTTTTGTTGTTAAATATTCGAGATATAATATTTCAATTATAATCCCCCTTATAACAAGTACGTACTATTTATTTCTGGTCCTAAATCCCAATTTATGTGCAGCATATATTTCCTGCTAGTAACCCCCCCATTCGCTTTCGCTCCTAATTACTGCACATGTGATCCGCACTCATTCCAAGCAGAAAGTAAAGAAAAAGGTCCTTTGCCAAAAGAGCTTTATAATTTGCCATTGCTTTCAGAACAGGTCCACACGTCTCCCCCTTCAACCCCTATCTACTACCCTGATGGGATGGCCTGGGCATGGGCACGGGCACGGGCATTTCAACGCATTTTATGCTGAGGCGTCTCTCGTCTCATGTGCGGGTGCTGTGGACATATTTATGTCGCATTTGGGAACATTTCATCCTCATAAATATTATTCATGCTCTCGTTCGCTCTTAAGGGCCACCAGCTACCATTACCACCTCACAGACACACACACAGACACCCACCCAAACACCCAAACACCCCAACCACCCATCAAGCTACAGCCCTCAATACTGCTGAGCTTTCAAAAAAAAAGGAGAAAAGTGGAATGAAGGAACTTTCTCGCTGTCGTTGCATGTGAGGGAAAAATATCAAGGAATCCATCAGATAAGTGCGGGCATGCTGCTCTACCTCCCTCTACCTCTACCGCTCTTCTGCTCACTCTCTTTGCTCTTCTTTTCGCCAGTAAATTGTCAAAGTGACAGCTGAAAAAAAAAAGGAAGGAGAAAAGCAGCAAAAGGAGAACGAAAATAAAAGGGAATTCTCGACCATCACCTTTCTGTCTTTTGGGTTTCGCTCGGGTGGCAATTCCTTGGGTTTGATTTAATGTTGCGTGTGATATATCACAGTCCTCTCCGTCCTCCGTCCTCCGTCCTCGTCCCCGTCCAACGACATTTTGCTTTTATTTTACGCTTATCGAAGTTGGTCCTTTTCTTTGGAGTCCCTTTCTACCTCTACCGCTACCTCCCTCTCTGTCTCTGTCTCTCTCTCTGTGCCCCTGCAACCACTTTGCTACATTTAATTTTTTGTTGCTTCTCATTCGACGCCATCAACGGGCGTCGTCAGTCTGCCACTCAGTCAACTCTGACACACATCTTATTCACTCTCCACTTGGGTCTCTCTCTATCTCACTCGCTCTCTCTGTTTTACTTGCTATGGCCATCTCTCTTTCTCTCTCTCACTCTCTGACTTGCCATTGCCATCTCTTTCATTTACTTGTGTGTTGCCAATGTCTTTCGGCATCAACTTCAATTCATTTGCCGCAACCAATAAATCACTCATTTCATTGTAGGTTTCCATTCTCCTACGCCCGAATACCGAAAGCTGTGCAAAGGGCCACACAGTGGAGCAAGAGGCTGGCACAGTGGTACAAAGTTGTGCGATAAAGTGGTTGAGGTGGGGAATTTATCTACTTTTACTAATCAATTTTATCTCTACACATATTTCGCATAGCTTTCAATCAAATTTTTAGTCCTCTAAGTGTTGTTTACTTTGATTGCAAAAACATTTACTGATTATCACACATTTTTTGTGGCATTCATTTCAGATAAGATAGAAAATTTTATCACACAATGAAAGCTAGTTTAAGCAGAAGATAAAATATTGATAGCTACTGAAGATTGTGGATATCAGAGCAAGAAAATTTAATTTAATTATTTAAGGATAGAAAAATCAATCAGAAATTGCTGGGGAAATCTTAGAAAATTATTATATTAATGTATAAAAAATCACAAATTCAATTGCTCTCCTTTTCTGCATAGATTTACGTATCATGCGTCATGAAGCAGCGATCCTCGGTCTCTTCTTTTTTCCTGTGTTCGCTGCATGTTTCTGTCAATGTCCTCCATATTCTACCTATTTCTATTCCTCATTTTGCATATATTTCAAGTGCAAAGCATTTCAAATAAACTTCTTACCACTGTTTGCCATATCAAAGTCAAGCCAAGCCACGTTGTTGTCAGCCTCAGTATGTCATTGGAGGACTTCTTCAGAGTTGTTTGAGGGCACCCATCTATACTCTGGGGTTCTTGGGTTCTGCTTCGATTTGATTTCGACACTTTTTTTTTGTAGTGGAAGCGGGGGAGTGCCCATCCTGGGGGTGGCTCGTATGTGCTTGCTGGCTCTGGTTCTGGTTTTGGCTGGCGCTGGCACAAGTTGAGCTTTAAATTGCAATGACGTCAAGTTGGCAGGCTTCATGATTATGTCCCTGCGTCCCCGCCCCCAATCTACTATATCATTGGCAACTTCTTCTTTGTGTCCTTCTTCTTTGCCTTTTAGTCGTCTTTCTGCTCTTCTGCTCTTCTCCTCTTTTTCTTGCTTGCTTGCTTTTTGCGTTGGCCCGACCCGAGAGTTGATTGTGTAAAAGTGCGAAAACGAGACGAAACACTTCTTATCTGGCGGGGCCCATCGATAGATGTCATCTTGAGTGATTTACCGTCAATTGGGGATGTTGTCTTCAATGAATTTTTTTATACCCGTACTCAAAAAGAGTTAAGGGGTATACTGTATTTGTGGTAAAAGTCGATGTGTGTAACACAGAGAAGGAAAATTTTCCGACCCCATAAAGTATATATATTCTTGATCAGCATCAATAGCCGAGTCTCTGTCTGTCTGTCCGTCTGTCCGTCTGTCCGTCTGTCCGTCTTGATGAGCGCCTCGTTCTCAGAGACTATAGAAGCTAGCCAGACTCATGTGATATCACACTGTTACAAGTGTATTTCAAAATTTCGCCCCGCCCCCTTCCGCCTTCACAAAAGACGAAAATCTGTGGCATCCACAATTTTGAAGATACGAAAAAACTAAAAACGCAGTATCGTAGAGAATGACCATATCTATCAGATTGCCGAATCTGAACCAGATCGGATCATTATTATAGCCAGAATAAAGAAATTAATTTTCAGTTGCTTCCCCCACCTCCTCTGGCGCTGCTTACGCTATTCATTCTCTGTCTCGCTCGCACACACTCTGCCCTGTGCAATGCGCGAGCAACCCCTAGCGGAGGAGATGTAGAATCTAAATGGTAGATGTAGAATATTTGTTCTAGATGTATTATCTACATTTTACATGTAGATGTAGTTAACAAATGTAGCAAAAAAATTTAAAATGTAAAATTTAAAATTTTTTTTTAAATTTCAATCATAAGCTCATAAATTTATATACTGACTGAGTACGGGTATAAAAGTAGAGTCGCGTCCAGAAGCGACTCACACGTTCCTTCTCGTTTTTTTTTTTTTTGCCTCATCTATCTATCCCGCTATTGCATTTTCGAATTGTCTTGCTGTCTCTCTGTCGCCTTGCTTTCAGATTTATGTTTATATTTATTTACGCTACGTTTCGCTTGCACGCAGTGGAGTATCTTGTATCTTTTTCATCACCAGACACACACACAAACACACACACACACACACACACAAACACACACACACTGTGGCAAAAGCTATTAAGCGTCGCAAAGTGCAAAAGAAGAGCCACGGAAATTAATCAATATGTGTATAAAATATCGTCTCCGACTCTAAAATTAAACTGTGAAGCGAATTTCAATTTATTGAATCCATCTAAAAGATGGCGCAGATATTGGTTTGCTGCAATAGATTATAGGGGGGACATTCCTGTGCTTAAATTTATGTTGAATGAAAGGAGCACAGATGGAGAGCTAGAGCTAAGATGTTAAGGGTGGGAATGGGTCTGGGAAGAGTCTACATTTGATGGGTCACCAATTGATAGATAACCGTTTGAGGCGTACAAAATCTCAAGAATAATCTCATGGATGATCTTAAATATCTTTTAATTATAATGTGCGAAGAGTTAGGATAATAATCAATCAAATTCTGGGTCACTATATGCTAAATAAATGCAAAATGGCTCACCAAAAGTGCCTTAGAATATAATTCCCACATCCAAAGTCTTCTAAACTTCACATCGCAAGGAAATGAGCAATTATTTTTCTCACAATAAAACCATTCATCATCCATTCATATCCATTTTCCACATCAAAAGTTCAGGCATATTTCCCAGTCTCGCTGATGTAAAAATTCATCGATAAAAACCAATCTAACAACTTGTTTCGCTTCAGTTGAGGCAATTGCAATTATTAGCTCAACTGTCACTATCCATTGACAGGCTTCATTATTAGGCCGCAAAACCTGTTTCGACAATAATTTAGGACTTTGTCGCTATGAGAAAAATATTTGAGGCCGGTGACAAGTGAACACACCAGACACAGACAGAGAGACAGACAGAGAGACAGATCAGAGAGACATTGCATTTGGCCAAAAAGCCCACGCACAAAGCCAACAGACAGACAGACAGACACAGAGAGAGACTAGCAGACTCGAAGCAGAAAGAGAACCAGTTTTCGGTGATGAAAACAAACTATAAATGTCACCAAAGTGACTTGAATTTATTGATGGATTATAATTGGTTCAAAATGTGCACAAAATATGCCCAGTAAAACTCTGGTATAAGCAGGGGGCACGAGCCATATGGAAACACTTCCACAGACATACTATCGCACATATAGCAAAATTTCAGAGGCAATTTACATGACGATTATTAGCATTGACATTCCACTCAACTGCAGACGCTGCCATCAGGCCCCAGACAATGGCTAAACAGAATCAATTAGACAAGGGAAGGGGTCATCTACTCGTATCTGCCCAGAGATACCCAGATACCCAGCTACCCAGATACCCAGATACGACTATGAGTCTATATACAATGTAAAACACATGTTTGTGCCATGGAGACGGGGCAGAGCCATTACTCCTCAACAAATATGAATATGCAATATGCATATGCAATTATTCATATTTGCGCAGCCAAATTGATTTTGTGTGATGTGTGCAATGGAATTTGTAAGACTAGAAAAGTATTTTTTATACGAATGATTGGGCGCAAAAAGTCTGTAAAAATTGTGGCATATTTAATATTAATTTAAGGCAATTTTTGAGCGCCTAAAAATCCATTAATAATCATACAAGTAATACTATCCTTTACCCAAACACATTCAAAGTCTCCGTAGCTGCAGCTCCGAAAATTCCTCCATGTTCCTGCCACAAATCATGACCCAATCGAAGGCTGCAACAATTGCTAATAAAAGCTGAAAATATCCCTCCTTCATTTCGTCTTTGTTTGTTTGTTCTTCGATTTTTATGATGAACATGCGATGCCCAAGCCTTCACTTCACTTTATTTCTGGCGATCGCTTCAATTTCATCCACATAAAGCTTGACAATTTATGGGGGGATATTTGTGCCCTGGATCGGGGACCTTCCTTTTTTTGTTGTTGTTGTTGCTTTTACTTTCGATGAGATTGGAAAATGTTGCATGTCTGTCGATTAGCCGCCAGCAGCAGCAGCAGCAGCAGCAGCAGCAGCAGTAACCGCCAATATCTTCATGCTGCTGTTGTCTGAAGCTGTTGCATATATTCCTTCCTTCATCGTGGCTGTTGCAGTTTTGTTGCCCGCTTGCAATTATTCAAAAAATCGTTTAAATTATGGCCCAAGCACCAGCAATGCTTTGGCTTTTTTGTTGAACGTGTTGTTTTCTAGTTTGTGAGCTTGTAAATTTTTGCTGTACGAGCACTGGGTTTCCCCTGCTGATGGGCCTCCTGATGGCCTGATGCCTCTGATGGCTGGGTGTCTCAACCCAGAAGCGTTTTAAGCGGCGGCCACGCAGCCAACACACACAGAGACACAGGAGGGAGCTGCTGCTGCGCCGTACGACGAGCCCACATCATGGGCACGCAATCGTTGTGCCGCCATCTCAACATCATCAACATGCAATGAGGCATCCACTGAATGCGCCACATGTGGCCGCCGCGATTGGCAAAGGGCAGATGCAGTGTAGCTACAGATCTGTGGAGGATCTGCAGCCAGCCACTGCATCCCCAGCAGCAACAGCAGCAGCAGGAGGGATGGCGTCTAGCCAGTAGAATATTTGGTGTTAATATGCAACATTTATGAGGTTTTTTTTATGTTGAATAGGGTGCAAGCGAAAACAGAGAGAGGGAGAGAGAGTGCTGGTGTTTGGATTAGAAACTAGAGGAAGGTCAGCTATTAAATGCTGACTGATGGATCTATTAGGCAAAGAAGTTAATCAAAGGAAAAGCCTTAACTTTTGATGCACAAAAATCAGCAAAGATCCCCAAAAAATGGTGTACAAATCAATATCCTCGAGTTGACTAACCTTTCCGCCATAATTCACCCCCAAGAAAATTCCACAAGAATACACAAAAATCAAACCAAAAGCGAACATCTTTCAGCAATTACCAAAAATCTAAAAATCAATTTCCACAGAAAATCTTTCCCCCAACCGTTTGTCAAAATCAGAATACAAAAACATGAACCTCAAATTATGCACAAAAACACGAACAGGACAGACACAGCAGACAGGACAAGACTACCAAAATGCCACCTGCCACGTGCAACATTTGCAGCAAACCTTTCAATGCATTTTGTTAGTTGTTATAGGAAAAGTCGTAAAAGTTTTTCGGGCCACAAGTTTCTGTCAATTTCAAAGTCAATTTAATGCAAAATGCGAAATGTTTGCCTTCTTTTTTGATTAACAATAAACTAATCTTTCAAATGTTGTTGCTGCTGCTGTTGCTGTTATCCTGCCGACAAATGGAGCAGCAACAGCAGCAGAAGGAGCAGCAGGGGTAGCGGGAGAAGGCCACTCAGAGAGCTTGCTGCTGCTCTGTCACGAATTTATACATTTTTCAGCAGAAAATCTCATCAATGGAGAAGCCACTCCTACCGCCCCCCCCTCTGTATATAACAATGGATATGATATCCCAGTGTGTGGTCTCCCAGCCACCCCACCCACACCCCTTTTTTGTTGCTTTTGAGAGGAAAAATATGTTTATTTAGAATATCAAAAACCGAAAGTAATCGATTTAATAAACTGTCACCGACATGTGAGACCCAACAGGATGGCTTTGGCTTTGGCTGTGGCTCTCCATGGCTCTGGCTCTATTCTATTCTGTGGTGGCTTGTCTGCTGGTGGGGTGGGGTGAGGGCCACCGCTTTGACCATCTCAAGTCACGATAATTGCAAATGTATCTCACACACACAGACACAGCCACATCGAGTCTGGGGCATAGATACAAAGCGCACATACAGCTGGCTGACTGCATTGACAGCATTCGCATCGCATCGGACAACATTTCATAAAGGGTTTTTGCTCCTCTCCCACCTCTCCACTCTGCTCTGCCACTGCTCAGCTTCTGCCTCAGCTTCTGCCTCTGCCTCTGCTCTAGGGTTTCGTGCTTTCTTTTCAATGCTGGGGTTATTTTTACTGAAGGCACAGTGGTGCGGGGATTGATGGAAAATATCAATCAATAATCATTGATTATTGTTAATTAATTATTATAATTATTAGTAATAAATAGTTGCTACTTTTAGCTTTTCTTTTTGCACAAATTCTGCCTTTCGTTGCCCCCTACGTGGCCCCACTGTGCGCATCTGTTGTGGATAGCTGGTTGTTGGGTGGACATCGTCAATGATATCTACGTGGTATCTCGTTAAGCGTTTTCCCTGCTAGCATCAACAGCAGTAGCAGCAGCAGCAGAAAATTTCATATATGCTGTGTGGAAATCCTTTATGTTGATTACATTTCTGGGTTTATTTTATTAAAAATACTCTCGCATCGCATCGCATCTCTCGCATTGCAAGGATAACACACAAAATAAACGCACACACTCATGGCAAAGGAATAAAAAATATATATGTACATATGCGTGTGTGTGTGTGTGAGAACTGAAACGAGCCACTGGCTCAGTCAATATTGGCAGCGTCTGTGGCTGTGGCTGTGGCTGCTGCTGCCCCATACTGCATCCTGTGGCACACTTGCTTCATCCTTTTCTGGATATTGTTCCGACTGCCAAATGCACGTTGCATGTTCGAGTTGCACAAAAATTTGCAATGCAATCCGAACAATCAACCAACCCCCGCAACCACCGCCTGCGCCTTCTCCTGGCAGGTGGGCATCAATAAAATGGTAGCTCCCCCCTACCATCTTGCTGTTGCTGCTGCTGCTGCTGCACACACGAGTTGCAAGTATGATGAGTGCACTCGACAGCACGAAAATGATGGCAGGGGGTGTAAGGTAAGGGGGCACATTTTCCTGCTAACTTCAACAAAATTAATTCAGAAAGTGGCAGGGAAGGGCAGAAGCCATAAAATGTTGCTGTTTTTAGCAGGCAGTTGACCTAATGGATCATAGTCATGGTTGGGATTTTAACTATTAAAGGAAAATGCTTTAAATATTATAAAGAAAATATAACCAACCAAACCAAGGCACACCTTGGAATAAAATAGAGAGAATATAAATGCTTTTACATCTAGCAAATTCCGATCCACATGCCACATTCTTCCTCTTTAGTTCGAGGATTATGTTCTCCGTTATAAAGATACCTGGCACCACCTATTTTTCCACTTTATTTTGATACCCAATCATCATTCAAGCTCCAATGAACGCCATAAGTCACCCGAACTCTGCTGCCCGAAACGATTTACCTGAGGATTAGCTGATGAAAATCAATTTGAACAAGGTTTTTCTTTACCATTTTCTGTCTAGTTTTTTCTACAGGAAGAAAAACACAAAAAAAAGCCTACAATGATGGCCAAAAAGAAGAAAAAGAAGCCTCCAATGGTAGCCAAAAGGAAGAAAAAGAAGCCTCCAATGGTGCCCAAAAAAAAGGAGCCTAAATGAACAAAAGAAAACAAAATGGGAAGTAGCCACTGCCTCTGCCTCTGGCAGGACAGCTGCCACACACTCAACACTTTCCGCATCAATTACGTCATGTTAATCCAAGTGTCCACTGGATGTCCGCAAACTGACCGACCATACATCACCACCCGAACCAGGACATCCAGGACATGGGGAGGTGTGTGTGTGTGTGTGCGGTCAGTTCCGTCACTCAACAAAAAAGGGGAGCATGGATCTAGGGTGCAACACCATTTTGGTGCAACATTTGTGCACAGCGAAAAACAAAAAAAAAAAAAACAAAAAAGAAGCTTAATGCCAACCAACCAACATTTCAACTGCTTTGATGTCCGCAGCTGCCCTACCCCCCCGCTCGATGCAATGCCAGCCAACATTTCAATCAAAAGGTGGCTCCACGAGTATGGGGGGGCAAGGGAGGATGCGCCTGCTGCTGCTGCTTCGAAAGGGCAACTCAATGACGCACATAAAACTGGCAGCGTCAGCGTTAAATGCGTTCGTGTCCGTGTCTGTGTCCGTGTCCGTGTCAATGGCTATGTCCCTGTCCAACATCCACAGCACACAGCCACAACCCTGCCTGTCCCTGTCCCTGTCCACGTTTTGGGCTGCCATGAGTTGCGATTCACTCACTCATTCACTTCGCTTACACTGCTGCCCCTGTGCCATCACTGCCGCCTGCCTGCCTCATTCGCATGCAAAAAGGCGACCTGCAAAATGAAGAGGAACCCAGAGCCAGGAGCCAGAGAGTCATGCCAGAAAGTGAAGCGCGTGGAACGAGTGCAAAACGTGAAAGAACAAACAAAAAAGAAGCTCAATTCGATTTAATTAAAACCAATTTTCGACTTTGAGCGCGCTATGGATACAGTGGTTATTGGCAGATGCACGACTTTGGGAATACTCTGCAGAAAACTCTTAAATAATATTCACAATTTGAGCTTACCTTAGTGGAGTTTTAGACAATTTTCCAGACGAATATATGAGTCAGCCAAAGGATGTTTGATTGCTTCCTTTATTGTTGGCTGTAAATAGAGGAATAAATTAAATTAGATTACATGAAATAGATTAAACAATTATTTATACGATTTAAATAATATATATACAAATTTTAGGGCCTGAAAATTTGGTTTTTTATTCTTATTCATTATTTTATATTAAAAAAAAAAAAAGACTAGCCAGGGCTAGAGGTTATTAAGCTTCATTTAAACTGCTGCCTGCTCTTATATGCCTTCCCCTGCATTTTTCCTTAATTTTAGAGCCCCAGAGCATGCCCTAGTCGACTTTGTTTTCCGCTCCCATTCAACCTAGAACCCATAGCGTGCAAAAAAGAAAAACAACTGCAATCATGTTCGGGGAGTACGACCTCTCTGGATGATGCGTCTGGATGCAAGTTTGCCGAATTTACATTTCTGGCTAAAAGACTAAAAAAATATATATATCCACACCACACTTTCTCTCTCTCTCTATCTCTCACTCGCTCTATTTGCGAGGCGGTTGATTTAACCAATTTTTGCGTTTGTGTGTAAAAAAAAGGGAAACAAATGCTTTTGTTAGTCAAGCTGATTAAGTCGATGAAACGTGTTTTGGAAGTTTAATAAATTGATGCTTTTACGTTGAAATGTTTATCAAAGGGAAACGGTAGGGCTAAAGAAAAAGATAGAATTTCTTGAGGAGATTTTGCAGCATGAAATTCCCCAAAAACTGGTAGATTTTTGGTTGCTGTTCATGTCCTGCCTTACGGGTAATTTCCAGCTCAAAATCGAACAAAATGGCGACCATCAATAACAGTAAAACATGTGAATTTCTGTGTGAAAAACAACTGACAGAAAGACAGAAAGAGAGAGAGCAAACCCGAGCGAAAGAGTGCGAAAAAAGCCCTGAAATGGCGTCATAATGCAATACGAAAAAGGGGGGGGGGACAGCGAGAGAGAGAGAGGGATAAAGGGCTATGGCAGCAGGGACTGGAACGACTGACGACTGACTGCGCTCTCGATATTTTAATGGGCCAGACGTCATTTTGGGTGGAGGCCCGTCCGCCATTTGGAGAGCGACTGCCTGCCACCAAAGCGCAAAATTTATGACAACATAACGAGCCAGACGATGGACACTGGGGGAATGTAGATGGCAGCGGCCTGGGCAGCCTGTAGCCTGGGCATGGCATTAAATGCGACATTCAGAGTCGAAAATAACAATAATCATAATTAAGGATATGCAGATGCATCGAGCAAGGGGCGGCAAGGGGCGGCGCAGAGCGGGTCCTTGATCCTCTCAACATTTCAGTGGGTGGTGGTGGTGGTGGTGTTGGTGGAAAATCGATCCATTTACAGGGGGAGTGGGAGGGTGGCGCGCGCCCAAAGAGCCAAAAGAGAAGCCGAATATTCCGCACGAATGATGATGTCCCTGTCCTGCAATGTCCGCAGTCAGATATCATTGAATAATGACTGTTAATACCCTTCAATGTGGTGTGCAGCAGGACGAGGGCGGCTGCTGTGTTTCTCTGCCACTGCCACTGCCATTGCCACTGAATGTGGCAGTGACTCTGACTCTGTCTCTGATTTTGGCCATTGCCAATCGGATTGGCCATCGCCATCGCCATGAAATGAAGTGGATTTCAATGCACTACCCAGCGACGACCATGTCAGCGATGAAGCAGCAGCAGCACAAACGGGGGGCACGGGGAACGGTGGCAGATAGCCATGAACGATGGCTAGGGTCAGAGGACGCGGCGAAAAGTGCGTGAAATAATATGCGAATTGTGCGAAATGTTCGATAACGGCAAAGCGCGAAATATGAAGCATGCAGCGGGGCGACTTGCAACATGCAACGCATTCTGATGAGCGCCTTCTCTGTCTGACATTAAGTTCTGTTATTTATCCATGGAAAGGGTTTTCAAAGGGCTATTATTTCACATTTGTAATGATAGATAAAGAAACGAAAATGATGGTCTATACAGCAAAATAAAAAAATAAAGTTGAATATAGTTGAAGCAAAATAATTAAAAAATATTATATATTCATTAATAAATATTCAATAAAATTATTAAAAAAATAAGACGCATTGTTTATTTAAAGATAAAATATATATTTAAATATATTAATTTATAGTATTAAATTATTGATCATTAATTCAGTTTGATCAAGCCGTAAATGTTTTAAACATTTTTTTAATACCGAAGTGTTTTATACTTGGTAATAAATTTGAAATATTAAAGTTGTAAGAAATATTTATGTATATTTCATCAAATAAGTAAACATTAAATTTAAATATAACATTAAATACTATGGGCATTAAATATGAAATATTTTTAATTTAAATACTATAATTTTTAAAAAGAAATTTTTTGTTAATGTGATATTTATTTATTTGAAAAATAAAATATACTTAAATTAAATAAGTGAACAATTTCTTTTTACAATTTTTACTTTCAGAGCAAATCTATTTGGTATAGATTATAAATTATAATTTATCGTAGTGTAAGTATTAAACGTTCAGCGCCTTTTTCTCTATGTGTAAATTTTACAATCTACTTGGAAAACTATTCAACGAACTTTATAGCTTATGCAAACCCTTCAAAATAGTAACAGCAGCTGATTTCCAAGATTAAAATCAATGAGGCCAAACTTTTCCTAAAAACCAATGGACATTTTCAATTGTTAGCCTTTTCCCCAGCCAAAGAGAAATCCCCATAATCTGTTTGTGCTTAATGTAAAAAGGTTTTTCTCGTACGTATTTCGGTCAATTTATAAGCACTCGTATTTCTAGCGTATGATTCCCATTCAAAGGTCCCCCTGTGATTCCCCGGCGCACGATTCATTGAACAAACATATGAAAAATCATTAGTTTTTAGTGCACGAGGCTCGGAGCTTCTGGCAAACAATCAGAAAATTGCCACAAAAACCCTTTTTTTTATTTTTGTTTGCACTGTTCTGCTCAATGCGGAATTGTTGCGTTTGTCGGGTTACCACTTTTGGTGTTTATTTTTACGATCTCTTTCCGGATTTTTTCACACTCTGTTTTCGTCTTATTTTTGCGCCTCATAACGTATTCAAAATCAAATTGGTTTTTGGCCCGTCATTCGGCCAACACCAAAAACTTTTACTTTCCATTTCGGAAACAGAGAGTGGCCGTGGCCGTGGCAGAGGCAGGAAAATTGAAAATAAAAAATCATTTTTCGCACAATAAAATACTGAAAGCGAACCCTCCCAAAAAAACCCCCCAGTTTTTTGTTTTGTTCCGTGAATAGTTTCACAGCTCTCTGAATGGGTTGTTGGAAAGAGGTTGGTTGGCAGGGGGGGTGTGGGAATTAGTTGCGCCTGAATTGGCGGACATTTGCCACGCCCCCTTCATGCGCCTGGGTTCGGGTGGGGGTTTTGGCGCTGGTCAATTTGAAACAATGTTTTCTCGCTTGTTTTGCGTTTGATTTTATTTGATGTGCACAACCTTTTATTTTCCTTAAGCGACCCTTTTCCCCCCCAATTGCATTCGGCGTGGGCAGCTAGTGGAGGGAGGTGGCAATATCCTCTGTTCAATGGCACGCAAATGATTTGAGAATCGACCAATGTGTTTGTTACATATGCTTGACATGAGGTTTATGCGTGGGTTTCTTCGGAATGGTTTCTGATGGGGTTATACAACCATAAGAATCGATTGCCATGCTCGTAAATAGTGGCTTCAATGCGGGTTAAAAATTGTTACATTTAAGTTCGAATTAGTTTCGTTTTTAGATGCACCCAAACGACCTTTGGATCAAAGATAATTTTGCACATAAAATATAAATTTATTTGAGTGTTTATAGCAGTATTATTATAGACTTTAAATAATTCATTAGAGTTTGAAGTTCTTGAAGTTCTTTAGAAATATTTTTCATAATTAAAACGTGTAGGAACGTTTTTGTTGATGCACAGATGCCTAGTAAATTTTAGTATTCGTATAACAGGATGCCAAAAAAAAAACACTTAAATATTGGGAAGCAGTATTACGAGTGAAATACAGAAATTCCTATACATTCCATTGCTTGAATATTGACGTTTATTATAAAGATAAAGTTTATTATAAGATAATAACCACATAACTATTTTTAAAGTTCAGGATAATCAGAATAAATTTAACAATTCTATAAATACTCTTTTTAAATTATAAATTTATTCTCTATGTCAGTTGGAAATCAAGACCTTGTGCCGCGAATGTTCCATGCTAGCTTGTAAAATTATTATTGCCTTGTAGATATAGCTACATAAACTCTTTCTATAACTTATTTATTTTTTCTATATTTTTTCTGCCAATCAGTAGAAAGAAATCTCTGTGCAAACGCAAAGATACACTTACTTTTGCCACTCTTCTGAGTTCGCACTTTGAGCTCTTGTTCTGTGTTTTCACAGAGAGATCTTCCTTCCATTTTATTCTTTCTCGCATTCAGAGTTCTTCATGTGCCTTGGCCTGTCATCATCTAAATTTTCATTGTCCTTCTGTGTGCGCTTTTCTTTCGCTTTCCCCCTCTCCGAGCTTGAGTTTCCCCAGCAGCCACATTTCTTTTGCGTTGGCTGCTGCTGCTGCTGCTGCGTTATTTGACTAACTGCCTGACGTGTTTTCCTCACACTGGCAATAACATAAAATTTTACTATTATGCGTTTTAGCTGCTTTCCAGCATTTTAATACAATATTTGTTTTTTTTTGTTTCGCTCGCTGCAAGGAGTGGTCCTGCGGGGGCGGCGAGAGTCAGAGAGAGAGAGAGAGAATTCATGGACATGCAATGCCTTGCGCCAAGCTCGTCTGAAGGAAATTTACATTCAAATGTGTTTCGCTTTAGATGCGAGAAAACCCCCGTATCGTATCGTATCCCGTCTCGTTCTTTGGGTAAAAAAAAAAAAGTACCACCGTGCAGCGGAGCAGCCAATTCCCCCGAGCAGCATATGTTCGACGTGCGGATGGTGGCAGGCGGCAGCATGGGGGCATTGCGGAGGCAGATTTTTGATGAAATTTCAAAAAATTTCCCACTTAGCAGGAAAATGACTGACATTAAATTGATTTGCAAGCCAGCGACATGACGAACGGAACAAACTGAAGAAATTTTTCTTATCACAAGAAGGGCAGAGGAAAAGGCAGGGAAAGGGAGCATTTCTTTTGGCGAAAAATCAAAATTCCAGGCACACTTGAGCATTTCATTTAGAGCAAACGAAGGGGGGAAGAGTGGGATAGAGGGTGTGTGTGTGTGTGTGTGTGTGTGGAAAATATTCAGGTTTTTTCCAGGACTCCTTTGTTCCCGCTCTCATTGGGCTCTTGGGTGGTAATACAAATTTAAAGTTATGTTCTGTGCTGTACGCGTACACCCCTCTCTCTCCCTTCCACTCATTTATTCATTCATTCATTTCGTCAGTCAAATTCGTTATTTCTTTTTTGTTTTTTTTTTTGCATTTGAGAAATGAATAAAATAAAATTTTATTTTATGTGTGCAACATGTGAAATTATTCTCATCAGGGGAATGCCTCACACCCCGCACCCACGCAAAACGAACATTTATGCAACATTTGCTGCCTCATTAAAATTGATGGGTAATAATATACGCACGTATAGTATTAGATCTAAATGATGTTTTTTTGAGATTGTTATGGCCATATATATTTAATGCACATAATATTTAATTTCTATAAAATTAAACTTATATTCATTTTATGCAAAAAAGAAAAACGATTATTCATAAAGAGACCAAACCAATAGACAATAAAATATGCTAGAAAAGTGGTGATTAAATTTAAGGCATATTTTCTACTCAATATGCGATGGTAGGGCTCCACTGAAGAGTTCAAATTTTGATTGAAAATGGTTAGAAATACCTAAATAGGGAAATATATTTATTGAAAAAAGCATAATTATTATAAATATAACAAAACAACTCACCATACATCTATATTCCTTGGGTTCCATCAACTCTTTTTTATTTAAAACTAAATCGATTTCCAGCAATTGATTGAGGAACTCTTTTCCATTCTTTTTGTGTTGTCGCTCAAAAAACCCAATAAAAATATGCTCAAAAAATGTGTGAACAAAGCCCAATCCCAAAGGCAAACAAAATTAAGAATTAGCAGTGGTATCACAAAGGAAAATTGATCGAATATGCTGCAGAAACTTCTCTGAAGTTGTATGATAGCAAAGTTCAAACGCAAACAGCAGAGGAAACGCTCATTTTGAGTCCTGAAGTAGCAATCATCCACTCGAAGACCCACCATAAATTCACCCATAAATATAGACAGATCTCTCCGCCATTCTATAACTTTAACTAGATATAGAGCCACAGCTAGGTAGCACAGATGCAGCAGGGTATTGTAGTAAAGAGCCGCTACAATATGCACCACACGACCGAATGTTGAATGCAAATCGAAGGCAAAACGAAGTGCAGCCACTCCAAACAAAAAAACTAATATCCAAGGCTTTTCATTTGTTGAATTTTCATTTAAAAAACAGTTTTCCAACTCTCTGTCTATGGCCAATATTTTATTTAATATTTTTACAATTTTTACTTGATAGTAGGGCACATGTGTGAGGCATATCAGCGCCATTAAAGCAACCAAACGACTCAGCCATAATATAATTTGTCCCACAAGCATTATTATTGTGACATTATCCACAATTTTAGCGGAATGTATGCCCAAAAACACGAGTATCAACATGGGCATATCCACGCCTAGGGGCAGAACTTTCAATAAACTCAATAATATATGATAATACACATATCTCTGGACAACATATTGATTTCTTTGTGTGCAATATCTGAAAGAACACAACTGTAGTATCCAGCCAATGCGATACAGTAGACGTCCACTCACTTTGAGTAACATTTTTACACTCCCTTTCGGCTGTCTCTCAGGCTGGACGCTCTTCATTATAATTAATGACTTTCATTAGCTTTAATGATCTGTCCATTTGTCAGAAATTATATATATGTTTGATATATTATGTAAAATCGATTCATTATGAGCTATCGATTTTTATTTGTGGTTGTGGAGGTGTGTCAGCGGTCATCAAATTAACTTTTGGTCAGTTTTTTTTTATGTCATTAATGATAATGTAGGAAAGTCAGTCAGTGAAGTGTGTGAAAATTACTTACGTGTTTTGTGAATCAATCAAAAAATATTTTTTAAGGAAATTAAATGAGTTTTAATAGGGGCTTTTGAGTATCCAATTGGATATTATTGGGGTATGAGTGATTGCTGAATGATATATCATTTGATATACTGAATATTTGGCAGCGTTTTTTCATTCATGAAAAGGAAAAGGTGTCCAGATATGAGTTGTGAATTAAATTCTAATGAGAAATGAATGTCTCGTGAATGAAATTTCCAGTTTTATATTATATTTTATTCATTGATTAAAAAAAACCATTCAAAAGCGTTTTTCTTATCTCTTTTATTTACAGAAATTTAATGTCAATCTTTTTAGTGTAACCTATTAAGGCTCTCCCCATTTTCAATGGCATAACATGGTTCCCCAAGGTAACTTTTGTGATCTATAAAGTTGTTATTTAATGATCCAATATTTAAGCAAAAATTTCCCATAAATTTGTTAGCACAAGTTTACCTTTCATTTGCCTTTTTAGCAATAAAAAAAAACAACAACAACAATTAAAACTGTGACACCTTTGATTCCACGCTTTCATTATCTGCTGAACCACAAATAGAATACCAACAAAAAAAAGTAAAATAATAATAGAAATGCGCTCTACAAAATGCGGTTAAGTAAATTTTGCGTTGAGCTATCAATCACCACAAAAAAAAAAGGCAAAAAAGCAACAGCAACAGTTTCTGTGATGTTTCCAAACTGATGGATGGCTGATTGATCGATCGAATGTCAGAGCGCCTACAACGACTGATTAACCCACGAAAGGGTTACCGCTAAGAGGCAGGGGTAGGCAGGGAGTGTGCCAGCAAGTGCGCTGCGTCACGCAATGCCGCAAGAGAGTCAGTCATTCAGTCAGTCAGTGAGTCAGTCAGCCCCGGCATTCAGCTTAGCCACGCAGTTAGTCATTTGGACATCCGCCAGAGCTTTTTTTGATTGATGGATGATGACGATTGCTGGACTAGGCGCACACCAGAGAGCGAGAGAGAACGAGATTGAGATAGCCTCCAACATAAAGTGGGTCGCCTCCCAAAAAAAAGCCAGAGGCAGTGCGTCAATGGTAGCCATTTGGCGCAGTTATTATGTGATTGATAGAACCGCAATGTTGTGGGAATTGCTTGGAGAAAAAGCGAGGCAAAGAAAGCATGGAAATTGAGAACAGAAGTATCCAAAGTTCCTATGGACTTTAGACTTTAAACATCGCTTATGAATAATCATTTAAAATCTCTGGAAATATATTAAGACGAATCCCTCAAAAGGCCCATACCGAAAAAGTACTCTTCAATTGCAAGCACACACACACACACACACACATGTTCATCAACACTTATAGCCATTAACCAACACTATAAAACAGTGTGACTTTTGGCGTTTTTTTTTTTTGTACACATTCTTCAGGGGCCTTCGGATGGGGCCTTCTCTGTTGACGCATGTATCGTCTAATACCTGATAAATCTGTCAGTTTAATGTTTAAATTGAAATCTCTCACCACGGTGCCCTGCCACAGAGGCTTGAAGTGCCCTGCCCTGCCCCTACCTCTCGCTCTCTCTCTCTCTCTCTCTCTGTCCGTGCCACGCGACGGGGAATGAAAAATGAAAACTCAACGCTGTGGCTGGGGGCCAATCAGAAGAACAAGTACAAGAAAATCCCATGCAAAGAGTGAAAACAAACAAACAAAACAAATCCGATCCGATCCGATCCGTTTCGATCCACAAGATGCATTTGGCTTGGGGGGCGAGAGAAGATACAATTTAGATAATTTGTATCTCAACATTGTTGTCAGGCTGCGAGCGTTGACTGACAGATGTTTTGGCCCCATTTTGTGTGTGGGGCATCTTTCAGTGCGAGTGCGAGTGCGAGTGCGAGAGTGTATCTGGTGTCTGGCAGCTACAAAACGTTCTCAAATCAAAACAAAAAAAGGAAAGAAGAAAAACGAAGGCAAAAGTGTTTGATACACTTAAAGAGGGATTTGTTTTGGGGAAGATTTAGATTTTAAATGTGTTTTTTAAAGGAAATAAAGAGACAAAAATTTAATCTCGATTGAGAATATATTTTTGTGTAATGTATTTATTTGTACTACCTTCTCCACCTCCCCTTAAAGTCCATATACCCCTTATTTTAGAGCCCCACAAATATTGAAAAAAAAAATACTTAAGCAGCCAATTGGTTTGCTAGCCAGCAAAATCAGTGAAAGATTTATGAGCAATGCTTCTGGTATTTATGGGGCCTACTCTTAAATTATTTTACGCCCTCTCTCTGGGTCTACAGCTCCCATTAAAAGCGCATAAAACATGAGGGGGGGAACAACAACATTATGCTGCATGTTTGTTTCTTTTTGCCAAAGCTACAGAAAATAAATACAAGACGAAACATTACCTGAAAAGAGAGAGAGCGAAAGAACAAAAAGATTTGGTAGATATATAATTATATTTTGTTGAACCAATTAACGCCAACGAAATGGTGGAACACCCATTGGGCAGCGCAAAACCAATTGAAAGCCAATGGACAAGAATTTGAAAGATTTGCCTTAATTCTTTTGCTTAAACGTGAAATGGATATGTTTATCGATTGATTTGCCAAGAGATTAATTGATTTTAGAAGAGGCTTTTTCGATTATTTTTGTTAAACGGAAGACAATAAATCGTGAAATAATTGTTTTTAGAGTGGAGTGAGAGATGAATAAGCCGAGAGAGAATTTGGTAGAAACTTAAGGAAAATTTTAAGAGCAAATAAATCTTAAAAAAACCACCGGAAAATAAATTAATTGATTTGTTAATACATCCGCGATTGCAATTGTGCTCCAAAAATCAATTGATCAATGCCAGAAGCAAACCAACCAACCACCCACAAATCACGGGGCTGGCCACGGCAGCAAGAAACCTTAAAACAATAACCCAACCCATTCCCCCATTCGTCACTCCCGAAGACAGTTTATTTGTTTAATTCCCATTCGCACTACTCCGTGCTTCCTTTTGTTGAGACATCAATCAAGTGGGTGGGTGTATGGGGGGGGAGGCGGTGTTATTTGGAAAAACTAAACGCGACACACGTTGCTCAATCAATTTTCCACGTAAGCGAAAACTTAAGCCCAAGAAAATGTTGGTGTTGGTTGAGCGAAAGAGCGATCGCCTGGTGATCCATCTATCATCTATCATAATGCGGTTTAGGCCCAAAATCGAGAATTAATCCGTCAAAAGTGTAGCTAGCGGTGGGCCGAACTGGGTCCGGACTGGGCTCGACTGTTGCCAAATTCACAATCGATCAATGGGCATTTTGTGTTGGCGGTAAAACGGCGGCTATTTTTTTTTTTTTTGGGTGGACGGTCAGCAGATCTATGAGTCGCCGCACTGTGGCAAGACCTCGGACATTGGTCAGAAAAATAGTCCGAAAATTAAGTGATTTAAACGCTAAGACCATTGATGGATGGATCCTACAGAGACCACCGGACACACCAGACAATCGGACTTTGTGGTATGTGTACTTATTGTGGTAGTATCTTTTATCTTTTATCAATTACAAAGAGGCAGCGCCCACACAATCGTAGCAATTAGCCAGTCAGGGCAGTCAGGGCGGACAACCATTGATCAAAGGGTTTTGTGCCGCATTTCAACTTTGATGCAATGCCGCACCGCCTGGCGCCCCACTGTCCCACTCCAGCCATACCCACCCACCTCCCCAAACTACCAATCCAGAGGCAGATTGTTGTCCCGCTCATGTGTGTCGTCGTCGTGTGCCGCATAATCCGATATATGCTTTCGGGAGATCTGTTCTTTTTTTATTGTTTGTGTGTGTGTGTGTGCGTGTGGATTTGCATCTGGCGTAATTTGCATTTTGACCAGAAAATCCAAAAAAAAACCGCAACACCAAAAACACACACAGAACAGCAGCAAACAAAAATTCACAGAAAAACAATAATAAAGATAATTGAGGATACCGAAGCAGAAGATACACTTAAAGAGATATAATTTCAGTAGAAATTGAAAAATCTTTGAAGGACTATGCAGGAAACTATAGTAATACAATTTCTAGAACGGATTCTTAGCACGATTCTGTATGAACATATTTTAATACAAATTTATAGACATATTAGACATTGAAAGCTTTTATAAGTATGAGGAAGATTTAATGAAATCATACTTGTATCTCGGAAGTGTTTTGTAGAGAACTATTAATTTTGGTTGCATTATGCTCATAGACATACAATTTCATCTCTTAGGAACGATTATTTCTATTAAATCTACTCTTTAGTTTAAAATCCATCAATGGAATAAGAAATCAGTACAGTGTATTTACATATGTATATATTTTTTGTATTTTTTTTTAATATATTTTCGGAAACAAAACATTTTTTATTTAAAAACATCTCTTATGGCCGATTATTTCACTGGTTCAAATCCCAGGGGTTACAGATGTATAAGGTTTTTTCTGCATAAGATCTAAACAGCAGGAACATAATTTGTAATCCTCTTGAATATAAGTTAACAAGTTAAAGCATATAAGAATAAGGCATGCATACGTTTTTTACAGCGCTGTCGAAATATACCCTTCACTTTATAAGTGCTAAGTTAATTTTGCAACACGCTTACCAACCCAATATTAAAAACTCTTATTTTGTATACCCCTAAACATGATTTCTTTTAAAATGATATATTCGATAATAATGAACGGATATATATAAATATATAAATACATAATATATTTAATACATGACATCTTAGGGTCACTAGGGTATTCAGAGTGCGACGTGTAAAAAAAATGTGTATACGTACGCTCTCAAATTTTTGTGCAAGCGAGATTCCGCGAATTTCGTGGATTGCTGAAAATTTGATTTAACCTTATGCATCTTATTACTACAGTGGCTCACAGCTTAAATGAACCAGACGACCAGAAAAACTTTAAAAAACTTCTAAGTGGACTGGTTCAAATAAGCTGTGGGATTAAATTAGGCAGAATTTTTATAATTAATTTATTAAAAATAAATGAAGTTGGTTTTGTTGAAGTTTAAAAATTTTTTCTATCAGTATACATTTGCAGTGCTTAGGTAGATGGTTCAGAAGTTAATACCACTTTCTGGTGTCTGGTTCACTTAAGCTGTGAGCCATTGTATGAGTCTTATGCATATTATTACTATATTTGGCCTGATGTTGGCTCATGTTTCATGGTCAGCATTTTCTGTTTATGCAGCCGGCTTGCAGGCAATGATTTCGTTTTATTTTATATTTAGATTTCAGTTTGATACAAATCTTATTAGAGAGCACTTGCTCCATAAAGTATTTCACTCCGGCCACAGCCCCAACGGGATTTAAAATACCTTAAGAAAGGGAATTCACGTTCCCAAGAAAAAATGTAAGTTACTGCTCATAAAAAATAATGTTTTCAAAATTAATAATATATAAAAGAAAAGTCAATATAAATAATCTGACAGTGCGAACGTACGCATCACGCCATCCACTAAATTTTCTTATAAAATTTCACTGAGTGCGTTTCTGTGTTTGTGGTCATAAAATAAGTTATTACGCAAGTTTTTCGGTTGATTATCTTGCTAAGTAGTTTGTTTTTCCTTCGCTAATTGCTCATGAGTTGGAATTATAGAGAACATAAAGTGGAATACGATAGTGACGAAAGTCTGGACTTAGAAATGGGCGTAGCAATGATGTTGGTAGAAGGCGCGATCAGCAACGCCCTCACTGAAAAGGAACAACGTTTGACACAAAAATTTAGCAGGCAACTCCAAAATGTGAGAAATCAAGTGAGCTCCTAAGTGTAGAAGCCCCTCAGGTGGAGACAATCTGCCGTAGATGCGTACGAAGTTTTCAAAAATTATGTTGGTAGTCAGGCACACTACGAGGCTGTGGCCATTACGAAAATTTGTGGAACAGCGCGAGCATTGCTTACGTCACACAACACAGTGCTCAATTTTGACGGAATCATAGGTAGACCTGATTGCACATATGAAGACCAATAATTTCCATATGCAAACAATTTTTCAGCAAGCACCTTTTTATGAGTTGAGAAACGAATCCACATTTTTTTCACACGCCGCACGTTGAACACCCTATGACCCTAATGAAGTCATGTATTAAAAATATTATGTAATTATATTTATGTATGTGTTTCCGTTCATTATTATCGAACATACTATACTAAAAGATATTATCATACAAGGGTTATACAAAATAAGAGTTTTTAATAATGGGTTGGTAAGCGTCTTGCAAAATTAACTTAGCACTTATAAAGTGAAGGGTATATTTCGACAGCGCTGTAAATAACGTATGCATGCTGGCAGCTCTAGAATGCTTGAGAATACGTGTCCACACATACAGTCGTCGTGACGACTCTTTTCGGCTTCCGCAAACAAGAAAGCGGCTGGCTCTAGAGTCAGCCTGAAAAATTCGTGTGCCAAAATTTCGGGTGGCGTTATGCATCTTATTGTTATATTCTCTTTGGCACAACAGACCGATTTTGACAGGCTTAAACCCTCTAGACAAAACCGAGTCTTTTTGTTGTTGAAGTAGGTGAAAAAGTATACCCAAAGAATAACAGAAGGGTACCAGCAGATCTGGGAACATCTGTTCTCATTAAAAGGAGGGTAGTCCATAAGGAAAATCTGAGATAATTCAGAATTTATCATATCAAATAACAATTACTAAAGTTCTAGTCATCTTTCCCGCAGGTTCGCCGGCATACTCCTCATACTCCTTACAACAACAAATGCGCTGATCACCGACTTTTCCGAGGCAAACTATATCCCCGTACTGGACGGAGATGTGTTGGTATGGGAACAACGAAGCTGGGTGAGGCACTCGACGAACTTGACCGAGTTTGGGAGCATTATAGACGATACTATCAAAACGTCCGAATTGTTTCCCCCCGATTCGAAAATGCGAAAACTGTTAGAAGTAGATATAAAAAATGCCCAGAACATGTTGTCCGCTTTAATGATAAATCATAGAATGACTAGAAGCCTAAACTTTTTGGGAACAGGACTCAAATATGTTGCGGGTACCCCTGACGCGAATGACCTTAAAGAAATCAAATCAACTAAAGCCCAGCTTATAGAGTCAAACAACAGACAGGTATTGATCAATGAAGCGCAGAAAAAAATCAATTTGCTCACTGACACGATTAAAAAAAAACTGAAAGAAAAACAAGGTGATTTGGTAGACACCGCTCACCTGTATGAAACACTACTGGCAAGAAATAGAATGCTAATTTCAAAAATTCAAAACCTAATGCTTACCATCACACTTGCAAAGTCAAATATAATAAATCCAATCATTTTTGACCATAACGATCTAAAAACTATTTTTGACGAACAGATCACAGAGGTCCCCATTGTTAGCTTGATGGGAGTATCAAATATAAAAATACTTCAATCTAATACCACTATTCATATTTTAGTTGATTACCCCAAGGTTAAGGTTATTTGTAAGAAAGTTCTCATATTTCCCGTGGCACACAACAACACCGTGCTACAAATGCAGGAAAACGTAGTAGCGGATTGCGACGAAGGGATCCTAGCTGTCACCGAATGCGCCGTCACTAACTTCGCAACATTCTGCAAGAGATCAACACACGATACCTGCGCTAGTCAAGTACACGCTGGCGGCTCAGCTTCATGCCGCACGCAAACCAGCCACCTGGAGCCCATCACACTGGTGGACGAAGGCATAATTATCATCAACGGGCAGCTGGCAAGGATTAGCGTAGACGATGGACCCATGATAACAACAAGAGGGTCTAACCTCGTCACGTTCGAGAACAAGGCCGTAATAAATAACACCCTGTACTTAAACCTCAACAAAGCTGTGAGCAAAGTTCCTGGCATCGCGGCTTCACCTCTGCCATAACAGGACACGATCAGGTCCTAAGCCTATCACTACTGCAACGGATGAACGAGCACAATCTAGAGACCATACAACAACTCAGAAACGATGTAGACTCCGTCGGGTCTCAAAAGACCTGGTTTGCAGCAGGAGTGGCGATCAACATTAAGTTATGTGGCATTATCCTTTTTTACCAATGCTGGAGTCGGAGAAAGTCGTCCATCCAATTGAAAAATGTCATCAGCGAAATAAGGGCAGAAAAGGACGTAGTAAGAGTTGAGGAGCCCTAATTTGTCTTGTGCCGCCCTACTATTTCTCCAGTTTCTGCACTGATGCAGCATATTACGCTGTAGTGGGCTGCGACCTGATACCTGATGTTGCCTCATGTTGCCTCATGTTGCGTGGTCCGAATTTTCTGTTCATGCGCAGGCGGCCAGCAATGCTTCCATTTTGTTTCAGATTTAGATTTCACTTTTATACCAATCTTATATACTAATACTATACTCAATAAAGCATTTCACTCCGGCCACAGCCGTAACTATTTGTCTTATGTATTACTTTGACGAGCCACAAGGCCGGCAAAAAGGAAGATAGTCCATTCCTCAGCAGCAGAGGAGAGACGGACAGCGGCGTGGGATTGTAGATTTATAGATTGTGGAATATTATTTGAATTAGGATGGATGTATAGAATATGTAGAATATTTATTATGGAAAAACATAAAAATAAATAAAATTTCAACATTTTGTATAATTTTTTGATAACAAATATTGCTTTCTATAAGTTGAATTTTAATCGCTATTAAAGCTCATCAAAAGATACAAAAATGTTAATACTTCATCAGCTAAAAATTAGCCACCATTACTGCATAGCAACCTCTTTGAAATATCGTCGTAACCTTCCCAAAAAAAAGTGTATTAAAACACATACTAGTACAAAAAACAAGCGTTGACGTCATAATTATGGCTGTGTCGGGTCACTACATACTTCATAGTTTTTTCACCCACCCATTTTTATCGTTCTGTCGATAATTGGCGGCGCTAGGCGTTGATTTAAAATAAACAAACTTTCCCCACTCCCCACCACCCCCGCACAATACGCCACACACAATGAAAGAATCTCCCACACCCCAACCCCACTCGATCGTCGTAGTCATTGTTGTGTTTGCGGCTTGATGGCGGCGGTGTCAAAAATTAACAACCACAAAATCTGAGTTATTATGGCCGCATACTTTTCGACATCGACATCGGCACAAGAGTACAGTGTGAGTAGATTGTGAAATACATATTTTTAATGTATGCCATGCCAGTGGGGAACGAAGGGCGAGAGTATGCCAGATACTGAATCTCTCCAGGGGTAAATTTTCATTAAATGCGATGTTTTTAAAAATTGAATAGAAAATTATAAATATCAAATAAAATATCAATAAGCGCGTAATGCAGCAGCACCCCTCGGTCGTTTGGGCTGGTTTTCTGTTTGGGATTCAATCGGTAGATGGTTCAGCTCGTTGCTTAAGTTAACAGACTTTATTTCCAGTATTTAACTTTATTTTAATGGAATTTTTAACATAAATATTAGATCATTTGATAAACAGCTTACAATTCTCATAAAATTCAAACCTTTTCCAAATGTTACTGAACTTTGAAACCACATAAAATATCTCGCCAGCATTTGATAAAGTCATAAAACGTTGACCAAACTTGAATTCTAATTCGAAAAACTTGAAGACATTTTAATGCCCAACAAAAACTATCAACATCGAGAACTAACTATCTTAGAATATTTTATAGATCAAATAGTTGGTAGAGATCATAACATTTTTATTGTCTTTTTACAGCATTTAAGCGTAGCGGGGGTAAAGGAGCGACAATCATTAAGCTGAACGCTAAATAAAATCATTTCACAATTTTTTGTTTCTTTTAGTCCCGCGAGCCAAATGAACATGGATCGTAAAAATCAGAGTTACATGACCATAGGCATGTGGCATGGTGCATGGGGCATGGGGCATAGCATGTCCAATTTTTGGGGCGTAGCAGACAGATGGTGGTACGGGGGGCTTTGATAAAAAGTCAAACATATTGGAGACATTTCAAGATTTTACGACCGCACTAAACACGATCATCCGACAGCAGCCAACGTAGAGGGGAAATACTTTCCCAAGACTTTCACATAAATATCCAAACCGAACTGCAGCCAAATCCAACAGAGAGAGAACACAAGCGAAGGGAAACAACCGAAAGTGACGAGCGATTGCCGCCTGCAAGTGTCAATATAAAGTAACAACTTTATTGAACCTTATTTATTCGAGGGCGATCCAATAAAATGGGCAACTTTATAATGATGCACATAAATAACACTGTGCGCTGTGACCCCAAGAACAAAGCCTCAAAAGCCAGCAAGGCAGCAAAGGCAGAAAGGGAGCCTCAGTCCCCAAGAAGTGGCAGAGAGTATGACAAAGACGAAGGCGCGCAGGCGCAGTCACAGTCACACACAAAGACAACATCATGTCAACGATGTATGGCATTGAGGATGTGGTTCTGGATGCTGATGCTGAATGCTGAGATGTGCATCTTGTTGTTGATTGTTGTTCAGGTGGCGGAAGGCTGAAGGTGAGGTGTTTGCTAAAGAGTGGGAAAAATATGGTTTTGGTTTGGAAGGAATTTAAAGTATTAAATGTGAGAGAGAGTGGGAGAATACATTGAGTAGGATGATGATAAAGAATGGTTAAAGATGTTACTAAAAGAAGTCTTACGATTTTCTCCAGTTTGAAACACATTACCGCAAGCTTTTATGCGTTTTTCAACACTACGATATTCATTTTTGAAGATCCATTTCTCGTTATGATATTTGTTGTACAGGAATATAAAAATATAATTTTATAGAGATCAAGAGACCTCTAAGAAGAAGTGAGATTATCAATAAATATTTACCACAAAGCTTTAATCGGTTTTCCAACACTAAACTTGGCTTTCCAACACTATGTTTTCCCTCTTGCGTAAGTCTATGCTCTGCATGTTAGAATAACCCACTATTTCAGAACTAATTCATGGGGAAGTAACAAAAACAGGGAGCATAAAAGGTCTGGAAAAGAACGAAAACTTATTTTCACTTCCGACCCAAGTGTCTCTCCTCCACGTGCTACCTTCTCCCACTTAAAAGTGACTCAGAAACCGTCCCTCAAAATAGATTTAAGTAATAAATTCAGCTTGGAAATAACAACGCATCACAATTTATATTGAATGTCCATGTTCCGTCTGGACTGTGCCTTAAAGTAAGTCAACAATATTGAACCGGCTTTACATTTAGTCAGAAATCGAAATCGTTTGCATTAAATTAAGATTGTTTATTGGTCAAGAGACTTCCATTGACTACCGCGGGAGGGGGGTTCTCCCTTTCTGCAGCCAATAATCGATGCAAAAAGGTCGTAAACTCTGGTCCAGGCTTTTGAGACCAAAACTATAAAAATTGGAAATATCCTAAATCCCTTTTTTTTTGCTCCCTGGGCTTCCGCTTAAATTACCGTTCCGCCTGTCAACTGATCCGCAGAGCTTTACAGTGCCGCTCATAACTTTAAAGCTCAATGGATATTTCTTTTTTACAGGCTTTGATTTAACTATTTTTGGTCAACATTTTGCATGCTGTAAGACCTTAAAGCCAGGGGCATAAAGTGCGAATAACATTAATTTGTTCGTGTCGATTTTTGTCGTCATTTTTGTGGTTAACATGCAAGCATTTTTTGGTGGTTAATTGTGAGTGTTAAATCAGGGCTTAAAATATGTATTCAACATAGAATTTATACACTGCAAAACAGTGTTGGATTTCCTCGTGTGCCTCGAGGAATAAGTTTTTTAAAATTATTTTGCCGTTCACCTTCAGCATTTGGCCCACATTTAATGCTTGATTCCTTCTCGATTTCAGCTGGAATTGATAACCAACCATTAGCAACGATTTGAGAGACCCCATAAAAACCCGATACTTGGAACAAATTTCTATTTAATTATCACCATTTATGCGAAACTTAAGGTTTATCTTTCTCTCTCTATTTCTCGATGGAAATTAATGTCCATCCATTTAAACCGAAACACATTTTGTGGCCTAAAATGAATAAAATATATAGATGTATGTCTTTTAATGATCTCTTGTTTGTTGTGTGTGTGTGTGTTTTTGTGTTTGTGGATTAATTAATTCCACCGATCGAAATTCGAAACGAAATGAAATCTTTGCGATCTTTTGCGCGTCTCTTTGTCATAATTTGAATAAATGTTTTACGATCTGAATTGCTTGAAACCAGATTTCGTTTTCGTTTGCGATACGATAGGATTTCTAGATGTCAGCGAGAGAATCCGTCTGTGGCATTTTTGCTTTTGTTGGTGGGGGAGAGCTTAAAGCCGGAATGATCAATCTGTGGAATTTTTCTATGGCTCTGAGTGGCGCCATAAATTTCACATTTATAATTAACAACTTCTTAAAATTTTTGTTTGTTTCGCTTCTCTACTCTGCCGTTGGATTTCTTCATATTCATATTGTTGGTGTTTTGTTGGTATATGCTGTGCCATTCAGTTTTATGAGTTTCCGTTAATTGTAATTTATTTGATTGATTTATCGAATGAATAAATATCAATCGCAGACGAGTTTTGTGCACAAATTGGAATTTGATTTTAGTTAAATAATACAAACAAAAAAGAGATTGCCCCCACGTGTGTTGTGTTGCCGCTTTATGGAGATCAATAATATCTGTATCTGTATATATTTTTGTGGACCTCATCAAAGTAATATATCAGGCTGGAGATTTACGTTTGGTTCATGAATCAAAATATCAACGGTATGGGGTACGGGTTAATCCCTTGGCCCCATCAAAATCCGCCATTAAAAATAAATCCAAGGCAATGCTGCGATCAAAATCTTTTGAGCAGATCGTTCCAAATGAATAACTCATAGCCCGCGCGCCATTTCGTGGGCGAAAGCTACATACGTATCTCATGGATACAGTATATCTGTATCTGTGTTCTGGTTCGGGTTCTGCTTGGAACGGAAGCGTTGACACTCGGACAATGACGAATGCCGTTCAACAAAAAGTCTCTTTTATAATACGTTTTGTTCTCGTTTCTCGCGCTTCTTTTTTTGTATCTTTATTTTTTTAATATTTAAATTTTTGCCTTATGCATTTTAGCATCTGCTTAATGAGTTTTTAAGCTTTTTGATTGTCTGTGTTCTCACATCAATTTTAAAAATAAAAGCGTGCAATTCCTATGGATTATTTTCGTTAATTTTTGGCTTGTAGGAAAAGTTGCATTTACAATTATGGCATTAAGATTTCAGAGAGTTTCTCAGGTTTCCTTCGCAGGTTATCCCAGTTCTCAGGTTCCCTAATGTTCGGAAAACTTCACACAATTTCTTCTCAAATAATATTTATACACCGCAGCAATCATCATAATTCTCTACTAATCAAAACCTCTCTGGCGGACGTGGGGTGGGAAACTAGATTTGTGGCATTCTTAAATATGCAGAGATTATGCTCGTAGATGCCTGCGTATCCAGCGGATACCTTTAGCAGCGAATCGAATAAGAATTCCAAATAATAATTTATCAAACGGAATTTAACGATCGAACACATAAAAAAATTAATGTGCTGCGAGCTGCGAGCGGCGGCAAAAGATGCGATAGAGCGAAGAAGAAGAAGGCCTTCTACGCGAAGAGATCTCTCTGTCAAAGTGGCAGACGAAGTAGAAGTAGAAATATTAAATAAGAAGAAAAAAAAAGGAAATGCCCAAATCAAATTATAGAATCGTAAAAGTATTTATTACCACCAGGGACCTCATCAGTGGGGGGCTCTCTCTCGCTCTCTTTCTCTTTCAGGAGTGTTGACGGCGACAGGCAGACAGGAGAGAACCGTCAGAAGCAATGGCCTTCCCTCTCTTTCTCTGTCTCTTTCTTTGAGACTCCTCTCTTTCTGTCAAGTGGGTTCCAAGTGATTTGATTATTATCGGTTAATTGGTAAATCGTAAAAACTTTTACGATTCATTCGCCCCTCGGCCGTGGAGGGCATTAAGTGGGACTAAGGCTGTGGCTGGTCTCCGTTTTGGGAGCAACAAGTGCAGCCAGCAGGACTGCTGGACTCCTTCTCAACCAATAAAATGACACGGGACAAGCACAGCACACACGAAATGGCTGTCCACCATTTTTCACTCATCATCGATGTCGTCGAGCGATGGCATCCATTTTTATGGGTCTCCAGGCATTCGTCAAGCAGGGCAGGGCATCATTTGATGGCTTTAAAGCAGGTACCCAGGATAATGTTAGCTTTTCAAGCAGCTCTCTTAATGGATCATAATTGTGGTATTATGGCAGGTAAATGGGGGGAGTTCGGTTGAGTGTGGAATAGAAGAATACCCGTGAGTATAATATTCAATTAGAATTGTCATTAGGGAAGGCTAGTTCTTATTTTATGAAGCTTCAGAAGTTGTTTTTATGATAATTATTGAATTAAAAGATGCTCAGAAGCTGCAGGAAACTCTTTTCATCCTCCAATCTATAAGAAAATGTTTACAGAATCTCAAATATATGATATTTTAGTAGATATATATATTTAAAAAAATAAATAAAATATTTTAGTACTCCCAGTCAAGTATTTCCTTGCCTAATCTATTTTTTCTCTTAAATTCAAACACTTCTCATCCTACTTTCAAGAGTAAACCTCCGCTTTTTCACCCTTCCAAGGTCTATTTCTTGATTATCCCTTTCACAAAACATATTTAAAGCATAATTTCAAACACGAAATTCGTCATAAATCACATCAGCAACTTTTGAAAACAAAACTGGGCCCATAGAATCCATCTTGAGCTCGTAAAAATGTAACATTTTACAGATTTTCGCTCTCAAAAGAAAATTACACCCCATTCCAAAGTCCAAGTGCCGCTAATTTAATTGTTTTTCCAGCCAAAAGCCAAAAAGGGAAAAACTTCTTCAAGTTTTTTTAACATCCAAGTGCAGCACCGACACACGCACCAAAAAAAAAACAGAAAACCACCCCCAACCCCTGGACTTTCATAACGGGGCAGGCAGGCAGGCGCTACCACCCCTTGTGCGACGACGACGACGACGACGACGACGAAAGGGAGACAAAAGAAAAACTGCAGTGAGAGAAAAAAGACAAAACAAAGAGTGACATGTCAAGTGACTGCAGAAAGGGATGGGGATGGGGGATGACAATCAGCAGTAGAAGATGCAGAAGGAGCCGCTGCCAGTCCTATCCGAGAAGCGAACGAACGACAGAGCGAGAGGGACAGCTAGAGAGGGAGAGCGAGAGAGAGAGAGAGTCACGCTTCAAATTGACGAGGACGAAAAGCTCAAAAGCAACAACTTGGAAGCTGCTCCCTCCCTCGGCCCTACTTGTCCTCTCTCTCTCACTCGCTTCTATTACCGCTATTTATTTAGCTGTTTTACATTGTCATTCCCTCTGCACACCCACACACAGAGAAGCACCCGCGCATTGCAAAAATAAGCAGCAGAAGAAGAAGCAGAGACGAAACGAATGTCAGACAGAGAGACAAAATGTCGAAAGCGCGACAGCTGCAGCAGCAGAGGGCAGCGACGTCGCAGCAACAAATTAGAACGAGAGACACCTACACACACTCATACATATACACCACTCCGTCTATGTACTGTACAAATGTAAATGTGTGGGAGCTGTGGAGTGGAGTGGAGTGGAGTGGGGGTGTGGGTGAGTGGGGGAGTGGGAGGTGTGAGCAGGCCAGCGCATGCGAGCGAGAAAATTTGTTTTGAACTGTCATAAATCTTAATTGCGGCGGAGTGATGGAATCGGAATCGTAGGAGTATAGGGCCATACGAAAGGGTGATACGAAAGAGCGGGCAGGCTGACGAAAGGCGGCAAAACAGATTTCACACGAACACAAACACAAGCACACAGAGAGACAGACAGCCTCTCTCCTCTCTGAGAGAGAGAGAGCCTGTTATTACCCCTGCGTTCCATTCCCATTCATTCGCGAAGATTTATCACCATTCCAATTGGTGCGAAGGGGAAACTGATATTTGCTGGTGCGCATGAGCTCTCTGTCTCTCAGTCAACTCGCTCTCTCTCTGCCTCCATCTCTCTCTGCCGCAAAGAGAGAGAGAGCGAACATCAAGCGGTCGGCTTTTGTAGTTGTTCTTCAGTCCACAACGGACCGTTACAGCGTGATCATGTTGGAAAAGCTTTGCGGCGCGTAAGCTCTCACAAAACGAAAAAGTGGCCGAAAAGTACGTAAATAAAAAGGGTAAACGCCACGGTTCCGTCCGCTGCCTTCACAACAGTAAACACAGTAATTAATTAGCAGAGAGAGAGAGAGCCCAGAGCAGCGCTGCTACTGTGCGCGAGCGAGACAGGCGCACCAATTTAATCACGTCTCACGTCAGTTGTCGGCTTTCCAGTGGGTGGAGGGAGAGAGTGGAAACGGAACAAACGGTAACAAAAAGAAAAAGCAGCAAAAGTAATCAACACGCAGCGCTGTCGACACACACACACACACACACACACACACAGTCATACTGCGCCGACTGCGTTGCGCCGTCGCTTAACGCAAATCGAATCAAAATTGCCGTCGCCAAAACGCGGGCTTCGTGTTAACGAACGTTTGTCGTCTCTCGTCAAAAAACAACAGAAAAAACAAAAACAAAGTCAGCAGCAAGCAGAGCAGCAGCAGCCAACAGCCAACAGCCCCAACTGTCCCAGCATCCAAGCAGCAGCAGCAGGCTCCAAAAGCAGAAGCACAGCAGCAGCAGCAGCAACAGTCGCGCAGCAGACAAAAACGAAACGTGCGCGTCGCTGCCGTCGCGCTTTGAACTTCATTTTTTTGGTATCAATCAGTGTCTGAAGAGGGGGGGGCCGAGAGACAGAGAGAACGCGAACCGACGACGCGAGCGACGCGACGCGTCTGATTCTTGACTGAATCAGAGTGACAGCCCCCACCCCTCCCACTCAACCGAGCAACAACACAGCACAGAGCAGAGGGCCCATCAGCAGCGCAGCGCAGTAGCAGAGCCGAAGAAGCGCGACGCGACGGCAAGGCAGAGCAGTGGCAGGCCAACAGCACAAGCGGCAGCAGAATTCATTCGAATTCGGACTCTCAAACGAGTAACGACGAGGAATCCGTAACTCGGAACACACTCATACACGCCCACATAAATACATCTCGTATACGTACACGCGACGCGCGACGCGTGTTCCCAAGCAAAAAATATAACAGTAATATTACAACAGAGCAAAAAGCGAGAGAAACAAAAGGAGAGAAAAAATGAATTTTGAATTTTGAACGCCATTCAAGAGCCACAAGAAATATTCAAAAATGCAAGTGTGATACGAAACGTAATAATAATTAAGAAGTATTTTTGAAAGAAAGCCGAGTCCTACCATCATATCTAGTCAAAACAAAAAACAAATTGAGTTGAAAAAGTTCATCAAACATGAAATGCGCTTCAAATGTTTGATCAAGACTGAAACACCAACAACAACAACAACAACAAAAATTATTCAACAAAAACAACTACAACAACCAATGGTTCAACAAAGTATACGTAAAAAAAACAACAAACAACTACAACAAATTATTATACCCCACAAATATATTTATTAAACTAAAACTTAAAAAACTACAAAAATATATATAAATTATATATTTAACAATATTTTGCTCACAACAAAATTCAAACAAAATAATGTAAAAATCAACAAAACAACACACAAAAAACCCTTAACGAAGTATACGATTCAATGCAATTATTAAATTAAATTTAAAAACAAAAATATTTAAATCTACATTTTTGTCTGCCATACGATATATAAAATACAAAAAAATAAATAAATATATATATATATCGGAAAATCCAACAAAGTTATACGCTACAACAAAACAAAATCTATACGAAAAAAACGTACCAAGTGCAAAATAAATAAAAAAAAAACCAAAACAAAACAAAAATTTATGAATATTGTGTCAAATTAAGAATAAGTTCTTTATCAAAATCGTCAAAATTCAACAAAATCTCAACATGTTGCACGAGGCATTGATGCTCGAGATCTACAGACAGGCGCTAAATGCCGGGTAAGTGTTTGGATTTATTATGCTATGTTGGGTTATGTTAGGAAGATAATATCTCAGAGTGTTTTGGATAGTTAGGGGATAGATGTTTCATGAAAATTGTTTATATTTGTGGTTGAGAAGAGAAGGTTTAATTGGTTAAGACTAGATTTGGCATACATTTCATACAGAAAACTATATGGAAAGATTTCAAATAGAGAGTTGGATGAAGAAAACAATAGGAAAACTATTTAGTGGCTATATTAAAAGACTTCTATTAATTCCAACTGAAGTCAAGAATTTTACCAAGAAATATATGGAAGGATATGCCCTAAGAGCGAGTTATAAAAATTGCGGTTAAATGAAATTGGCAATAGTTCTTCAAACAATTAAAGTAATATATTTTTGTAATTTGAGGAACTAAAATTATAGTAGAACTCTATAAGCAATACTCAGTATTGCCTTTAAGAACTAGAATTTTCCCTGACTCATATCTGTAGAAATTTGATTGAATCTTTACTCCCTCTCTCTTTTTGGATTCTGCTACATTTTCATAGATAGATTTCCACACAAAATGTTTTAATTTTATAGCCGCACTCTTCCACCATCTATCAAATCCACAAATATAGAACCAAAACTGTCGCCTAACCCATATGAACGCTTTTAATCAAAAGAGCGAGCGACCTTCTCTTTCATTCCGCCTCGTCATCAGTGGGGTGCTAGAATTCTGATTTTTTGATAGTCAATGGCCCATTAAAATATTACTTTAGAATGTGTTGGGGCACAAATAAATATACATGGAAACCAAGAAACCAAATGATTATTTCATTAAAAGAGTTCTATAGCAGCATTGATGATTGGCGTCCTCGTCGTCGTCGTCGTCGACTACGTCGCACACCTGTCGTTATAAATTCAGCCCCACGCCAATATTTTGAGGCACACCATATATCAGGGGTAAATACACATATGTACTCCTACCCACCCCCGCGCATATGGTGAGCAACAGTTCTGTTTTCGAAAAAAGTATTGATTTATACTAATAGAAATCCGAACCCCACAAACCCCAGCAGCCCCCCAAAAGAACAATAACTTTTATCAAGTTGTAAAATACGAAAAAAAAAAAACTAAAACTTGATTTGCAATCGCTGCAGTGATACGTGTGGGTTAGGAGGGGGGGTTTGGGGGCTAAAAATTAAACACAAAAATTGTGCTATAGATTCCGAAAATGATCTATCTTTTGGGTGGCTATTAATTCGCTGGTGTGTGTGTGTATCTACAAATTATGATTAAACAAGTTTCGAGATATATCAGAAAACGGGTTTTCCAGGGGAATGGGTACTGTGTGTGTGTGTGTGTGTTGCATCTGTGGCATTACTAATAAAGTGCGACAAATTGTCTCGTTTTGCTGTGTGTGCCGGACTGTGAGATATAAGAATTTGCAATATTATATTATTTTTCCCCCCCTGCTTTTCGTCTACTTTGTAGATGGGTTGTGTTGAAGAAAATGTGTTCAAGATTTTACCAAGGCGATGACGTACCAGAAAATTTTTGAATAAATCATGCAAAAAGTGAAGAAAAACTCACGGATACGCTCTGGTTGCCATCTCCCTCAATTGGGTGGGGTGCCTGTATTTGTATCTTTGCCACTTTGCCCTCCCCCTCTCTCTCTCTCTCTATCACACTTTGTATCTGTATGATTGTGTGTGTGTGTGTGTGTTTGGTCTGCCTATTACCGGGAAGATTTATGTTCACAATTTGCCGCTGATTTGTGCGTGGTATATGAGTGTGCATGTGTGTGTGTATCTGCATCTGTGTGTGGTAATATTCACTTTTGTTACCTTTAACGGATTAGTCATGTTTTAGTTTTTTCCATTTAAACAGTGCACCACAGAAGTGTAGGAATGTGCATATAAATGAGTGATAGCTGCCTATCATAAAACTGCAACCTTATAGGATTTATATTTCTCAGATAAAATATTCAGAGTAGATTTCTTTTGGAATTAAAATATAATAAAATTTTTTACTTTAGAGTTTTAAATCTGCTTGAACAAGCTTCAATAAATTGTAGCTAGTAATTAATTCGATTTATTATCACATTAAATGCATTGATAATATTATCGCAGCACTAAAAAATTAATAATTAAGAATAAAAATTAAATTCCTTTAAAAACTCCAATTCTGATATTTTGTCCCACAAATAAAACCTGCAAAAAAGGTCAGTTATTATCTACGAAAAAAATGCAATATACTTTTCGTGTTGCTGTACTTGCTCTACGCACTGTATCCGTATCCCCTGGCTTGCACCTGAAAATGCTTGCCATAGATGCCAACCATGTAACTCTCTCCTCACACTCGATTATTAATGAGACAATTCCAAGCTGTAATTAACTGCACTCGCGAGAAGAAGTTGCGTATAAATCATTTGTGATTTAAGCTTAATCGAATAACGAGATTTCCGATTATGATATGCTATTGCTATTGCTATGAGGAAAACTTGTTGCCAAGAAAACAAAACAAAACAAAACAAAAATAACAACAGCCAGCCAAGCTGTGGATGTGGCTGTGGCTATAATATGCTTTTGTATGCGGGCTTAATCGTTGAATGCAATCTGGATGGATGGCTAATTAGCTGTGAGCGATCGGTGTGTAATAAGTATCTGTATCTATGATATGCTGTCATAAGCGACTCGCTTTAAGCCAGCACATTCGAACAGGTGTACTCCTGCTGTCCATGAATCATCTGCCTTTTAGACAGTAGTACCTTAAGCAACACCGCAACCCATCAATATTGTCTATAGTCTAGATCTCCCGTGTGCGTTTCAGTGTGTGTGTGTGTGGTGTGTACTATCCATCAATTAGGAAACTTTTGACAAACCTTTTTTTTTGTTTTTGTATTCGAACAACTTAATTCCCGTTAAAGAAGTTTTTTGAGCGATCGCTTCTTAGACAATAGAACACACATGACAAATTGTTGACAACACCCGCCCCTCCCCACCAAGAAACATATTTTTATCTATCATTTTTGTTTCTATAATATTTTGTTCATTCAAATCAAGTCACATTAACGCCGCTTTTGTTCTGTGATTTCCGCCATGAAAAAGTCGTAAAAATCAGCACCACACACATAGACAGCAGACGCCCACACACAAACACACACACACATTATATACAGGCAAATATAGTGCCTAATCATCAAAGAATTTATAAGCATTTTGCATATACTTCAAAGTCAATCAAGTCAATCATTCAAAGACTCAAAAACAAAAATTATGTTGTTTTTTTTTCGTTGAAATATTTTCAAATATCGTTAAATATAAAAAAATTAAATATGTGTTACCATTTTTGTTTGTAAATAAACTAGGAAATCAAATTCCAAAGGTTTTTCTAGGCTTTATTTTTTTGGTTTTTTTTTTGAGTTGCCATAAAAATTTGTAGCCAATTAATTTATGCAAAATGTTATGCGGAATGTGTGCCGCAGCAGATGATGATAATTGCCATAGATTTCAGATCTCAAATGCTTATGATTATGATGAGCTGTCCGGGTCGGTCTTTGGTCTCTCTGTCTCTGCTCATAACTCACGCCTTAAATCTCGAATTAAACGCCATTGTTCCAATATAGACTTTTACGACCCCATAGAGCAACGTAAGAGCACAGCGCTGCAGTGTGGGGGAGGGGACATTTTGAGGGAGTGGAATGGGTATCAGAGAGGGAGAGACAGATAGAGGTGGAACGTATGCTGGCTATAGGGGCGACAGATGTGGAGTGGAACGTGTCGTATTGGGTTGGCAGAGGAGTCAACCGGATGGTGGAACTAAAAGCGGCATCAATGGAGGCACGTCCAAGGGAAGTGGAACGCAGAAGCAGAAGCAGATAGATGGACAGTGGAACGTATAGCAGAAGCAGATAGATAGACAGTGGAACTTAGAGCCGCTAAGCAGAGACAGCTGAACAGTGGAACGTAGCGCAACGGTAGAGCTTTGCCCGGGAAGTGGAACGTTTATCAGCGTTGGCGGGATAGTTGGACAGCTGGAACATACAGCTGTGATCCAAAACGACAGACAGACACAGTTTCATTTTTTATTTCTATTTTTTTCTCATAATTTTTTTTGTATTCTTCATTTTTGTTGTTGTTGTTTCTTTGGTTGTTTTCATTTTGGTTTATGGCGCCTTTTCAGATTTGAATAACAAATCGAAATGTTGACATATGTTTGGCATTGTTACCATTGTGGTTGTTGCTTGTTCCTGCGGTTCGTTTTCGGTGGCTTATGATTTAGCGCAAAATATAAAAATATTCGGAGAGGGCTGGGAAGGGGCGGGGCGGATGGGCTTATAAAACAGATTTCCAATATTTATGCTATTGATTGCTTATCGAATTTATAGAGGGTTTTTTGTTGTTGTTGTAGAGGAACTATTTGGCTTGTGAAAGTCGCTTAATGGTGAGGAGAAAGCTTTAATCGGGTTTGTTTTGTAGATTAATTGATTAATTATTTAATGTTAATTAAAAGATGCAGAAGATTTTAAGGGATATCAGGCAAATGAAGAATAAAAAATAGAGGTAATTGAAATTGTTTTTCACTTACCAAAATATCTAAAAAAAATTGTTTAATTAAGCCTGAAAATAGATAGATAAATAAATGATTAGTTCACTATAAAACACACTCCAAGAATCCGTAGACGACAAAGCTTATCCTTAAATTATTCCTCAACAAACCCCTAACTAATAAATAAATTCTCTCTTTTTAATTTCCTTTACAGCGCCCTGCCCACAGCTCGTCCCCGTTCCACGGAATCGGCAAATTCCAGCGAGCGGTGTCCCTCACACGAATCCAATTCATCGGACAATGGGGGACAGCGCGGCGATCCCAGTGGGGGTGGTGGGATGCCGCCCACATCCATGCACTCGACATTCCCGGCCGTGCCGCAGAACCTGCCCGCCCAGCCGCCCTCCATGGAGGCGTATCTGCATATGGTGGCAGCAGCCGCACAGCAGTACGGCTTCCCCCTGGCCGCAGCAGCGGCCGCAGGACCACGACTACCCCTGCCGCTGCCCAATGAGGCGGCGGCACCGTTCAAGCTGCCACCGCAAGCATCGCCCACGGCCTCCAGCAATCACTCGGAGGCGCTGGACTTTCGCACGAATCTATATGGTCGCGCGGAGTCGGCAGAGCCGCCCGCCTCCGAGGAGGAGGAGGAGTTCGATGATGGGGCCAACAATCCGTTGGATTTGTCGGTGGGCACACGGAAACGCGGCCACGATGCCGAGCCACAGCTGGGGCACATTCAAGTGAAGAAAATGTTCAAGTCGGAGAGTCCACCGGCGAATACATCGCCAGCGGCGCCACCCACTGCCAGCCAATTGATGCCTGGTGTGAATCCCTATCTGGCCGCCGTGGCGGCTGCCAATATTTTCCGCACTGGACAGTTTCCCGATTGGAATGGCAAAAATGATCTGGTGGTGGATCCCCTGGAAAAGATGTCGGACATTGTGAAGGGTGGCGCACAGGGACACAAGGAGAAGCAGCAGCAGCAACAGCATCATCATCATCATCAGCACCATCAATCGAAGGCCACACCGCCCGCCCAGGCAGCACCGCCAAAGAGTCCCGCACAGCAGCAGCAACAGCAGCAGCAGGGATCCAACAATAGCCATAATTCGGAGGGAGGATCAGCGACAGGAGGAGGAGCATCAGGTGGAGCTAACACTGCCACTGCTGGCGTGACCAAGGCACGGCACAACATCTGGCAATCGCATTGGCAGAACAAGGGCGTGGCCAGCTCTGTGTTCCGTTGTGTGTGGTGCAAGCAGAGCTTCCCCACACTGGAGGCCCTCACCACCCACATGAAGGACAGCAAACACTGTGGCGTGAATGTGCCACCGTTTGGTAATCTGCCCAGCAACAATCCACCGCAGCATCAGCATCACCACCAGCAGCAGCAACAGCAGCAGCAGCAGCAGCATCACCATCAGGGAGGACAGCAGCCCCAGCAAAACCATCAGAATATGCGCAAGCAATCCAATGCCAATCACTCGCCCTCGGCGAATGTCAAGAATGCATTTCAGTATCGCGGCGATCCGCCGACGCCGCTGCCCCGCAAGCTGGTGCGCGGCCAGAATGTGTGGCTGGGCAAGGGCGTGGAGCAGGCCATGCAGATCCTCAAGTGCATGCGCTGTGGCGAGAGCTTCCGTTCGCTGGGCGAGATGACCAAGCACATGCAGGAGACGCAGCACTACACGAACATCCTGTCCCAGGAGCAGAGCATCTCCATCAAGTCACAGAATCAGGCGAATGCCAATTCGGACTCCAAGGACAATCACAACAACAGCCTCAGCTCCGAGGAGAGTCGCACCCTCAGCGCTGTGCTCACGTGCAAGGTGTGCGACAAGGCCTTCAATAGCCTGGGCGATCTCAGCAATCACATGGCCAAAAATAATCACTATGCCGAGCCGCTGCTTCAGAATGCGGGCGCACGCAAGCGACCGGCGCCCAAGAAGCGTGAGAAATCGCTGCCCGTGAGGAAACTGCTGGAAATGAAGGGAGGCGGCGGTGGTGCAGGTGCCAGCCATGATGATTTGGCTGCCGAAAAGTCTGCAGTGCAAGGCAAACCCGGCCTAGGCCCGGGTGGAGGCGACAAGAACGATGCGGCGCTCTTTGCCGAACGCATGAGGCAGTATATAACGGGCGTGAAGTCACCCGAAGAGATTGCCAAGGTGGCGGCCGCTCAGCTGTTGGCCAAAAACAAATCGCCCGAACTGCTGCTGGAGCAAAAGAATGGCAACGCCAAGCCGGGCAATTCGTCGGTGTTGAGTGCCATCGAGCAGATGTTTACCACCAGCTTTGATACACCGCCGCGGCATGCCAGCCTGCCGGCGAGCAGTCCCTCCAATTCCTCGACCAAGAACACCTCCCCAGTGGCCAGCAGCATCCTCAAGCGGCTCGGCATCGATGAGACGGTGGACTACAATAAGCCATTGATTGACACGAATGATCCGTACTATCAGCACTATCGGTATACGAGCAGCGAGCGGAGTGGCAGCGAATGCAGCGCAGAGGCGGCGGCCAGGCCACGTTTGGATGCACCAACGCCCGAGAAGCAACAGCAGCAGCAGCAGCCACCGATGGCCGCAGCCGCCTCAGAGGAGTCTGCTGCGGCTGTTAGGCCCATCAAGCAGGAGGATTCTGCCATCAAAATGGAGATCAAGTCTGAGATCAGCGATGAGCAGAACGATGAGGCGGCCATGCCATCGCCCAAAATGGAGGCCACGCTGGTCAATGGCAGCTACTCCAGCACCAATGTCGCCTCGGCCAACAACAACAATAACAACAACAACAACAATGTGGTGGAGCGTGCCTCACCGAAGACACCGTCGGTGGCTGGGAGTCCACAGTCGCGGCTGCTGCCACCGCGTAGTCCAGCGGATAGCCAACGTTCGGCCACACCCAAGTCGCCAGCGTCCAGCCACAAGTCCTACGATGGCAGCGAGGGCAACAAAAAGTATCCCAGTGACTCTCTGAATGCCCTCTCCTCGATGTTTGACTCTTTGGGCGCCAGTGGCGGTGGTGGTGCGGCTGCCAATACGAGAGCCAAGTTGGCCGCTGCAGCGGCAGCTGTCGCCGGTGGCGTGCTGCCCGTGGTGGCTGGTGGTGGTGGTGGCAGCGAATCGCCGGAAAATCTAAGCGCCAGCAATTCGCTGGCGGCTCTGCGACAGTTCTGCGTGAAGAAGGAGAAGACCGCCTAAGAGCTGGAGCTTCTCGGCCGCAAACCGGACCGTTCCGTAAAACGCTCTCGTTAGCCTCGTTTTTTCGTTGTTTTCGCGCAAACAAAAAGCATTTTCAAACAAATAATTTTTTGGTTTTGCCTGCGCGTTGCCCACACGCCACACCCACCCCGCACCGCCCCATCAAGCCTTGCCACAAGCCCCCGAAAAAATTCCCATGCACCTTTTTGGGGCAGCGGTGGGGTGGGCGGACACTGCGGCAACCATTCAGAGAGATAGAGAGAAGAGAAGAGAGAGAGAGAAAGATGCCAGGGTCAAAAGTACTGCCACTTGGACGACACTTTGACGACAGATAAAAGGACACCACCGACATATGGAAAAATATATTATTCGGTATCATTGAAACGATTATAATGAAAATAATGAAATGATTGAGGAGGAGAGCAAGGAGAACTCAATCCAGATGCCAGGCGGCAGTTGTCGCGCGTTCTACTCCTACGCTATGGCGACGACCCACGCGTTCAGCAAGCCTTAAGGCCTACTTTTTCAAGGTAATTATTCAAGCATTTTAAAGGATTAACCCATAGCAAGGATTATGGAACACAAATGAAGGGAGAACATGTGAGAATGGAACAAAGTTTGAGCAAGAGATTGAGAGCATCAGCTGTTGTGTCACAAGGGAATGTGTGAGAATAGATCAAAGTATTTTAATGAAGAGAATGAGAGCTGTGGGAAATGCAACAAGTGATAATAGAACAAAGTTTAAGCAAGAGATTGAGAGCATCAGCTGTTGTGTCACAAGGGAATGTGTGAGAATAGATATAGTTTTGTTATGAAGAGAATGGGAGCTATAGGAAATGGAATAAGTGATAATAGAACAAAGTTTAAGCAAGAGATTGAGAGCATCAGCTGTTGTGGCAATGGGGAAAATTGTAGAATGGAACAAAGTATTGAAATGATGAGAAAGAGAGCATAAGCTGCTGTAGGAAGTGGAGCAAGTGACAATGGAACAAAGTTTAAGCTAGAAAATGAGAGCATAAGCTTTTGTGTCAAAGGGAACGTATGGGAATAGAACAAAGTGTAACGAAGCAATTTTTAATGAAGCGAATGAATGTTCTATAATCTCTGATATAATGTAATTGATATCCAATCTTTAATCTCTTACTTTTCCCACGAAAGCCCTCAACTAAAACCCCTTTTCTCTTTTCTTCATTGCAGAATATATAAAACTTGGGATCCTTGAAAAACTATGGCTTGGCGTGGCTTTTTTTGTTGTTATTAGAGAAAAAGCACACAAACCAAGCCCTTGTCAGGGCTGCCACATCTCTCTGCAAAGAGTTATGAAATTTGAAGAAAAAGAAAACATTGTGATCCAATAAAACAAAAAAAAAAATGAAAAACGTTTTTATGAACATTACAACAAAGCGAATTATTTACTTATCAAAAGCTGGTGGGAACTTAATTTCAGATGGCAGTGAATGTTTCGTCAACGTTTCTTCTTGTTTTGTTTCGACGTGCAACTGTGGCAGAATTTCTTGGGTGCAGTCTTCTCGGGTGTGGGTGCTGGTACGGGCTGCTTGGCCGAAAGCAGCGAGGTTAGCATATCGCTGAGATCCGGCATATTGTTGGGCACCTTCGGAAGTTGCATATTTTCCAGTTCGCGCTTTGTTTCCGGATCGCGTATGATGCGTGGCACAATCATGAGCATCAGGACAGGCGCCAGCATAATCAGCATCATCGGATTCAGGATAAAGTCCACGAAACGCCACTGTTCGCGATCCGTAAAGAACTTGCGACGCTTCACTGGCGCCAGTCGCAGTGGATAGGCAATCTGTGAAATGGCGCCCGGCTCCACAAAGCTCACCGCACGAGCCCTGTACTTGCCCTTCGCATTGATCTCCACTCGCACGGGACGGAAGTAGATATCCGGATGGTAGACCTCCACCACATAGCTGCCATAGGGCACTCCGCTGATCATAAATCGGCCATCGGTGCGCACGAATCCCTTGTACTCGCCGCCATGGATGGCCAGCGTAATGTCCGACAGCCAGCGATTGGTCAGGCCCAAGTTACGATTCGGTGGCAAGATGTAACCCTCAATGATGTACAGCGGCGTGGCAGTGGCCACATCATTTTCCACTGGCACCACAGCAGCGGCACAAACAAAAGCCAAATAGAAGCTCAACACAAACGGAATAATTTTAAACATTTTACTTTTTGTAGCGAAAACAGAAAAAGGTTCCTTGGCCGGCAATAAAAGTTGCAAATTTCTAATTCAGGAATCCAGGAGAAAATTAATTTTAGTTTCAAGGGAACCTTTCGTTAGGGTGCTACGAAATCAATGAGAGATTGTTGAAAAGTTTTGAGTTTACTTTTAAAACTTTGAGTATTTGTTGGAGAGAATTTTTGAGAATTTTATTTACATTTTTAGATGCTTATAACTAGGTGCAGGGTTTTTGATGTTCAAATGGAAATTTTGGTTATTGATTGAGTGATATATCCATCAAAACTCTACCTATTAGGTGACTTATCTATACAAAAATCCATTAAATACATTTAAAAATCGATTCATGGAGTCATGTTCCTATAGATAGCAGCGAACTAAGCTTTAGAAATCTCTCTATGGATTTCAGTACGTACAAACCTCCTCTTCCATATATTATTTAATATTTTCCAGGCATATATATATTCAAACACCTGCGTATGCAATCATTTTTCTCTAAAGCATCCAAATCCATCCTTTATCCAAAAACCTTTCAAAAACTGCCTAAGCTTCACCGCACTATCAAAAATCTTCACTAAAGCTACGCAAACCCGACGGCAAAGTCACATTTCCCAACAGTAGCCACATCGATTGCCACTCTATACGATCATTCGCATTTTATAACGCAACAATTGTTGCATCGCCAGACCAAAAGAGTTGAGAGATGTGACTCACTGAAGCCCTACTCCGCGCTGCTTCTGCTGCAGCAGACTTCTCTTCTATGGGAAGAGAGTCGTGACCAAAGCGACTTTTGTTCAACCATCAGACACTGCCGCACACAGCACACAGCACACACATCCCATCCCAACCCTCGTATGTGGCAGAGAGACATTGTATGGAATGTATGTTTGGGGTCTATGAAAGGAGAGGCCAGCCAGCCAGCCAGGCAGGGCAGGCAGGCATGAAGTAGCTGCCACAAATTTGCACTTTTTGATGAACGTTTTGTGGTTTCTGCTTCTGTGTCGCGGGAATCACGGCCCCCAAAACGATGCAAGCAGCGATGGTAATTTTTTTTGTAGCAAGTAGCTAGCTGCTCGTTGCTGATCCTCTCAACAAGTGTTCAAACAACGGTATCTGGGGGCATGCGCAAACAATTTTCCAATATAATTTGACTGGGAGTCTGCATGGTGTCGTCATTATGGCAATGTTCGTGTTCATCGTTTGATTTAGCGCCAGCCTCGCATTGAGGAGCGTCTTGAGCAGTTGTTTGTATTTAAATTTCCCCTCCCCCCGTAAAGAAGAGCCTCTCCAACGTCGTGGCTTCTTGCCATTAAACAGAGTTGTTGCATCTGTGGATAGTTTTATATTTTTTGTTGTTGTTTATAGCTGCATCTGGTGCTCCACTCAATTGACAGCAGCGCATGCGCATGGTGGAGCTTCTGTCTGCGACTAGATGTAGATTAAGTTGCTATGAATCGTTGAATGGTAAAGAATTGCCCATGATTAAAGCTGCAAAATGTGTGCGAAATCAAGTGGAATAAATGAATGAAAGGCGAGTTGGCGGTTAGCACATTAAATGGAGATCGATATGGTGGATCAATCAGATGGGAGTTGTAGAAATTATTGCAGGAAATGTTTAGAAAAAAATGGGGTAAAGGAGATGAATGTGGGTTGGGTTAATGCACTCGAAAATAGTTAAAAACCAATATACATGTCGTGTGCATGACTAATTTTTTTAAAAGAATGGCTTTAGATTCTTTTAACAACAAGTAAGGTATAGATCCGTAGAACCTTTACATTTCCAGCTAATTCTTGGCTTTATTCTCAATTCCATATTCCCTTGAGCCCATCATATATCTCTTTCAAGCTCTTTTTCTCTATAAAACTAACCTGATCCAACACACAACAAAGTTATATAGCTTATCACAGCGCAGAGCAGACTTCTTCTATAAAAGTTCTCTATAAATAATACCAAATCTAATCTGGAAAAAAAAGAAGAAAACCAGGGTACCAGGTGAAAAAAGATCAAACGCATTGAGTAAATCAATCAAACTAGCAATTGATAGCTAATGACTGATTTATGAATATAAAAGAGTCATGTTCCAATCATAAATCCAAACAAAAGCAGAACAAACATCGCAGCCAACGGGTAGGAAGTGGAGAGTACCAATACCAGTAGGGGGATAAGCCATATCGCTATAAAGTCTCGTGGGTATTATTCATCGTTTTTTTTCATAATAAAACAATTTGAACGATTGCAAGATAATCGTTTAATGACTGATAAGGAAACACACAGAGATTTACTATATATAGATGATGGTCGGTCGTCTGATGGCTATCGGCTTTATCGCCACAGTACACTATCTGCAATAAATCAATGCACATAAGACCCCCAACTCAATGACTTCGCTTGAAGACCCTTCATAACTGATTTGCTAGGAATTGTTTTCTTTACTTTGTTGTTGTTGTTTTTTATGCGGAACAGCAGAGGTCATAAATTTCTCGAAAACCTTTTTGATTTTATGCGGAAAATAAAATCAGGCAGAGAAACTTTTAAATATTCATGCGTGATATTTGTCGCAGCGACAGGGATCGGAATCGAATCGGATCGGTTTCAGCGACGAATTCAACGATCGATTGTTTCTTTTAACCAAAAACGAAAAAAAAACAACGAAAAAAACGAAAACCCAATGTCAGTCTCAGGCCAAAACAATTGTTTAGGAAGAACACAACACAATGGGTCATTTAGGAGTGGTCTGTGGCTCGATCCCCCATCCACTGTGACAGGCCCAACAAGTATTGCACGATCCTTTGGGTATGATGTTGCTCCTGCTGGAATGGGTATCCTTCTGCTGTTGCTGCTGCCGCTGCTGCCTGAGTGATTTATTTAGTTTGTGTCAATTCCTGAAATTATTGGCCCCCAAATGCAAAAATCGTTCTCAATGTTCGCGTTCTGGTTTCAGTCTGGTTTTTTTTTCGTGATGACATCTCCTCTGCATATCTTAACACATTTTGAGATTCCCCTGAAGGATCAGATCTGAGTTCTGGCGAAGATCACTAAAAGGAATCCCTGTTTGTTTAGGGTATGGTTGAGATGTTCTCCACTGACTCATGATCTTTGGGAATTTGATTATGCAGATGAAGTTGGGGAGGAAATAATTAACATTTTTAGTGGAACTTTCAATCAGTTCTCAAAAAATTCACGCGTCTTGCAGCAGCGCCCCACGGTCATTGCTTAGTTTTCGCTGGCATACCTTTTCTCACACCAAAAATTCTTTAAGCCAATCTTAAAGACATATTCTAATAAGCTTAGAAATAACTTTTAATTAAAGGAATTGCTGCTGGAAATACTTGAGCCAGTTCCAGATATGGTCTTGTGGCAGCATTGACGATGATGAGGCAGGCAAAGGCAGGCAGTCAGGCCAGGCCAGGCCAGGCAGTCCAGGCTGGCATTCAGGCAGCCAGACGACCACAAGATGGAAGTGGCAGTGGAATGGCATTGGAGGCTGGGGCAGGCACATTTAAAACAAGTTCAAGATGCAAACAATGGATCATTATCCAGATACAAAAAACTAAAACAAAAAGAGAGAGAAGAGAAGAGACGAGCAGAGAAGAGACGAACGAACGCAGGCAGAGCCAAGAAGAGCGAAGAAACAGATACAATCGAGCGCAATCGCCACGGCATTCCCATAGGTTACACCGCAACGAAGAAGAGATGCCACAAGCAGAGTCCAAGGGGGCAGAGACACAAAGAGCGAGCAGGACAGCAAGCGATAGGTGCAACAGAGAGGCAGAGACGCTTTTCGATGGCGATGGCTCTTGTTGTTTATTGATTACACGCTTTTGGGGAATGCTGCAATGCATTCGGGCATCGAGAGAGAGAGAGAGAGAGAGGAGAGACAAAGCGAGAGAGAGAGAGAGAGAGAGCGAGAACCGCGCGACTCTTGGCCATAATGGTGCGGATGCCAGCGGCTGCAACATGCGCCTGTCATGCGATCGCCGCCAAGAACATAACATCCATTACACAGCGATCGACTCGACTCGACCACAAGACTACGACGACGACGACGACGACGACGGCGACGATGTGGATGAGGATGAGGTTGAGGACGTGGTCGACGACGCTTACGATTGTGAATGCGATTTGGTGGTAGATCCCCAGTCCATTGGGTGCAGGGCAGGGCATGGTAGGGGAGGTACAAAGCAAAAAGAGGCGGCTGTGGGGGCTATCTCTGGGGCGAGAGCAATATGAAATTCAATGCCACATTTGCTGCATGAACTAGAAAAAGTACAGAAATGTTTGCTGCCAATAAAGGTACAGTTCTAAGAGCGAAAATTGAATGCCCTTTTAAACAAATTCGAAATATTTTTAGGTATTTTCTGTTTAAATTTAAAAAAGTGTGAAGAAGTCCATGAGAATAATAGAAAGAAATGTCTGAAAAGCTCTCCAAAAATATATTTTAAATTCTGAAAATAGCGAAAGACACTTTTTTTAAGTAAATTCATCGATAAATTATCGATAAAAAAGATTTTTTTAAGTTATTGCAATAAAATTATTAAAAACTAATCCATATTTATTAAATTCTGAGAAACATAATCATTTTGTAAGACAACTTATCGATAAAATATCGATTATAAAAGCTTTTTAGATAAGTATTTAAATCAAATTTTTGTAAACTAATTAAATATGAAATAAAACCATCAAATGCAAGAAATCGAAAGGGATATTCTTTCCATATAAATAAGGAAAAAATAAGGAAAAGTCGAAACATATTTTCGGGGCACATTTGTCTCTTCTCGCGTTACAAACCCATCCCCAAAACTCCCTATACCCTCTCCTAACATACCTTAGATTTTAAAGGATAAAATGCTGCACTGCACCATAAAGTTCTATGCTTGCTTCTGGCTGCAATAGAGGCAGCAGCTGCTGATGCTGCTGCTGCTTCAGTTGCAAGTACTGCATGGGCTGGCTGCAGTGCTGCTGTCTTTTGGGATCAGCGCCTGCATTTAAATACAAAATATCAAAATTAGCATTTGTAACAATGGCGAATTGGCCAGCCAGAAATAATGGAACTGACCTGCGCCACAAAAACCGATGATCATGGCCATGGCATCGCAACAGCAGCAGCAGCAGTCCTCCTTCTGCTGCATGCACCTTCTTCTGCCTCGTAAATCAGACATACGGCGGGGCACACAGCCACAACGTGCAGCAGCAGCAGCAACAGAAGAAGACTACGACTATGCATACAACGATTGCTGGCAACTGCACTAAATTCTCCATTGGGTACCAAAAACGAAAATGTGTGATGTCGTCTGTGGGGCGACGATGGCGACAACATTTACTTCGACTTACAACGGGTGCAGAGCACATAGCACACAGGCTACAGGTCGTCTTGCTGCGACGACAGAACAGCGAGGACCACTCTTTGGCGATTGGCAATGGCCAAAAGGCCAATCCCAGGGGCCGTGACTACAGTCGAGTGACTACAACCACTCAGATCTGTAATCGAATATCGATACGCGCTTGGGCCAAAGCCATATTTGTATGAGGGATCGAGACATCGATGGATCCTTTATGCATCCTGAAGGTGAAAAGAGATCAAACTGCAAGCAGGAAGGAGTTTGAGCCACAAACAGCAAAGAGTTTAAGCAACAAACAGCAAAGAGTTTAAGCTACAAAATTACAAAGGTAAAGACAGGAAAATAGCTTAAACTTGCTGGGTTTTATTTGATTGGATTTTATTTTAATTTTTTGTGAATGTTAAATCCCAAAGGAACTTGAATATTCTGTCTTTATTTTGAGATCTTTGCTCTGTAATTGGTTTATAAAATAATCTATTTGAAGAATGGCAAATCTATAGCTAATCTTTGCTGAGTCTATGATTTCTTAAAGGTTTTATTTCAAGCAGTGGATCTGAAGATCAATTAGATATGTCGCGCGTCATGCAGCTGCACCTCTCGAATGGCTTAAAATTCTTTCTATGTTTCAAGGGTAACCAATCCACGAAAAACTATCATTAAAACGACATAAATGGTAGGAAATATCAGATGTAGAGAAAGTTGCTATATTTAAAAGGTCTGATAGGAAGGTAGGAAGTTACAGACATATTTTAAGAGAAAAATGTCAATTCAAGGTATAAAATGTAAAACAGCAATAAATAAAAACATCCTAAAATAGGAGTTACATCTGAAAATTACCATTAATTGATTCATTAATTAAAAAATTCAAACTTTTTTTTAGAACAAAAATCTTCAAAAATCTTAGCCAGAAAATCTAAAATTTTTGATTTCCTCCAATCAAAGAATTTAGCAAAAACATTCCACAGATACCAACAAACAAATGCAATATCTTAGCCTTAGGAGCACTGCAAACGTCTAGAATTAAATAGAATCTATAAATATTGGCATTATAAGCTAGGAATTTATGATCTCTAGATCTCTGTATCACTCTATCGCTGAATTTGATGTAAAGTTAAGCATATGCGAGTGTGCGGAACGGAGCCCTCTGGCATGCTGCAACATGCAGCAGGGTGTGCGGAGGGGGGCGGTAACACCGTTATGATTTCCAATAGTTTTGCTGCTGCCGGGCAATGGCGCTCGCTCGCTCGATGGCTGGCTGGCTGGCTGCTGCATTTTGCACTTAATTTAATTTGTATGGCAAACAACAAGTGAAGCTAAAAGCGAGCACAGAAGTTGTGGTAGGAGTTGGGGAGGGGTGGGGACTCTAGGAGGGCGCCAGCAGATCAAGCGCAGTGGCCGCGGGGGCGTGGCAGCAATCGACCAAAACGAAGGCTGCAGCAGCAGCAGCGGCTGCCTTCATATCAGTTTCATGGAACTATAGTCACGATTTGGCAATAATGTTGCTTAAATACGACGATGGACTCTGGGCTGGCAAACTCCACGCGGACTCCCGATTCCTCTCCGATTCGGCCTCGCCGCACAGTGGGAGGAGGAGTAGGAGGAGGCGGGCAGTCGGCAGTCGGCCTGCACAGTGGAATTGTAAAACATTCGTTTGGGGCAAGATTTGTTTGCGGGATAAAAATAAAATTGTTCATTTAAAGTAGCTGCTGCTGTTGCTTCTGTTGTTGTTTTTTCTGTTTCTGTTTTTTTTCTCCCCCACAGTTCGATCTACAGTGCCGTCCCCCAGTGGCTCCCAAAATTGGCTTTGTTTATGAGATCGTTTTTATCGCCAAAAAAAAAAGGCGAAAGGACCTGCGGGTTAATTTCTTAGCGCTACTTAATTTTCGGAGTCTTTCTCTTATCAATCCGCATTGCTGCCGATTTCGATTAGATGTTTATGTTTACGGTTGTTGCTGTTGTTGCTCTTGCTGCGGATATTGTTGTGGGGGATTTTTAGGCATTTTGTGGATGTCACGAAGCAAATGAAAACAGTTGTCGATACGCTCGATTGCACTGCGATAGAGAAAGAAAGACTCTTCAGAGTTGTAGAGGAGAAAGGCATTTACATGCTCCAACATACAAATTGGTGAATGTATAGTTAAGACTGGAATGTGCATGTTAACACAAACAAAAATTAACTTTTTTAACAATTACAAAAATGTGAGAGGATGGAGAAGGAAGTGCGGCCGGTTTTGAATGCGTTTTGAGGTTGCCCATTGAGATATCTGCACCTAGAGGTCCATTCAAAACTCTTTTAACCCACAGAAAAATCTTTAAAAAAATCCTTCGACGCGTCTAAGGAACCTAAAGGTCCATTCAAAGCTCTTTTAACCCCCCAGAAAAATCTCGAAAAATTCTTAAACACTTCTAAGGAACCTTCAAACCGAATTGAACCCAAAACGAAAGCCAAAACCTTGCTTTTACCACCTTCCTTTTGGAGACGGCGACAGAGCTGCCAAAAACCAATCCGAATGTTCTGGTGGCATGAAGCACAGAAACAGCAGGAGGTAGGTACGAGTATGTTTTTGGTACATTTCCCAAATGCCGAACCGCAGCGAAGAAGTGAAGCGAAGTAGAAAGAAAGGAAAAGAAAGAAATAAAGAAAAACCCGAAATTTTTCGTCTATTTCGATGGCAATAATTCAAAATATGAAGACGGCTCCGATAGTCATAAATCTGTCAAAAATCCATTTCTTTCATTTTACCCCCCACCCCACCCCGACAAAAACAGCATCGCATGGCGTTTCCTTTACTTCGATTCTTCTTCTCGCTCTCCCTCTCTGCATGTGTGTGTGTGTGTGTGGTTGCTAAGCGTATCTTTCAGATACATAAACTGGCACTTCAAAAACCGAAAAGAAAAGAAAAATGAAATACTGTGTGGCAGTGCACTGCCAGTGTGTGGCTATGTGTGTGCCTGTCGCCGTCTCTTTTGGGGGTTCTGTTTTCAAGAGAGATCCACTCGAATCAGCAGCAGCCTTTCCTGTCTGTCCGTCCGTCTATCTGTCTGTCTGAGTATCTCAAATACCAATCCAATCCAATCCAAAAACCAAGCGGCAGCAGCAGAGCAGCGTAACTGAAACGAAAAGTGAAGCAAAAGTATCTGGTAAGATGCTCGTTTGCTCACTTCAATCCTCCCTCTGAAATGGTATCCACTCTGCCGCCTCTCTCCCCACTCCCCACTCCCACTCAAGATCTTCTCTCTCACACAGATGATGGAAAGCAGCCATCGCACCATATTTCAGTCAATTAGAACTGTCATAATTCATTCTTCGGGAGTTATTTAGTTTCTTTCTGCTGTTCTGCTGCTCTGCTGTTCGTTCAGCCTTTTCTTTTTGGTTATAATTTATGATTTTTGCCCCATGATGAGTTCCAGAAAATTGAACAATTTCCCCATTCGGCGCGTAACCCCAAAAATATCTATAGACTATGGTGGGGGTGGGTTTTAAGTAGATTTTGGGTTGGGCTATCGAATGATATTTGATGGGGGAGGAATCATACTTTATTTGGAATTCTAAATGATATAATTTCACGACTGAAATTTGAAGCATAATTGTGTGGAGTTTGGCTTATTTAATGGACACTTTTCATAGCAAATTCCTTGGGTTTTTATAGTTTATAGAACCCCAAATTTAATGGAATGAAAATCAAGAAAACTTGTACCAATTGTAATGAAAGATTCAAGAACAATCGGCACTTAATTATGGTATTTTTTAACACGCAGAATTAATATGAAATATTACAGCTTTAATTTAAAAACTCAAACATAAAACCAAACAAATTATGGTATATTTATTTATTATTATAATGAATTAGTAAATAGAGATTATAAATAAAAGAAAACAATCTACAAAATCCAAGGAATCTTTGACTTTAAACCCATCTACTTATAATCATTTATCAACTCCCTTTTTATGTTGATTTTTTCGTGCTTCCATAAACCTTAAATTTTCCGTCGTCAACTATTTAATGTGTCAGCTGCATTATGGGCCATAATAACTGAATAATACCACAACGCACAGCACATATTATATATGTGACTCTCTCTCTCTCTCTGTCTCTCTCGCTCTTTGACCATATGGCTCTCTAAAGTCCTTAAATATCCTTTTATCCATACTTCGAACTGGCTATCGAAATTGATGCCGCCAATTAACAGGCGTTGAAAAACATTTCGACCAAATTGCATAAGCCTCAGGACGCCACATAAAGTGCTGGGGGTGCAAGGGGGAGCAAGAGAAAGAGAGAGAGCGATAGAGGGAGTGGGTGTGGGTCTGGGAGCATATCCATATCGACAGAGAGCAACCACACACACACACACACATACACACATATCAGCACTCAAAACATCCGACACAATCCAATGTTGATTACCGCATAAAAATCCAGCAGAAGAACAGGCGGGTACCCGTACCCCCTAAGCCTGAACCCAGCAGCACACCCATGCCACACCACCCCACACCGTCGCCGCCCACCACTCGCCTGGGTCAACAATTTTTGATTGCCTCTACATGAGGCAAACACAGAGAGCGAGAGAGCACGCGAAAATTATTCCTAAAAACAAATACAAATTCATTTGAGTGGATTTTGCTCGACTCCGGCTCCTGCTGCTGCTGCTGCTGCAATCCGCCCACCACCACCCTGATGGCTGCATATCCTTTTAGTCCTTTTTGCAGTGCATTTTATGCGTTGCGCCACCAGCTAATGGTATGAGCGGAGCAGACCGGAGCGGGCGTCAGTGCCTGATGATTGTCCTGCAATTTGTGTCCTGAACGGGTTGTGGGTCGGGCAACTGCAACTGCAACTGCAACTGGAACTGGTGCGTGCGTGTTGGAAATTGTCGTTCTTATTGCCTTTTTCGCAAAAATTATTTCGCGTTAATGGCAATTACCACTTATGTCCTGCTGTGGGTCCTGCCTCCTGCTGCCACTGCTATTGCCCGTCTGGCAGCAGCGTCGTCTCCTCTCACGTCTCATGCACAAATGCAATTTGAAATTATTTTTAAAGAAATGATTTCCCCACCAGTTAATTTATGTTAAGTGTAGTTAAGTGAAAATTGTGTTTGGCGAAAATTAGCCCGAAAGGGGGGGGCGTGGTTTATGTTGCAACTCAATTAGTTTTACGGTTGCTGCTTCAATGTGGGTGCAATGTGTGCTTGATGTTGCTAGAGAGATGGACGCATATACGAGGATGCTGGTGGAGGGGGGGGGGGGGTGGCAGGGAAGCAAGGGTAACAGAGCATGCAATGGGTAACAGTTTTGGCTGCAGTTTAAACAAAAATTAATGAAAGCTTAGAAGCAGGTGCTTTGGGGGAGGTAAAAAGGGGGTAAAATTGGTTTAAAATTAATCATTTTCTATGAGTAAATAGTGTGGGATTTTCCAAGTTAATTCTATAAATTTTCTACGACGAAAACCTTCATCCTATCATTCATTCATTGCATTCTCTCTATGTATGTATATCTCCCATCCATTCTATTCCCTATCCTGTGATCTTTTGCACTAACTTTTTATGGCATTATCATCAGGGCTTTATCTCAAGCCACAAAAATGCTGAAAGGCAACAATTTTTGAATGAAAAGTTTGAAATGTTGCCCCCCCTTCTACCCACCCAAAAAGTAACAGAAATGAAGTTTGAAGCTGCATCTTGGGAGTCTCTTAGGAAGGGAGATGGCAGGAGAGGTTTTGGGTATTGTGTGGCAGGGCATGGTACAGCCAGCAGGCCAGCCAGAGGCTTCTGTCGACTGCCATGTGAGAGAGAGAGAGAGACTATGGAAAAATGGGCGGGTTGGCATTTTCGGGGCAGACATTTGGAGTGGAGTTTTGGCTAGAGTGGGAGGGGGCAGTGGCATCTACAGTGGCATGTGGCAAGTGAAGAAGCAACAACAATGGGCGAAAAAATCAAGCAGCAGCCAAGCCAGCAGCATCAGCGATGTGAAAAAAATCGAAAACGGCAACGATAACAACTACAATTGAAACGCTGGCAGCGAAGCTTTCAAGAAGGAGACGAAGCAGAAAAGCCGCAGCAGGCTGGCAGGCAGGCAGGCAGCAGCAGCAGCAGAAGCCAACGACGAATCAACAGTAAAGGAAGAACAATGAGAGACGACAACGACAACGAAGGAGACAACGGAGACGTAGGAGACGATGATGATGATGACGACGAGGAGGAGGCACCAGACGAAAAAGTCAACGAAACGAGACAACAACGACAGTCAGCCAGGCAGGAAGATCATGTGAGTGGTGGGTGCTTGGATACCCTTTAAAAATGGTTAAAAAATATTATGGGAAGATTAATAAAAAGCAGAGAAGGAAGCCACTGCGATCCTTGAGGCTGTAGCTATAAATATTATCTATGCTAGACTAGCATTAGGCAGCATCCCTGTTCGATTTTCCCAGCACCTCCAATGTGTTATATATCCCATTCAATATCCAATAATCGCTAGTTCCTATACCCCTCCAAAGAGCATCAAAATCTTCGACTCTTCAAGTTTCCCTTTCCTTCAGCGTCTTCCATACTCCTCTGCTACATTTTTTTTTCTTGGTACATTTTTGATGGACAGAACAATGAGGAAAAGGGGTGGAATCGTTCAACCAACACACACACACACGCAGCAGTTATCAGGGTGTATGTGTGTGTGTGAGATATGAATTTCGATTTGCATTTTACGAGGCAAACACAAAGCGAGAGCGAGCGAGCGAGAGACAGCGAGTGAGAGAGGGAGAGCAAAAACAGAATCGACAAAAATGTCGACCGAGGGCAACATAAAAATTGATGGATTCTTCTTCAACGCTTCTCCAATGCGGTGCATGGGATGAAGGGAGCGTGCGGGGTAGGGAGTAATGGCAGTGAGTTGAAGCAATGGATGCTGGGGGTGGGTGGGTGTGTTGCCTGCTGCTGCTAAAGGGCATGGCAGTAGGAGGAGGCAAAACGTGGAGGTAAAGAAGCTTGTTTTGCGATTCGTTTAGCTTGAACTGAGTCTGAACTGACAGTGTGGGGCAGCAATATAGGAACAGACAGAAGGGAACTACATATGTGAGTGGAGAGGGAATAAAACTATAGAAAGGGAATTCAGTAATTATGGTGGAAAATAAAACCATATAAAAATAAATAAAAATAAAAAAATAGTAAAATAAAACATAAAATACAAGAAAATAATTTTTTTATATTTTTCAAAATTTTTAAATAAATGTTAGGGGCCACTTTTTTAATGAAACATAGAAACCCACTCCCAATATGCAAAGTTTTATAAAAACTCATTAAATTTAAAAGAAAATACAATGAAAAAGAGATATTTTAGTTTGTTTAACTTCGATCCGATGCTTAATCTTCTACAATTATATTCCCACACCCTTTAAACGCCCTAATAATCCATCCAACTCCTCAAATCTGAACTCTGAAATCTACTCACAATGTACAAGGTTTTCTAGATAGCTGATTAAAATGACAAACATTTTCCATGGAAAGGAGAAATTTTAGTTTTGTTTTCTAATTTTATTACAATTCTACTGCAGATAATAGATTTCCATGCTGAATCTTCTACAAAAAACAAATTCTGTTAGCTTCCGCTCAAAACCCTTTAGAAAATGCAAGCAAATGCATCTTCAGCTGCTCCTATTCCCCTGCCATTGATTGTCCAGCGTTTCAGCACTGACTTCTCCTTGCAGCTTTTTGCAGTTTCTTTTTTTTCTTTTTGTATTTTTTTTTGCAGTTTGCCTTTGTGCTTTTGCTCCTCATGTATTGGTGTTCCCATCGCTTGCTCACTCATTCGCCCTGGTCTGTCCCTGGTCGCTCCATGTATCTGCCTCTCTGTCTGGCTGCATTGTTTCGAAGTTCGAGTTTGAGTTTTGTGTTCGAGCGCATTGAGCTGTCAACTTCATGTCTCAGGAGCAGCAGCAGCAAGCAGCAGCATTTCGTTTTCGTTTGTCTTGTAGTTGCTGTTGCCCCTTTTTGTTGTTGCTGCTGCTGCTTCTGGTGGCTGTGGCTGATGGAATCTCTTGGCCAGAAGAGGCACGAAGTAAAAGCAGAGAGAAGCAGTCAACTACCAATCAGGTCGGTGCTGCTGCTGCCTCTTTGGCCGAAAAGGATTTCAGATTTCACATGCAACACACACACACACACAAAATGGTAGACATCTCCTCTGTTTTAGCAGCACTACATGCAACCTCACTACTTGCAACCTGCATGGAAAAATGCAGCTCAAACAAAAGGTAAGGCATTATCAGCGAGTGGGGGACTTTAGTTGGTGGCTATTCCCATGCAAATGCAACTGAAAATGTGAAACAAAAGGACTAAGACCTGTCCTAAGATCCCTCCAAGTCGCTGCATCAGACTCTCTCTCCTCTATTTCTTCTGTGGCACACACACATTGTGTGTGTCTTCCCTCCTTAATTGAGACACTTGAATATGCAATTTTTCAAATTGTAATGGAAATGAAAAATCGACCACATCAAAACATCGTTAAGTGGCACCAAAAGAACCAGAAAAGCCAGAAGGTGGAGGAATACCAGACGAAGAAGATGAAGGAGGCAGTACAAGACGGAAAAGAATTCGATGGGTGCCTGTGGAGTACGTGAGAGAGGGGGGAGAATGGAGGTGGAGGAGGAGAAGGAGGTGCCAACGGGCGACCCAAAAACCATGATATGATTTAATTAGGAGTTTCCACGCGCAATTAATCTTTGCGCCTTTCCTTTTTAAGCAGCAACCAAAACTGCAGATGCAGCACAACTCACTCGACAATGGAGAGAGAGAGGGAGCGTGGCGAGGAGAAAGTCAATGAATGTGGAATAGTACGGTGGATGGTGGATAGTTTATGCAGTAAACGAAGTCGTGATGAAAAGGAAGTTCGTTTAAGGGAATAGTAGGTGACATTTCTGGACTTCTCAAAGTATCTTTGTAATGACCAGGGAAATAGTGGACTAAAATTAATTTCATTTATTTGGGTTTTACCAAGTTTTAAGAATAGTCAACTAATTTTGTGTGATTATTTATAATTAGTTTCTTGTAATTGCACGTATTTAAAATTTTATTTCAATTAAATTTTGATTTGAATTTTAAATTATTAAAAAGAAAGTGAAATTCTTTTCGATTTTAGTACTTTTTTTAGGTCTATAGGATGGAAACGTATTCATGGAATTTACTGGCACCGCGGCAGCTATGGGCTTAAGTTCTACTCTCCATTTTTTTCAGAATTTTGTAGGAACTAAAACATGATTTTTATTTCAATTATTATTTTATCATTTTAAAATATTTGTTCAATAAATTTTAATTATTTTTGGAAAATAATAGCGCAATTTGATGTCAAACATTTAAGACACAAATATTCCTTTGCATTTTGAATGCACCCATAAAAAAAACTCCCATTCAAGCCAATGAAATTATTTTCCATATTCCATATTCTGCCACATAAACGATGACAGTGCTGTCGCCTACGCCACCTCTATATTTCTTTCTTCCTGCACTCCTTTTTGTCCCCCCAACTCCTACGGTGTCCCTCTACCTGTTTCTGCTTCATTGAGTGAAGCACTTAAGCAACTTTCTACCTTGCTCTTTCTCTCCCCCAAAACAGCAGTGCCGCGCAGTGCCTCCTCCTCACTCTATCTTATAGAGTTGCTCTATGCCGACATTTGACATTTCAATTATTCAAAAGAGAAAAGACCGAGTGAGTGAATGAGAGAGAGAGAGAGAAGGGGAAGACAGAAGAGCGAAGAAAAGTGAGGGAGAGAAGATGAGGGAAGATCCTATATGACCGAAACACATGTCGTGGATGGCGACCTTTTTTTCCACTCGCTACGACATTTTGTGAGATTAATGCGCCAATTGTTCCCCTCATCATTTCCCCATTTCCCATTTTTCCCCTACCCCTACTCCCCCTCTTGAGGCAGGACCGCCCGCACTACTCTCCATCCTCTCCTCATACTCTCTTTCCTCTGGGCATAGCCCTACTCAGCATTCGATAATAATGCAATTACAATTTGAAAAATGATGTCTGACAGTTTTGAATTTGTCATGGTATTTATCAAAGTCGTCTCCAGGCCGCGCAGCAGCAGCAGGCAGCAGCACCATGTGCAGCAGCAGCAGCAGCAGGAGAGGCAGGAGACCAGCAGACCCCTGAAGATGGAGATGCAGCAGGAACCTGTGCATCCACAAGATGGAGGACATGTCACTTTCATCGCAGGTAAATCAGTTTCTTTTATTGCTGAAGGATTTACATTTGTATCTCTCCGCCCCCTCCCCCACCATCTCTTTGGTGTTGCCATCTTCTCGTGGTACCTCAAGGTTAACCAGGGATTTCTTTTTCTTCTTTTTTTTTGGTTTGATATCGAAAGATCCCCTACAAAAGACTTATTAATAGCTCTATTAATTCAGCGATAAAAGCAGCAGACATCTCTCTTGAGAGTCTCAGACTTTAATTCAGTTGTAGGCCCTGCTGGCTGCACAAAGGTTCGTTCTCTCTCTCTCTTTCTCTGATGAAGTGGGTCTTTTGGATGATAAATTGAAGGGCCCTGGGTATACAATATATGTAGGTACATATATGGAGTTTTAACTTAAAAGATGAAGGTTCTTGTGGTAGTAGAAGGGTAAATTTTTTTCGCTTTGATTGTGGCTAAAAGAGGGAAAATCATACATAATTTCAGGTATTATTTATTTACTTATTATTTATTTATTTATTTCTTAACTAATGATTTTATAGTAGCTTAAAACGCGAGAAAATTATACAATTATACACTGTATAATTGTTGTAAATTTTAATAATTTTTCTCATCTAAAATGCTGCTGAATTTTTCCCTTATTTTTTATAGTTTTTTACTATCCTAAAACCAATTTTTTTCCTCCCCTCTGTGACTAAATCGCTCCATAAACTCATTGTGCATTGATTGTGGTGGAAAAAATAAGAAAAATATAAAATTTCAGGTGCTTTCAGCTACAATTTTGATGTCCTTTCCCACTTAATCCTTTTTCCAGCATCCTAAAACCATTTTCTATCCCCTGCCATAACCCTTTCTCAAAAGTAATCCCCGTAAACGAATGATGGTCTGAAAATGTCATTTACACAGTTTTTTGAATGACATGAAATATGAAAATGCACACACAAAACATAGCCGTAGCAAAACAATGGCACAGACACACACACACACACACACACACACACGTACAAAAATCTACATAGATATGTAGTCGAAATCATCTAAAAATCTGTGACGCAATAAAATAGAATTAATGGAAACCCCCGGAATTATGCGACTCATTTGGGGGTAGAGCAGAGACAGACAGCAGTCGGAATGGGCTGGAACCTGTGTGTCCAATGCTCTGTTTCTGTGTTGTGTGTCTGTCTGTCTGTCTGTCGCATCTAATATTAATAAATATCTTCAATCTGCTGTCAGTGCAGTGCAAAATAGTTATGGCCCGCGCGATATGCAATTAAAATATAGCTAAAAACCAAATGAGAAAAAACAGAGTACACAGGACACACAGCCAAACATAGCGTACAAATACCCCTGACAGGTAATAAAAGTAATTTATGCGTGCTAAGGGTTGCTAAATGCCACATCAGTGGCATGGGTACACGGTCATGGGTGGGGTGGGGTGGTAGGGGGTTCTGTGCTTTGTGTGGCATTGGCAATGGGAGCTGGGAGATGAACGCTCGTTTAATGCTGATGACGATGACACGAAGGAAGGACTAAGGACACATGAACAGACACACACACACTCCCGTTCTCTCTCTCTCTTTCTCTCTCCTGCCATAATTCATATGCCGCTATCAAACATCACAAATCAAATTACGAATATTATGCCATGTGATGGCCGTGGACCAAATACTTAGCAGCCAATCCACCAACCACACACCCACCACCCCCACCCACCTTTCATAACGCGGAGAAAGCAGCAAAAAAATGGCTGAAAAATATTAAGGGAGAGTGGTAGGGCTGTGTAATGGAGAATATTAGATGCTCTGAGGCAGTGGGGGTTTTTTTTTGGGTGAGATCTTGGACATGAGTCAATGCAGGGGATAGTAGGCATTCATTTCTATGGATTTATGTAATTTTGTATAAACATTTCGAATGAAAAAAAACATACCTGAATACAATTTGAAGGATTTGAAGACTACCACGGAGATATTACACTAAAAAAAAAATAATAAAAATTATTTAGTTTTGTGGAAATAGGGAAAAAGTCTCATAAAAATATATAAAATGATTTCAAATCAACAAAATGCTATAAAGAACAGAAGATGAGAGCATTGGAATTATATAATATATATATATAATATTTATAAATAGGATTCGATTGTTTAAATATATTTAATCTAAAAGAATCTATTATTATTTTTTTATTATTTTAGAACCTTTTAGGACCTTTAATTTAGCTTTCAAGGAAATTCTTCTTAAAATATATCGCTCAGAAAAATGTTAAATATTTCTTCCCAAAGCAGCAAAAACTTTGCCCAAATCTGTCCGTATAGCTAACTCCTTTTCCTTCTCAAAAACAATCCAATAAAGTAGGATCTTGCATCTCCTTTGGCCATCTACTTAAGAAAAAAAGTAAAAAGGAAAACTTTGATGTGTGCCAAATGCTCATTTAACTGCAAAGTAAAATGAAAGGAAAAAAAAACTAGTGAAAATTACGAGTGCGATTTGCTGGCCAACGGACGAGGACATGAAAAAGGAAGGGTCGCATCAAACGGCTGCCAAAGGACAAACAGAGGTTCTTTTTTTGCTCAGAACAGGATATTATTTTTATGATATCTGTGTCCAATCTACTGATTTATTCGGCCGCACGAATCAGAATTATTTTATTCAAAAAACGAGGAGAGCGAGAGAGAGAGAGAAAGCCCTAAATAACTGCGACTCTGCGAGTGACTTAACTCCCGAGTCCTGCCCTCAACCCTCATTCCTGCCATTCTATGTGTGTGTGTGTGTGTGTGTGTGTGCCCCTTTTGGCATTCAGTTCGTCCTTTTTGCGTTTAATTTTATACAATTGAGTGATTTATTCGTGTCACAAAATAAAAAGAATTATGACTACCCGCCTGTCCAACAGAAGAGGAATATGTACGACTACGAGTATGTACGAGTGAGTGTATAAGGGTCGTTTTCTCGAATCCTCCTCGGAAACGTAAAGGAAATGTTTGCCAAAAACCAGAAAACCCCGACTTTGAATGGTGGATGAAAAACGTCAGAGCTGGTTCCCCATCCGAGTTGGAAAAAGTGGTGGAGAGAGCAGTATAGAGTGTGAGTGAGAGAGAGAGCCCGCACATGCTGCTGCTGCTGCATGGCCATTGCCCTGCCCCCTTTGGAATGACTGACAGGCTGTCAGGCGTCGTGTCGTTCGTCGTCGTTGTCGTTTCCCTTCTTCTTCGTCGTCGCTCGTCGGCCATGATGGAATCATCGTCTCTTTCTCTATGTCTGTGTGTGTGCCCTCTCTTTTGCTCTAATTCCAAAGAAAACTCTTCAAAGTTTTCTTTGTATTGCGGGTTTAAGGGGTGGAGAGAGTGTAGTGTGACGGTCCCCAATGCGGGTTTTTCATTAAAAACTTTTTGCCGCTCTCTACTGCTGCTGCTGTTAATTTTGACGAAAGGCAACGCAACGCAACGCAACAAATGAATGAAATTTTCTTCAATGCCAGAGTGTGGGTGTTTTTTCGATTATCCATTTGGAAAAGCAATGGGGAAAAACAGGGGACCGAGGGAAAGCTAAAGTTAAGCTAGAAATTGGTTACGCTACTCAGAGAAGTTTCTGGAGGAAAATTCTTAGATAAATATTTTCAGTGGGTGTAGAAAAAGGGAATTTGTATTCGAAAAAGTCATTAAAGTTGGAAGATTTTAAATAAAATTGATACAAAATAATTGTTTAGCATTTAGGGGATACAATTTGAAGGATTGGGAGGGTCTATTAATGTTGATAATTCAAAGAATATTCTGTAATATTATAAGGAAACTAAGGCTGAAATGAACTGCCTCTAAAACCCCTGCCAACATTATCTTTCTTTCCAGCAAACATCAAAGAACACCTCTTAAACCCCATAAATCAATGATATCCCTAGTTCCTTTACCTTTACACATAATTTCCATCAGAAAACAAACTCCTTTTCCCATAGAACACTCCCCTACCACATAAAAAAATTCCCTAATTTAAAACCATAGCCTGCCTTGATTAAAAACCATATAATCAAATATCCAGAGCTGTCAGCGATTGCCTGAAAATACCAAAAATTATGACTAATAACTTAAAAATTACAAACAAATTAAATAACAACAGATGCGATGGATTTTTAGAAATTCTAATATACGATATATGTATGAATATGCTCTCAAAAATATCCAAGAATATTTATGCCATGGGAAAAACGAAAGAAAAGTGCCGCCAGAGAGTAAACGAAAAAATCTCATGGTTGAAAGATCATAAATTTGATAATTGACTTTCCACACAAATGAGCCGAAAAAAGAAAGAATGAAAATGGAATGGAAAGAATATAATAGAAAAAGAAGAAAAACCCCCGCCTTTGGCTTACATAATCGAAGTGAAAAAGAAAACATAAATCTTGGACTTCACTTCAAAAATTTAAAGACAACTGCGAAACGGAACGGAAATGTGCATCATAAAAATATTAGAAAAATCAGAGAAATTCTCTCTCTCTCTCTCTAGGCACCATTTGCTGGAAAGATAAAACCCTGGAGGACGTCGTGTCGTTCCAGTGCATTAAGGAAGAGAGTGCATTTGAGTATCTGCTGATGGAATGGACTGCCTGTCGAAGGTCTCGTAAATCTAATGATTTGAGGGCACACGCTCTCAAAAATCGTTTCTGGCTCTTTCATAATTTTCATATTTCCACAGGGACTCGAGGGCAGCTGCGCGCCTGCGCAAAAGTATCTGACGGATGCAACGCGTTCGATTTCGTTCTGCCAAATTAGTGGGCCCTCCTGCACTGCGCTGGCCCTGGCTCTGTGTTCGTGATTTATGTCCCAGGGCCTGTCTTCGTGACTTCAGCATTGCATCAGCGCTACGCTGCTCCTGTGGCGGCGGCGTGTCCTGTTTTGCCTAATTTACAAGGATTCAAACAGAGAGAAAGACAGAGAGAGAGAGAGAGAGAGCACAGGGAGAAAGCGCAGCATGTGCTGGCTAGGGTCAAGGGTCGCTGCTGCTGCTGCTGCCACCCGTAGTCACAGACACAGACACAGTCACTTTCCCAACTTTCTTATCTTTCACTGCGAGAATTATGAACTCCTTTTATGTTCCACTTTTCATTGGAAATACCAAAAACTCCTCACTCACGTCCGTCTCCGCCCTTTTGCCCCTGTAAATCACTCAAAATTTGACATTTTTCCCTCTGTTTCTTTGGTGCGGTGCTCTGGGCCTCTCTGGCTTTTTATTTTAAATTGCGTGACATTGTTTTATGGCCATCGAACTGAGGGATGGATGCAATGCGGGACGGCAGCATCAGCGTCAGTGTGTGTTAATTTACCCGATATGGTGGCACATTTCATTAGTTGATGCACCGCCATCATCAGGCGGCCATGTTCTTCGGACTTCTTCAGCTGCCTCTCACTCACACACGATGGTGGATTTTCCACTGTCAAAACTTGATTAGTGGCCGATTCGATAGTTGGTGGCTGGTCTTTTCTTTTGTTCTGCCAACAGAGAACAGAGAACAGAGTCAGAGTCAGAGTCCGAGTCCGAGTTCATCCTGCCTTCATAGCCATTCCCCCTTCCTTGCCCTTTTGCCTAAAGCAATTCCGTATGCCGCCCATCCATAAATCTAAAAACAAAAGGGGTTACATTTTTGTATCTGTAAGATAGTCTCACTTGGAATATATATTTTATATTCTGTCACTTTGTTGACACGCCCACAGGACGACTTCTAATGGCATGAAAGCTACAGGGGCGATGGGAGAGGCAGAGCTGTTCTTATGAGAGTTCTTAACGTTGATGTGGGATCCAAAAATAAGAGTTGATTGAATATACATACAACAAAAGGGGGTTTTGAGGGGGAGTATGGTCTTAGAAAGAGTTCTAAGGCGTTGGATTATTGGGAGCATTGTCACGTGTGTTTCGACAAAACGTTTTAGTTATAAATTTAGGAAGAAAATGCCAAATCCAGAGTTTTATTTTTTTTTAAATGTTTTTTTTTTAATTTTAGGATTTACTGTTTATGTGCTTGGATGACTGAAATAACTAAAAGAGCATCTATGTAAATTAAGCAAATATTAATTATATTTTAAAAAATTTAATAATATTTTTAAATTATATTTATTTAATTAATATTGATTTTATTGATAATTATAATTAAATATTTTTACTTATTTTTCAAAGAAATTCTCTTTGTCTTGTAAATTAATCCCAGACCCAAAAGAAGAGTTTTCAGAATTTCGGCCATAAAAAATCATTACATAAATTCAGCAAAACAGACAAAAACAAAAAACAACACCATGGAAAATCAACAGAAAATAATGTCACACATGAAATGAGAATAGCTCATAAGAATTGGACAGATGGACAGATGGATGTGCGGATGAGCGAAGAAAGCCATTTCGTATGGGAAAAATGCGATGGAAAGGCAATAAAATTTGACTGGCCAGGCCAGAGTTTTAAAAACAGAGAAAAACAGGAAAAACGAAATGGGAAATGGGAAATGGAGGCGCAATGGCAATGGCAATGGGCAATGGTAAAACGACGCATTCACACGCACATAATTCAATTGCCTCAAACAAAAGCACATTTAATTTTATTTATTATCATTTGGCGGGGATGATGGTGGTTCCATGTTCATGTCCTTTGTGTGTATGTGACTCAGAGACGTATGTGTATCCTTTCAGCAGTCGGGTGACTTTCACTCAAAAAATGATTTTGATGTATCCTGTTATCTAACTAGAACCCAGAGAACCCAGAGATGCATGGTGCATGAGGGTACCACCACCACATAAATAAAAGGCCCATAAGATTGAAGAAAGGTTGCCACAGCCAGTGAGAAAAGAAAGCCGAAAAGTGTCGTAACTCTGACTGACTGACAGACAGATGAAAATGCACACGACAACAACACATGCTGGCACACAAAAGATACAGATACACACACACTTCTCTCTCTCTCGTGTGTGTGTGTGCACATGTGTCCATCCATCGCTCGTTTACTCTCTTTCTAGGGGTTTGGGGCGGGGGGTAAAGGCAATTTCAACTTTCGAATGATGCGGCCATAAATCAAGGATAATCTACTTTTCAGGATCATAATTTTTGTGTGAATTGACAGTCGGAGAGAAGCAGTGACAAAAAAAAAAGAGAAGAGAAAACCCCAGCAACTGACAGATTTATGTACGCACAGACACACGCACAGGGGAAAAAGCAGGAAAAGCAGATATCACTAGAGAGAAAGGAGGAGAGAAAGGGCAAGAGAACTGCACAGAGCGAAAGGAAGGACCCCTGTCGATGGGATATCAATTTCACATAAAAGTTACACCCGACATACAAGTCCGAGAGGCCTCAAGAAAGTGGATGATGATGATAATGATGATGACGAGGCCTCGCTTGTCTCTCTCTCTGGGGGGGTTGTGGGGGTTGGGTAGTGGAGTAACCCTTATATGACACATTAAATGTCATGTGAGCATGCAATGAAAATAGGCTGCCAGCCGCCATGTTTTTCTCTGAGCACTGCTAAGATCCCCATGCGGGTCAGAAAACATTTCGAATGTCTAGCACGTTGTCGTTGCCCATTCATTCGTCTGTGTGTCCATTTATTGGCGACATTAAATCATTCTATCAATCCCAGGCACGAGTTACACCCACACCCACACACACACACACACAACCAGCACTCCCGCCACCTACCAGAGAGCCTTGCGATTAGAGAGCCACCCTCTAAACCCTGTGACCCCATTAGTCATTAATCGTTGCAGTGACTTTAATGGCATTAAATAGTCGCAATTATATTTTAATGCCCACATCCAAAGACCACAAAAACGATTGGACTTGTTCTAGGGGGTTGTTTTTGTTTTGCCTTAGTTCCACTTTCACTTCTTTCACTCCATTTCAGTCGGTTTTGGGGATTTAGTTAATTGCTTTTCGCCACCATCTTTAGATTCTCTTTCTTGTTTCTTTCTCTTCCATCATCAGCTGCTTAGCATATCAATATTGGGTTGCGGGAAACAAAGGCCAAAAGCTTAACTAAACTCTTCGGTGCCATCGCATAAACTCTTTTTTCCAATCAATCTAATGGCTGTACCTTTGTGCTGGTAAATACATACTTTGAGATACAATGGGGCGGGCACACAAAAGTTTTGGTTTAACATAATTGAAGTCATTTTAGGATTCATTTAATGCCTAATTTATGCTTAATGATATTGGAACAAATGCTGAAGTTTGTTAAATTAACATTCAAACAATTTTCCTATGCTCCACGGAGTCTTTTATACTTCATTTTAGGATTTTGTTTGGGAGTTGAAGATATTTGGACAGTACAAAAGAAAGTTATAGCAATATTTTATTTTGTTTTAGTGCGAAAAAGTACATTTTGCAGAAAAAATATTCATTTTTAGTTGAAAAATGTCAAGAAAACTAGTTCTAAAGCAATATATTGTACTTTTTACGCTCTAAAATATTTTTAATATGTAAGAAGAACTCTTCTAAAAGAAATATTTATTTTTAAATGAAAAATGTCAAGAAAATTACTTTTAAAAGAATATATAATTTTTTTAATGCTCTAAAATATTTTTAATTGTAATAAAAACTCTTCGAAAATGTAATATTAATTTTTAGTTGAAAAATGTCAAAAAAATTACTTTTAAAAGAATATATAATATTTTTTACGCTTTAAAATATATTTAAATGTAAGAAGAACGCTTCTAAAATTTAGCTTTAAAATGTTGTTAGATATTAAAGTTTTATTCCTAAGAATTCTTAGTTTCCAATGATTTTTGAGGGCCTTCAAATACATTCCCCAAAAACATTTACGCACCTTTTTTTTTGTGCAGGTTGCATCTTTTATATTTTAATAGCTTCCGGTTCTGGCAGATACCAGAGCTTCGTACCTCGTATTTGCAATTTCAATCATCATCCTATTACGGTCCTTCCCGTCCCGTGTGCCTGTTGGAATTATTATACGCATTTGGTAATAAATACGCTGTCAGAGGGGCATCGATTATGAACACTCATGGGTTGCACTTCGAACGACTACGAATACGATTCAGACACTCACACACACACACACACACACATACGAGTATTCGTATTCACATTCGCAGGATGATGGCGACGGCAGCTTCCAATAATGTGAGTCAATAAATCGCCAATCAAGCAATCATACACAATTTATTTCCCGTCATAATTATCGGAGGTGGTGCAAGAGGAAAAGGAGCTGCTCTAAAGCTGCATGCCACAGAGCCATGCCACACTCCTGAGCCCCTGCCTCCCAACCGCTTCCTCATCGTTTCATTTGTCCCCCCACTCCTGCTCTAAGCCGAGTGCAGCAGCCGTGTGATTATGACGCTGCTGTTGGACGCCCTGCAGCGGAGCTTCGATCTGCGTTGCCGATTCCCCCAGATCCAGAAGGAACTCCAAGGCCCAGAGACACAGAGACAGAAGGCACAGACTTCAAGAGAAAGAGACAGAAGGCACAGACTCCAAGAGAAAGAGACAGAAGGCACAGACTTCAACAAAAAGAGACAGAATTACCAGTCGGAGACAGAGACAACCAACACACACAGCAACAGCACAGACAGCAAACCCCCGAGAAATATAGACAGTCCGTTCTGTTCCGTTTTGCATCCTTCGGTGTCTCTCATTTGATTTGTGGCATAGACATACCAACAACAACAAAAAAAACATAAACAAAAAAAGCTGCGCCTCAGAGGTGAGGAGATGCCACAGCGAGAACACCCCAAGAATTATTTGGGTTTCTGTTTGGTTTTGTTTTTTCTCTTATTTTTTTTGTTTTTTATCATTTTTATTGCCTCTGGTTCTGGGTCTTCCATTTGACATTCCATTCGTTTTAATCGATTTTTAGGTCCTCCTTCTCCTGCTTGGCCTAATCTTCATGGTTCCTTCTTAATGCCTTTTCGTTTGTTTTAATTTCGTTCTGCTCTCTCCCTCTTCCCTCTTCACTCTCTTTCTCATCTCATTTGTTGTCCATTTTGTCATTTGGTCAATAAATTCGATTGATTTATAGAGTTCGTGGTAATTTCCAAGCCCAGACTTGCAGCTTCAGAAAAAAATCTCCTTTTGAAATTGATTTTTATTTTTTTTTTCAAAGTTTTATTTATTTGAATGGTTATCGTTCCACGCGGCTGGGTGTCCGTCCATCGCCGTCTGTGGATTGAAGGCGGACGGACGGGCGGCAGTTCAAGAGTTCAACGTCTTTATGAAGGCATTTTTCCAATGTTTATGGATTTGTTATTCATTTTGATTTTCTGAAAGTTTTTCTGTGCTGTGGAATTGTCTCAGCAATCAAAAAAAGGGGTTTGGTTTTTATTTTTTCGAAAAGGGTTTAAGTCGTGGAATTATTTTTTTGATATTTATTCGAATTGGGATTAGCTTTTGAAGGCTGCGAAACTGGTGGTGCCTTGGTTGTTACACTTAAAGTGCTACCTATCTGATAAAGCAACCCATAAAGTGCTGCCAAGCTGCTTGCTCTCTAATTGGAGTCTCACCTTGACAGTGCTGCCAATTTGATGGCGCCAGTGCTACCCCATGCAGTGCTGCCAAATGCATGAAATCTTAGCTTAAGTGTAATACTTTTCCCAACCTATTTATGCATCTTAAATCTTTATTTCCCAAACTCAATTCATTCCCAGTCAAATTCTACAGCCACTTTCTATAAAAAAAAACATTTTCCTAACCATCTTGTACAGCCCCAAGAAGCTTTCACACTGGCATTAATTGCTGTAATTTCTCAAAGAAGCAAAAAAAAAAAGACAAACTCAAACTCAATCTGCGCAAGATTTCCACCATTAAAAGAAGATTTTCAAGCAGTAAAAAAAATAAATCAATCAATGAAATAATAATTGAATATACATAAAAACAAGTTGGCATGCCCAATGGAACGCTCACTGGGGAGTGGGTAAATTGGTGGCTGAGTAAGGGGTAGGGGTAGAGGTAGAGCCTAATTCCGAATAACGAATTTAAGCAATTTACTCAAATGCTAATTTATGGCCGATTGATGTTCAGGTAAAGAGTCGTCGTCGCGTCTTCGACTCTTTGCTTTTGGATTGGACCTCGGAAACACGCAATCAAAATGAGACAGAGATGCAGATACACACAGAGAGAGACAGAGAGATACAATACATGGATGGATGGTGGATGGTTAAGGGAACATCATTATCATCATCATCCTCTTTTTTTTCGTTTCCTCTGTCTTGGCGGCTGTCAGTGGCAGCCATAAACATGGAAGCTGCTGGCTTGCCTGTTGCACACAGATACAATCGCTTGAATTACGACGAATCAACGCACAGCAGAGTGTCCCTCTTCAGTTGAGCAACTGCTGCCACTTGCCACCTTCGCCATCAACACACAGTGGGATATGCAACATGATGGACATGCCACATTCCAGCAGTTCGAACCTTTGGCTCTCGGTCCCATGCAGCGTTGCCTGCGATTGGGGCACATAAATTTTATATCATCATCGCATTGGACTTGCCTCCTCGATCCTCATGATGATGATCGCACTTGGTGGTTGTATCTCTGTATCTGACAGATACAATATCTAGCCTTGAGAGTGGCAGCTAAGTGCAGCCATCAGATATGGCTACACTCAATTTAGTTTCATTTGCAGGCACCCCACAAGCTCAGATACAAAAAGTATCTAGAGCGTTGATGGAGCAGATGGCAAGAGAGAACTATCTTGTCAATACTGTGGGACACAAAAGTATCTATAGCTAATTGTGGATTGGGCATTGAAAGATACATAGGAACATGCTTTAGATGCAGGAAGATACGCGATTTTGGTGCCATTTTGAGATGCAAAAGTATCTTTTTGTATATTTCAAATACCAGATGAAGTAATAGATACTTTATGGATGATTTCATGGCAGATAAAAGCCAACCAAATTTATTGGGAAACGCCTTATCTTTGCCTCGACTTTTTAGCCACGGAAAAGTATCTCAAAAATAATTCTACAATTGATTTCATTTTTTTTAATCGAACTTTTAGGTATCTAAATGACTTATAAATAATTCCAAAAGTTTTATATACATTCAATCCATCTCTCCTTTTGGATACAACAAAAACTATCTCATCATTTAAATGGCATTCAAATGCAGCCTTCAGTAGTAGGTTCTGGCTCCACTGCCTGTCAATATATCATTCGACAGAAAACCGATATCAGTGGAGAGCAGCCTCCGCCTTTCCCTTCCCCATGCCCACATGCATGCAGCACCAAAGTTGGTCAAAAGCGCACAGAGACAGAGACACAGACAATGCAGCTGGTGGCAAGCGTGAAGCGGAAGGGCTCGGCCCCGGCTCTGGATGCCCGGCGGCGGCTGAAACGAACGAGGGGCGTAGCTGCCACAGCAGCTGCTGCTCTTGCTGGTGCTGCCTGCTGCTCCTGCTGCTGCTGCAACGACGACGACGTCGCCAGAGTGTCAAAAAATGCCACGAAGGCATAGAGAAAGCGGCACAGCCATGTGCCAGTGCAACTTGTGCAACAAGTTCCAGTTCCTGTCCGCTGGCTGGCTTTGGCTGTTGCGACCGATGCCCGGCTTTAATTGACAGCGACAAACGTCGCGTCGTCGCGCGGCCAATGCCACCCACCCAAAAGGCACCCACACACACACACCCATACAATTGCACCTTCAACGGTGTGGCAGATTATTCCTGTGCGTCGTTTCCCACAATTGATTCGGACAATGCGACCGAAACAATGAGAGGGGAGAGGTGCAAGGCGTCTCCCTGCTTTTGCTCTCTGCCTGCTAGCAGTGCCACAGATTCTGCCTCAGACTCTGCCCCAGACTTCTGATGATGCCACAGCCTGTGCTGGTGCCACAGCTTCTCCTGCTGCTGCTGCTGCAGTCCTCTACTTCTGCTGCTGCAGTACTCTGCTGTTGCTGCCTCTTCGGTCTCTACTGCTGCTGACTCTTCGGTCTCTGCTACTGCTGCCTCTTCGGTCTCATCTTGGCCTTCTTCTTGGGCCTTGTGGCGGGCAGGCTAAAGTGCAAATGGTTCTTGGGCGGCTCAATATCCGACTGGTACACCACACAAATTAGTCGAAAGCGGTGTGGAAAGGTTTAGCTTTTTATAAGGCAAGCACAAAGATATTCTTTAATGATTGAAAAGATCTCTAAACCGTCGAAAAAGTCTCTTAAATTATGGAATTTTGTGTTAAAAAATTAAAGGATTTTGTGTGGAGCAGAAAGACGTTTCTTAGAGCACAGATTTTAGATCCTTTCCCGCACTCCTTCCCAGAACTTTTCCCTATATCAAATATATATAATATTCCCTCTTCCGTAATTCATTTTCCACACCTTTGTCGGGCTGTTTGTTTTGGTTTTTCTTGCCTTTTAATGAAATGCATTTCAAAAGATTTCCTACCCGCTCCTCGTCTGTGTGTGTGTTGTGTGCTACGTGCAACAGGTTGCCATTCTCTGCCATGGCCGCCGCCGACGGGGTGTGTGTCTGTGTGTGTCTTCCACAACTTCAACCCCACTTGCCACACCACCACGAGCACACTCACCCCCTCTCCGCAGACAGCGCCACCGCCGCCTTCTTGGTTTGTGCTTTGATTTTATGGCATTCGTTTTCAGATTTTGGTGCCTGCACCAGCAGCAGTGGTGGTGCCACAGTTTGATGCATGTAACTTGTCGTGCATAATATTTTTTTTTCCCCCAAAACATATACAGCATTTGGACGTGCTACATAATTTTTGCAGCATACAACATTTTGAGGCAAGAAAGAGTGTAGTTTGTACGTCTGCAGAGGAGTGGCTGCTGAGCCACAAGATTGGTTTATTGTTTATACGAAAAATCTGTAGAAAATCTGAGGAAAAATCTTACATTATGCAAAGCCGTACCCAAAAAAAAATGTTGTGCTCATAATTAAGTGGATTTTTCAAAGGGAAAAAGTGTGGGAAATTCGGTTAAAAAAATCCTTGTAGACTAAACAGTGGACAAATCAAATTTAAATCTTAATTTTCAAGTGGAGAAAAAACCACTTGGAGTGCCAGAGTTGAGTTTTTTTTTGTGTCGCCTTCTTTGATCTTCATCTCAAAGCGTAGACCTGTGTGATGATTACTGGCAGGTATACCCGAGATACAAATTTTCTAATACATATTTAATTGTCAAACGGAATTGAGGAAATGCTCCACAGCTAGGAGCAGCAACAATTCTTTTGAACTCAAGAAGTTAATAAATTGTCCATAATTTTTTGTTTGTGAAATGCTTCTCCCTCTGCCCCTCCCTACTACTGGCAGTCTGTATCTACCGGATACATTTTTATCTCCGCGCAACGCAATTATTGTTTGTGTCTGTGGCGGCGGCAACGCGGCAACGGCAGAACAATTAAGAAATGAACTATCGCCATGAAGCAGGGAGAGGAGCTAACCCCTTGGAGATCTCTTTTTGGGGCCAATTAGCCAGCCATTCTAGCCGCTCACTGTTTGCCTTTGCCCACCCTCTCGGCAAATATTTTCCGATCTCTTAAGCGACGACGACTTTTCCCCAAATGGTTTTGCAATATTTTCGGTCTTTTTAATTAACTGAAAAATGGTTGAAAATTTGTTTCTGTTTATTCGAGTGGCTCGGCCAGGTGCGCCAGGTGGGTGCTTACGCTTTTATGATTGCCTTCCGGTTGCCATCTCCCCTGGCCATATTTATACAGTATTTAGAATATCATAAAGCTTCGCAATTCGACAAAATATTTACACATGAAATCCCCACCAATGGAAATTCTATCAAAATTGGAACACTCGAGCGAGAGGGATAAAAACCTTAATGAAAATCCTACAAACGTCATTCGTTTGAGCTGAAAGATAATATTTGTTCGTTTGTAATTAGATTTCTTTTGTAATTGTGGGATTAGCATAATGGGAATGATATGGGTGGTGGAGAGATCTTTATAATTTAAGCTATTTATTGGGTGATATAAAAGAGTGCGGAAAACATAAAAGGTTTATGATTTTTGAGGGATAAAAAAGTACTTAAAAAAATATTATAAATAATAATAAAAATAATGAAAATAAAAATGTTAGCTTTCAATTTCTGGCTAATATTTAAAAAAATTAAAAGTCGAAAAATTTGTTCTTCTATCACTCTATAGATACACTTCTTTCTTTCTACAGTCTCTATATCTACATAGAAAAAAAGCCACATAATTTCTATACATTTCTACTCCTAAAAGACACGCTTAATCCAATCAAATATAAAAACAAATTTCCACTATTTTTTCTGTATTTTTTTTTAGTTTCATCTGCAATTGAAATATTTTATAAATGAATTAAATATAAATACAATCAATGCCTAATACAGAAATAATAATTTTTGAGGCAATAAAAATGAATGCGGCAATAAAATTAAATTAAATAAAATGCAATTATTAAAACGAACGCCCAATACACACGCTGACAGATAGGAGACAAACAGACACACACACACACACCGATACAGATGTGTGTTTGAAAAATGCACAACAATTAATTTTCAATACAAAAAAAATAAACCAATAAAAGAATTAAATCAGCAGCAGCAGTGGCAGCGGCAGCGAGCAAGTTGCAGCAACGTTTTGCCAGCTACATAGTGCTACATATGGTGGCATGTTTAAATAGAACGAATGGAGGCAGCAGCAGCAGCAGCAGCACAAAAGCTCTAAAGAAATATATATATACAAAAAAAAGACCGACTGAAACTGAAATCAAATCGAATGAAAAACGATAAAAATCGCAAAACTGTCCAGAGAGGCGGCCATTCGCCTGAGGCCTGAGAGGCCGCCGCTGCCGCGTCCGTATGCAAAATTGTGCTACGGTTTTTGAAATGTTGCAACAATAATTGTCACAAATTGAACTCATGTCATGATTTGCGACGACGACGACTGTACCTGTGCCTGATCGATAGCAGGGAGGCAGGGGTAGGGGTTGGGTAGCATATTCGATTGTCTGACAGGTGCAATTTAGTCGAGGTAAAAAAAAGAAAAGTTTGATTGGTTTTCCATTTAATGTGAGCGCATAAGAGTAATGGAAACGTGATGGATTTCCCAGAGCAAATTCATTTGTGTATTTATGGGAGTGGCACAGGCGGAGGCGCTGCGCCTCTTCTGCACATTAAATTCTATATCAAGTGCAATATTTTAACCACTTTTTTAATGTTCTCTTAAGTTTATTTTAAGGCCTACTTTGAACCCCTTTAAGTGCTTTGGTTATTTATATTTTTTGTCACTTAACCCAATGGCCATTCGCCTTAACGTATCATCCATCTCACATTACAGCGTGGCAGGAGAGACATACGTGGAGGGGTGTGGTGTGGATCGGAGTGGTGTGGAGTGGACATACACGATTTGTGTCGCACCTGTTTGCCAATTTGAAATGAGGTTATGAACCCAACTGTAGTTTTGCTGCAACGTTGCACCACTGCACCAACAGCAACAACAATACAAAAAAAAACAAAAAACAAAACAAAACCCAAAACGATGGCTAACGCATTTGGCCACCTTTTAGCCGGTTTTCCCATCGTTCCCCCACTCTGTCCGTGCAGCGGCTTGAGGAGTGAGCCTCGAAGGCGAATGCTTTTTCCTTTTGTGGCCACCAAAGAACTTGTTGGCTATGCCACCACCACCATGTGGCCGCCACTTGGATCGTTGCCTGCCTGGTTGCCAGGTTGCCTGACTCTTTCTGGCCGCCGCTGGAGATTGATGTTCGCTGCCTCTGACATTTGTTTCGCGCTTTGCGAGATCTCTCTTTCTCGCTCTCTCTCTCTCTCTCTCCCGCTCGCACTCACTCTCGTGTGATTAATCATTAAACTGGTTTTTTGCCTGCCACATTTTTCTCCGTGTGATTTAAATGGTTTTTTTTTTCTTCTCTTCTTTTTGCATAAAGCTTTTCCAGTAGATTTACTGGATTTTCCACTAAGATGAAAAATTGCACTGCACCGCGATCATGTAAACAAATTCATTAACGTTGCACAAATATTTTAATTATTTTACACACACAATTGTTGGCAATACTCGTAGATAGTGTCAGACGTGGATGGTTTCATGTGGCAGTATGCGGTTCTAGCGCTAAAAGCGTGAAGCGTAAATGATGTGGATAAAATATTTGTACTTTAAATTCAAGAAAAAGATGAAGATTCTATGGGAAGAGGACAGGGAAATGAAGTTATGAAAGCTATCTGCTTTTAGATAAAGAAAAACAGATGGAAAATGTAGTTAAATATAAATGCAATTGCAAGATCAGTCTTCAGTCTATATATTAAGATATTAAATGATCAACGATTCCAACTTTAAAACTCTTACAGAATAGATAATCGTTTATAATCTATAATTCATTAATACTCTTTATCTTTTTAATAACTAAAACTAAAAACTAACTAAAACTTTTATGGAAATATTTGTTTTTAGCCTCATTTAAATTTCGTAAAAATTGTATACCCAAATTTATAGATTGAATTAAATGTCATTTGTGAGATAGATCATCACCAGTAAACCTAAAACTATATATATTGAACAAATTTACATATATGATTATTTTTATATAGTTTATATATAGTTTAGTTTATAAGTTATAAACTAGTTTATATAGTTTTATAGAATGAAACACTGTTTAAAACTGAGTCCAAAATGTCTATATCTTTGCATTCATTAAGAAATATAAAACGAAATAAAAAGAACGAGGCGAATTTTGATTCATAAGAAAAAAAAAAGAATAAATGGGCATTAAAGTTTAAGGGTTACAAAATCCACTCTGTACACCAAAATTTGTTTGCCAATTGATTTGTTTTCTTTTTTATTTTTATACTAAATTTTTTCAAATATTTATTTTTAATTTATGATTAATTTTAATCTTTATAAATCCATGACTTAACGCCTGTTTAAATTCTGTAATATAATCTTAAATCGATGTATAATTGTTTAGTAATCCATCTAACTATCTTTATCTATAATAATATAATAATAATCTTTAATCCCCCTTTAATTACCCCCAAAAGTACTGCCAAAGTATTTCAAAAATATTTCTTTACCAATCAAACGACATTTTCCGCTACATTTTCCTTTACAACCCGTCATTCATTCATTCGGAAAATGTAAGCCAGCAAATAATTTCTGGAATCTTTTTTTCCCATTGAAATTTTTGGCGGTGTGTCCCGTAAGCTACTGTTTTGACAGCGGACATGCCCATGTGTGCTCCATATATGCACATGAAACGCGTCAACGTGAGAGCGTTGACTGGGAATGGGGAATAGTAAGGAGGGGAATGAGGCAAAAAAAAAACGCCAACGCAGAGCCAACAGCAGCAGGCAGCTGCAGCGGCCAACATTCAACAGGTTAATTCGCGCGCTCTTTTGGCCAAGTGCGTTCGAGCGTTCGAGCGGGAACTGCTTGGCCAAATGAGCAAGCAAAAGTGTCGGCCTTTTAAGGCCTTAAAGTTTTTAAGTTTCCTTTTGGTTTCGGTTTTGGAACGACAAAAAAAACATGCAACTTCGCACATGGAGGAAGCATTGAAATGTCCAATGGAACAATGAGCCAACGTACGTACGTACATACGAACGACCGAGCGACAAAATTGGCAACATGTTTAGGCCGAAACTCAGCTGCTGGCCAAGTTATGAGACAGTGTGGAGGAGGGAGGGGGCGTACAAGCGGCAAGCAGAATGGTCCGAAGAGATGCGAAGAGAGGCGAAGATTGCTGCCAATGCACATGAAGGTGTCATTTGTTGGTAACATGCATTTTCCGACTTGGCTACAAATCGCAACGATGGCAAAAGGCAAACTGCAACATGCAACAACGACGACTGCGACGACTCCAGCGACGACCACTAAGACGGCGATGAAGTCTGATACGAGTATCTAATGACATTGCATAGTGGTTCGAAATTTGTGTGTGTGTGTTAATGGCAGTGGCAAAACATTGATGTTTCGATCAACGGAAAATGTTCAAGAAGCGCAGAAGAGATTCTTTGAATTTAATATTTTTTGGATTTTTTCAGAATATTTTTCAATATTTTGGAGTATTTTTAAGAACAAGTAATGGGTGCCATTGGCTGAAGAAATTGTTTCAAAATTTGTTTTTTACTTTTATAAATATTTTCACAGCTTTTTTCTTAAGGTTTTCCATTTAAAATTTACTTTAAAATGTGGAAAATCTTCTTTATTAATTCATCATTAATATCTCCATAATATTCCTTTCACTTATGGGAATTTTCGTTGTTGATTTCATTGATATTCCTTTCACTTATGGGAATGTTCTTTGAGTCTTAATAAATTCATTAATATTCCTTACACCTATGAGACATTTTCGAATGGCCTTAATGATTTAATTGACGATTCCTTTCACTTATGGGAACTTTCTTAAGGTTTTTCCTTACTCTACATATATTTAGCTTTCCACTACCCATAAAGCGTGACCCACTGTACTTGCCAACACGAATGAGAACGACATTTAGGCCTTTTGCTAAAGACGTGAGTGGTGCGAAAACCCTGAACCCTGGAACAGAGCCAAAAGGATCGGCTGTCTTGCAAATTAAACGCACATGTGGTCCCCCCCCCCCCACACACACACTCACTCTCTCTTTCTCATTCTCTTCAATCTCCATCTGCTTCCCTCTGTCATTGAATCAGTGGTATTCTCTCTCTCTCTCTGTCTCTCTTTTGTCTAGCAATTGTTTTGATTTTGCTGCCACTGCTGCCCTTTCCTGTTGCATGAGACTCTTTTCCTTTGGCCGTTTGACAGTTTTGTGGCCCCCTGGTCCCCTGCCCCCTACCCGGCTGTGCTGTCATTTCAGGTACAGTTGTGCACTCTTTGTTCGCGCTTTCCGTACAATACTGGACACATTTTAACAATTTATGAATGTGTCTCCGCTTCTGCCACTGACAACTAAATTCAAAGCAATTCATACATCATCTGGGTGGGTTGGTTTGTCGGTTGCACCTAACAAACAGGTGCAAAAGTGCGTGTGTCAAAGTGCGTGCCGCTCTTTGTGTGTATGTGTGTGTGTGTGTGTGCAACGATATCCGTGTCCTACGTGTCAATTTCCCTGCCACACAGTTGTCACATGGCGCTTTGATAATTTCATTTGTGTCCCACTGGCCTCTTGTGCAATTCAATGAACGGCGGCGGATACTCGTACCGAGTAGTTTTTTGCCCCTTCTCTGGCCGTTGGATTTCCACATGGCTTGCATTTCCAGGGAGCGGCCATCGTCGGAGTGATGAAAGTTGCGAGTAATATTGTAATTTAATTTATTGATTAACCTTTTGGCATTCAAGTTTATTGATCCGAAAGAGCTGGTTAGTACCGGGTAAGACAAGTAAATGGATATATAATTTATGGCTTTATGATTGAGAATCGATCAATTGTGGTCTGGGGGACAGCTATTAATCTTTGAGCGAATATAGTTTAAATATTCATAAAGTTAAGTAATCGAATGGATCCACGGAATTCCTAGGATTATGGGCTGGAAATCTGATTTATATCCCTCACTTTTTTACTCGATTAAATCTTCCTATAAAGCTTAAATTTTCAGTGCATGTCGTGAGGGATTTACAATAGATTCTTGGTCTTATATTCAAGAATCCATTTCATTCTTTATGCCGAACCCTGATCACTAAGTTCACGAATTTAAATCCAATACATTTTTGATCTCCAAATGTCAATCTCTCATATGCCCAAGCTCTTCCCGTGAGTCAACGATCGCACAGCTTTTGTCGCTTCAAACATATCTCTCCAAGTTTAAGACCAAAAAAAACCCAAGCAAAACTCCGGAGATAACTCAGAGATACTTTTGAACCCAACAACGAACATCTCGGACAGCAACAGCAACAGAAATGAAATGCACATAACAACCAACAGACAGGCAGACAGACAGACAGACAAACAACCGACAAACATTCTCAGCCTCCATCGACTGACTTTTTGATTCTCTCTCTCTATTTCTCTCTCTGTCTCTTTTTGGATTTTTGTTGATTCGTTTTTGTTTTTGTCTTTGCGTTAATTTATAGTCACTGATTGGGGCGTTATTCTTATTGATCCAGGCCATAAATTAAGAGAACCCCTGACATGCCACATACATTACCGACATTTTAGCGTTTGATTTGTTATTTATCATATGAAAGAGTGAGCGAGCGAGAGAGAGAGACACAGAATACGAGACGAATGGTAGCAAGAAGGAGAGACAAGAGAGAGGGAGAGAGCGAGCGAGCGAGCGAGAAACCCAATGACGATGGACGACGAATCTCGTGTGGCATCTGATCGGAGGAGATCTCTCTGCCCCTACCCACACCCGCCCCCCCCCCCCCCCACTGGACACCCCTTGGCGGTACGTACCTGTAAAACTAGTTTCAATGCTTGATCTTTTTTTTTGTATTTGTTGTTTTTGTTTTCTTCGTTCTTCGCTTTTAGCTTTGATTTGATGTTGTTGTTTTATTTTATTTTATTTTTTTCTTGATTTTTTTTAATGATGAAATATACATTTTGAGTTTAATATATCAAATCGAATGGAATCGAATCGAATCGAATGGCGGGGCACAGACACAGAGTCACAGAGCCACTCAGCCCCACAGAGCCACAGAGCCGAATGTTAATTTGTTTTCGAGTTTCTTTTTTTTTTAGTTTTTTTCTTCTCTTAATTTTGATTTATTTCATTTTGAAATTAAAAATCGATTGAGTAACGAACGAATCTGTCGATCTTTTTTTGCGCTGAATTTTTAATTTTCATTTTAATATGGATTTTTTTTTGGTTTTGCGATTTCGGATTCCGCGATTCAGCGATTTGTGTTCTCTGTGTTTTTAGGTAGCCACTGGATATCGTTTAATATGCAAACTTTACTCCGATAAGGTGGGCAAGGCAGCAGCCAAACTCGTTTACTATGTGGAGTTCTATGGATCTGTGCGGGGTTTTGCGTGTGCGTCTACTTTTTTTTTGAGTGATTAATTAAAATTATGCCCCGAAAGCAAACTAATGAGTTTAATACGACAAAATCCATTAATTAGACAACAGCGAAGACGAAAACGAAGACAGAGACACAGAGGCAAAGCCAAAAGACGTTGACAGACAGAATTGACCGGCAAAGCAGCGGCGACCTCTATAATTAAAGCCTGAACCCCAGAGAAAAGAAGACGCTCCAAAAAAATAAATAAAACAACAAAAAAAAGGTCGAAACAAAAGGCAGTGAGAGCTCCATCATCATGGGGATTGGAGACAGAGAGACAGCGAGACAGCGACAGCGACTCCATCCACAAAATGAGCGTTGATGAGTTCCATTTAAATAAAATCTTGATCGTCAGACACAGCAGCAGCAGCAGCGGCATCCGTTTTGGGGAGGGACGGATAGCCAGCCACGAAACAAAAATTAATATCGTTAAAAGATACATCCGATAATTTATGAAACATAAATAACTAAAACAAAAATACAAATCATTTGTCCGATGACAGTTGACTGTGCCTGGCGCTGTGTCTGTATCTGTATCTGTGTTTCTGTGTGTGTGTTTATATTTTTCAATGGCTTTTTCCAAATTGATTCCGTTGTTGGGTCGCTTTTGATGACGATGGCGATGGCATCCATCTGACATTTTGGTTATTATTCGATTGGTCCGAGATCGGAGCGACGGGACCGTTTCATCTTGGCTTGTCTTGGGGGGCTACAATTTATGTAAATTACGCGCCACTACGAAGTAGGAAGTCACTCCAAGCCGTTGCTGAGGTTGGGTAGATGTTCGGAGTAGACCCCAACAAATTATGAATTTATTGTGCCTGTCTAGAGGATTTTTGTTTTACGAGGCATTTTCTACCTCTTTACTTCTCTCTCTCTCTCTCTCTCTCTCTCTCTCTGTCGCTTTGCTTTCATTTCGATATCTCTGAGAATCTCTCTGCAAGAGCTGTTTGCTTTCATTTCCAAATTGTTGTGGGCTGTTGAAGATCATCAAGATCATCTCTTTGGGTAGGTTTTTTGTTGGAATTGTAAATTAGATGATTAGCAGAAACAAGAAGGAGTGCCCAAAGTGAAGGATGGTAGGCTTATATGGGTGTGTAGAATGTGATTAAATGTGTATAGTGGAGCTGATTAGGAGCTTTGGGGATAGTAGAGGATTATTAAATATTTTTACCATTTTTGTATGTGAAGTGTAACCTTTCTGGTTCCCCTTCTGTCTGGCCCATAAGCTTCTATCTCTCTTAGAAGCACATTTATTGGCGCTGCTGCAAGACGCGCCAAATGTTAAACAGAACCGTTCGCTTACCTTGCTGGATTTTATATTTATAATTTGGCTACCTTATGATGCCATAACTAACTGAGGAGCGCTGCTACAAGACGCGTGACACCTTTAAATTAAACTCTTTCGTGCATTGGCGTCTTACCATAACATTTCTCAAGTGTTCTTTAGAGCATTCCATTATTTATAACATAACTAAGAAGAATTCCAATAAAAAAATCCACCCATTCCTAACGATAAGTATCTCTCCACTAGCTCTCTCCCTCTCAATCATCTGCTACTCCTGCATAACCACAAACCATACCAAATGCAGTGTTAATTTGACTAAATTTTCAAGATCATCTGTCTAACAGAGCCGCAACAAGACGAAGACATAAAGAACACTGCTGCTCTGCAGCCTTATTGAAGTTCCAATCCGCTCCTCTCTCCTTCTGTTTGGAGGAGTTCTCTCAAAGAACAGCCCACAAATCAAGGGTGAAATATATTCAAAGAGCGATAAAAATTCACCAAAAAAAAAAGGAAGGAGGAGGAACACACAGACCAGCAAGCAGAACCTCAAGCGAAATAAAACCAAAAGAATTTATATACATGAAAATGAAGATGTAAATTATACAAAATGTGAAAGGAGGAGGAGTAGGAGTAGGAGGAGGAGGAGAAGGCGAGACATTGACCAACCAGAGACCCCAAACATGGAAGGAATGAAGCAAACACCAGAGGCAGGTACTCGTACCTCGTAATGCTATCAATCTACAAGCTCTGTATCTAACAGATGCACTTCTCTCTCTCTCACTCTCACTCTAACGGACTGCAGTGTGCTGGAAAGAGAGAGAAGGCAAAGGCAAAGAAAGAGGGATGGATGGATGGATGGCTGGGAATGGCAAGAGATACTACAACTACGATGGGGAGTAGCCCGACGCTACATAAGAAACACCCCTCACGGGGCAAATGATTGATTGCTCATCATTTTTCATTCTTAATGAAAATGCACCCCGCTGGCAAGAGTTGAGTTTGAGTTCTCTCACTGGCTGGCCTGGTCGCCTCTATAGATACATTCTGTGTAGCTGTAGCTGTAGCTGTATCTGTGTATCTGTATCTGTGTATATCTGTGTGTGTGTGTCTGTGCGCTGTGGCACACCTGAGAGTCCGTACCGTCTGACAGGCAGAAAAGGTGCAAAGGTGCGATTATCGCGACTGCTGTTCGTTCCCATTCCCCCCTCCCCCCCATCCCATCCCATCGCTTGGCAGAAAACTTGGCCAAATTCCACATTGGCCGCCCAAAGGCATAAAAATGGCTGCCAAGAAGCGCGAGAGGAGAGAACATGGCCGTAGCCGTAGCCGGAACTGTGGGGCCTGCCAGCCAGCCAGCTGCCATGCCAGGGAGCAGAGCCCGCTGCCGCCTGGGCTGCCAGTCAACTGTCAACTGTGTTCTATGCCCGTGTCATGCTATGCATCATCTTCTGGCAGTTATTAACCTTTGTGTGTGATTCTCCCTACCCGTCTCTCTGCCACACTCTATCTAGCTATCTCTTTCTGTGGCTCCATCTCTTGGCTGGATTTAGTGGCATGGATGGGTGGGGGTGGTGGGGGGCCAGGGCCTAGAATTTGCTGAAATTAAACAAAAACTTCTAGTGGCCTATTTCGTGCACCCAACAAAGTTGTCAAAGAGGATATGCTTGGGTAGAATTGTAGCAATTAATTGGTGGCATTAGGTAATTAATTAGCGGAGGCAGCTAACATAATTTCATAGTTTAAATTGAATCGAATGCGGGAAAGTTTGACGTATTCCTCCATTGATTTTAGCTCCTCTTCCTCTCTCTTTCTAGCCCTTTCAGTGTTGTTAAAATACAAAAAATTTCAACGACTAAGAGGCGGCCATTGCTGCCACACTGCCACTGGCCCTTATGCCTCAGCTGATTCTCTCCTCTCACTCTTTGCTCTGGCAGTTGGGGCATCATCATTAATCATTTTTATTTGCACGCCGCCGCATTTGTGCTGGCATTTTGGGTGCCATTTGAAATGTTTGGCCATGTCACAGTGCCCCAACAGATGAGATGAGTGGGTGGTGGGTGGCACAGCTAATGGGCGGCTGGTGTTTGACTACCACCCTCATCAGCAGCAAGTTTGTCACCAGATTCATAGCCACAGAGTAAGAAAAATTTGTTTATATTTCCAAAACGATTTTACTTACCTTTATTTTAGAGGCTCACAATATATCCTGCATATCCTTTTGGGTTGCTGTAAATATTCCAAAGAAATAAAGGTAAAATTAGTATCCATTTTTTGTTTTTTTTTTTTTTGCTTCTAGTTTCGCCTCTAAATTAATATGAATTTTTGCGCTTAGTGCAGAATCAGCAGCCCAGAATCCAGCACACTCACAGCAAGCCTTCCTCATCATCAACAATAACAACAACAAAAAATAACATGGTACAGTAAATTGTAAACGTCATAATGTAGTACGAATTGTAGGAGGGAGGGAGAAAGGGAGGGACAGCAACAGCAGCAAAACCAACAACAACATGAAGCAACGTTGACGGCAACTGTATAAATTATTACATTGTGTACTCTTAGCGCACATAAAAATACATTAATAAATATTATTTATGTATACTCGTATGTAGAATACACCACCCCACACCCCCCACCAGCCACCAGCCACCACCAGCCACATCCTTACGTACATATGTATGTACATACCCAACACAACTTGTTCATCATCGCATACTGCTGCTGCCACCATAAACTGATGTAGAAAGATGAGTTCTTTAATACACAGCGAGAAAGTGGGGGGGGGGGGGGGGGGCACTAGTATAAAGAAAGGAGTTTAACTTGGATGAAAATTGCTTCAAAGATGTGGGTAAGTAAGTAATATTTTTTAAGTGGATACATTACTCAAAGGTTTTTCGAATATATATTTTAGATTCAATTTAACAGACTGAAATGCTGCAAAGCTTCTATACCAATAATTGTATTTATGTTTTCTGTAATGAGGGTTTTTTCCCCATGACAAAATTTGTTCCCCACTACTACTAATGTTAGTAACTATACAAGTTCAATATAAAATGTCCCAAAAATAAAAAGACTCTAAGCAGAGAAATCCCCTAGCTTTTAACTCTTAACCCTTAATGTTCTCACGATTGACTATTTTAAGTTCTGAAGAAATAAATTGAATAAAATATTTTCTGTAATATTTTGAACTTTGTTATATCATTTTCGTTCAAAGTTCTTAACATTTTTCACATAAATAAAATTTTTGTCGGAGTATTTTAAAGAATTTTTCTCTGTGCACTTTCATCGAAAAACTTACATGCGATAAAGCCTCATCTTCATTTCATATTTTTGACGTTTGTTAAATCAAATAAATGTATTCGATTCCGTTTGTACACACACTCACACTCACACTCACATACCAACGCGAATACATTCGAATATACTCATACTCGCATAAATTCGCATTTTTTTTGTTGTTTATGTTTAATTTTTGTTGTTTGGAGAATTTATTTGTTTGTTTTGCCATTTCATGTGAATGTAAATTTGGTAATTGTCTCTCACTCTCCCCTCTTGCTCCATCTTTCTCCCTCTTTCTCTTTCCTTTCTTTTTTGGGTGTTTTTTTTGCTTTATTTATTTAATGGCAAATGAAGCTTAAATCGTGAATACCCTCAATGTGAGTTATGCACGTAAGTAATAAATATTTTAGGTCGGGTCTTTTTTCGCGATTTTTTGGAGGGTTACAATAAGCGAATTGTTGGGTTAGATCATAAAATTGTGTGATAAGTTCAAAGTATCTGCGACACTGACATGGCGAATATCGCCAAGACAATGGAAAGATGTAGAAAAACACAAATGACATCCTTAGGGGACCTCTATGCTCGCCTCCGGGACCCACCATCGCTTTCGCCATGGCGAGACCTCCGTCACCTCCTCTTCGTTTGCTTTATTTTATATACAGTGTATGTACACTGATATAAAAAAACCAAAGTAAAATTAACTATGTACAATCATATTTAATTTTTAAAATGCGATTTTTAAATACAAACAGTAAAATCAAATATATGTAATTCACGTTGATTAAAATATAAATGTATTAAAATGACTTTTTTCATATTTAATCTTAATAAAAAACACTTTGAAATAAATAAAATATATTAAATTTAAATATATTTCATATATAAATTAAATATAAAATATATAAATTTTAAATATTTTCATATTTATATCAAAATGTAAGTGAAAAATATTCAATATTAATACAACCATTCTTGGATGAAAATCAATGGCATAATACCGGTGCAATAAAGTCCTACCCTTCACAGTCAGTGTTGTGGTAGGAAATGTATAAGCCCCTCGTACAGTATTCATGGAATCCTTTTGGGAAGTACCAGATCGCAGTGTTGTATTTTTCAATGCGAGATTCTTTACACCATTATTATATAATATCGTAACAAATTAAGTGAGACTGAGACTAATGTTCTCCACAAATCGACGCATTATTTGTTCGGCTGAACTAACTAGATTTCTTAAAAACTAGTCGTACGAACACTCGAATGTAGGTTATATTTTAGGGATAAGTTGTAGATCCTTGTGTCCCGCACACGTCAGTCGTAAAGGGATATACTGAGATTTCAAAGAATTAGGTTTTTAAGCCAATCAATCCAAATACTTTGTATTTTGGTATGCTATGACTGTGGCGTGTCCGTGAAATTGTTGATTTGTTGATAACAACCAACTTGAACCAAAACCAAAAAAACCAAAACCAACCAAAAACATAAGTTCTTTTTTTATTTGCACAGATCTTTTTATCCTATCCAAGGAAAAGAAAGCAAATCTTTTCTACACCCTCTATCGCAGTTGCACCCGATAATATTACAGGGGCCATTACCACAATATGGCGTGGGGGGGGTTCCATCAGCGCATATCTTTATGTTTCTTTTCTTGTGCAACCTGATGGTTTTTGCATGACAGCATGGTTTTGGTTCTGGTATTGGTTCTGAACTTTTTGTTTTTTGTATACATCCACCGTCACAGTTGCATCCGAAGATATTACAGGGGCCACGGCCGCAATGAACAAATGTGGGACGATCACCGTTCAAGCAACGCCCATTAGAAAACGTATGGCAGCAGGCCGATTTTACATCGCCAACGAAAACTAAAAGCAGTAGTACAGTTATAAGCTTCATAGTCTGATCTGTGTGATGGCGCTGGGTCGACGAAAGGTTCAGATGGTAATATACTTTCGCAAGTCGTTTTGAAAACCACTATATATAGTATTTATCTAATTTGAAATGTTACGCTTCTAATGTGGTGTGGTGTGTCCATGAAATTTGTGATTTAGTCTTTTAAATATATACATACTATGGGGGCATTCGCTTCGCTTGCTCACATAACCCACACAACCCTTCACGAAATTCGCCTTATAAACACATCATAATTTTGTATTAATACTGAAATAGATGGACAAAAAACGAATTGCTTGAGCAACAACCATTGATGCCATTAAAAATGATTATTTCTAACCTTGGGGATAAATGTTTAATGACAGAAGGATATTTTTAGATCTGAAACGGTTATAAATTTGTTATTATTCGGTCATAGAAACTGTATAATTCGAATCGATAGTAACGACTTGGACTAGCACAATTTCTGTTCGGCTGTAGGATTAGGATTAGATTGCAAATTCTTAGAGGAGAATACCATAGAAAAATTAAATTAGGAACTACATACATATGTATGTACATAACTCTTTGACATTTATCCATCGACGTAATTCCAGGAAGAAGTCGACAAAATTGAACAAAATGACATCCTTAGGGGACCTCTATGCTCGCCTCCGGGACCCACCATCGCTTTCGCCATGGCGAGACCTCTGAGTACGAGCGATAGATAGACAGAGAGAGTGCGAGAGAATAGCATAGATGCAGCAACTGCATTAACATAACGAAATAGGCGATATAAGGAGGCGAAAGAACGGCCGCTGCCGTTGTAAGCATAAGCGGTTAACAACTTTTTTAATACGTTCATATTTAATCTTAATAAAAAACACTTTAAAATAAATATAATATATTAAATTTAAATATGAAATATATTAAAATTAAATATAAAATTTATTAAATTTAAATATTTTCATATTTATATCAAAGTGTAAGTGAAAAATATTCAATATTAATAATAACCACTATTGGATGAAAATCAATGGGATAAATGAGTAAAAATATTAAAATTTCAAGGCAATAAAGTCCTACCCTCCACAGTCAGTGTTGTGGTAGGAAACATACATATAAGCCCCTCGTACAGTTTTCATGGAATCCTTTTGGGAAGTACCAGATCGCAGTGTTGTATTTTTCAATGCGAGATTCTTTACAACATTATTATATAATATCGTAACAAATTAAGTGAGACTGAGACTAATGTTCTCCACAAATCGACGCATTATTTTTTCGGCCGAACTAACTAGATTTCCACGAACACTCGAATGTAGGTTATATTTTAGGGATAAGTTGTAGATCCTTGTGTCCCGCACACGTTAGTCGTAAATGAGATTTCAAAGAATTAGGTCCAATGAAAATAGTTTGTATTTTAGTATGCTTTGATGCTTCGACTGTGGCGTGCCCGTGAAATTGTTGATTCGTTGAGGAATAGCTTAGTCAAAAAAATAAGTTATTTTTTTATTTTGCACAAATCTTTTGATCTTTACAATAAAGTTAACGTCTTTGACAAATTTAGGATGCTTTATTCTCTACACCCTCCGTTGCAGTTGCACCCAAAAAAATCCGAAGATATTACAGGGGCCAACGCCGCAATGTACAAATTTGGGACGATCACCGTTCAAGCAACGCCCATTAGAAAACGTATAGCAGCAGGCGGATTTTTCACCGCCAATGAAAACTAAAAGCAGTAGTAAAGTTGTAAGCTTCATAGTCTGATCTGTGTGCAGTGGCGCTGGTTCGAATAAAGGTTTAGATGATAATATACTTTCGCAAGTCGTTTTGAAGCCCACTATATATAGTATTTATCTAATGTATATATTATATATTAATATATTAATATGTTACATTTATCTTAAAGTGTTTTGTATTAATATTAAATACAAACATAATAAAATTAAATTTAATTCACTTTGATTCAAATATAATTGTATTAAAATGGCTTTTTGAATACGTTCATATTTAATATTAATACAAAACACTTTAAGATAAATGTATTATATTAATATATAATATATACATAGATATAATGAGATTTCAAAGAATTAGGTTTTTCAGCCAATCAATCCAAATACTTTGTATTTTGGTATGCTATGACTGTGGCGTGTCCGTGAAATTGTTGATTTGTTGATAATAACCCACTAGAAATGTCTAGAAATGCGTTGAGGAATAGCTTAGTGAAAAACATAAGTTCTTTTTTTATTGGCACAGATCTTTTTATCCTAACCAAGAAAGAGAAAATATACCTTTTCTACACTCTCTATCGCAGTTGCACCCAAAAATATTACAGCGGCCATTACCACAATATGGCGAGGGGATGCTTCCATCTTCGCATATGTTTATTTGTATTTGCATGGACAAACGGTAGATTTTTGGTTGACAGCATGGTTTTGGTGGTGGTATTGGTTCTGAACTTTTTGTTTTTTGTATACATCTCTATAGTGTATACATGTATACACTCTGCACCTAACATTACTTTTTCTAATAGATTTCGGCATTTAAAATTTTTTAAACAAAATTTTTTTTAAGAATTTTTTTAATTCTCTTTTTTTTCACAGTTTTTTATGTATGTACATATGACTTTTCAGAACTGCAAAGTTCCTCTGCAAAAAAAAAAACATAAAATTTTTAAAAAAATTTTGAAAATAAAACTAAACTATAAAAATAAAACAATAACTCTTTAAAAAAATTTAAGTTCCGAAATCTATTAGAATAATGCATTTTGGGCCATAGCGGAATTTTTGGGTTGACTAGTGTTATAGGGACGACTTAGTTGAAAGACTTTTCCCCTACAGTAAAAATGTGCAAATTATCCAAAGAGAAACCCTAAAGCAAGTCCCAGAGTAAGTGACTCTTCATTCCCCTTCCCTTTTCGGCAGGATGGTCATTAGTTAATAAATATTTATGTTATATTTTCTGATATTTCTGACGTAAGCAGGCAGCAGCCATAATCAATATCTGGGCAGCCATTTGCTTGGCTCCATCAATAAATCTTTTTGGAGACATAATTTTGCTTTTGGCATTGCTTGGGTCTGGTCTTTCCATCCATCTGTCGATCCATCCGCCTGCCTGCCTGACTGCCTGCCAGTCTGTCTGTCTATCGCTTTCTCTCTCTCTCTCTTTCTCTCTCTGGTTCCTTTTTAGCCTTTTAGTTCTGGCGGGGGACGGGCTGGCCTGGCTGTGTATTCAATCTTTGTGTGTGGAAAGCCATTTTTGGCCATTAACGTGATATATGCACGTTGGCCGCCTAATGATTGCCGAATTTCTAATTATACGCATAAGAATTATATCTGTCAATAAATTTGCCACTGTGTGGGCCACACAGACAACGCTGAAGAAACCAAAGTCCTGTGAGGGTTGTCAAGGGAGTGGGCGGGCGGGCGGTCGGTTTCGTTGCTTCCAAAAAAGGACGAAAAAGAAATCAGCAAAAGCCATAATTCACTCAGACACACACACACACACACACACACACACACACACACACACACACAGACAGACAGAGGAGGACGTCTTCCGTTGGCTAGCGTAAATCCTTCTACAACTGACAACGGGAATGGCAATGGCAATGGCTCCTCCGCTCTCTCAGTGCCTTATATAAATGATGAGCGTCCGAAAAGTCCGAGAGTCGAGCCGAAAGCCGAGTAAGCGAGCGAGCTCCCAGGCATAATGACCTCCTAGGCAATGGGTATAGTGTCTCTGGGCAGGAAATATTTGGCCGAATGACGCATAAAACAAATCCAACACCAACCCCCAAGAGGATGGGGTGCTATTTCTTGACGGACCTCCTGACTTGATGAGCGCAAAGGGGCGGGGGCAGGGCAGAAGTAGCAGGGTAAATGTAGGAGGAGCTTTGCTTTTGCTTTTGCCTTTGCCATTTCCCTTTGCTCTCGTCATCATTATCATCAGCGCAGTCATCATTTGAACCAAGCAAAAGCCCAAGCCCAAGCACAAGACGGAAAATCCCTCACAACTTTCGAAGACACTACACAGAAATGGAGAGGGGGAGGAGGAGGAGGAGGGCCACACCAACATTTTGGCCCCATATATTTTCGCTCGTCTGACATTAACGGCTGCTATCGCAGAGTGGAGGGCTATGCCCAGAGCTGTGCCAAGAGCCTGGCATCATTACTGGCACTCCACGATTTATTGACGAGAGCAGACCAAAAACCAAAACGAGAACCAAAGAAACCCAGAGCCAGAGCCACAGAGCTGCTCTGACGGAGCAGCCGAAAATTTAGAATCGTCTTCTTGGCCAACAAAAAGGATTGCTAGAAGGAATGGCAGGCAGGCAGGCAGGCAGACAAGCAGGGCCAAAGAAATTGGGTCTGAAAGTGTGGGTGTGGCCCTCCCCCCCGTACCCGTAGTAAACCCCATTAGTTTCTATGGGCCATTCCGTTGACGCTTTTTGGGCTGCCCTGATGGCAGTCAACGCAAGATGACGTTGTATTTGACGTCTCTCCTTGAGTAGGTTTTCTGTTGATACAGCACGAAATATATAGCAAAAATGAAATGCTTAGAAATGCTTCAATATCAAAAGTTTTTTTTGTGTGCCCTTGTCGTACGTTTCCACACAAATTGCATATTAGATGAGGGCGAACCGGGCGATCCCGAGCTTAAATTGGATTATCTTAGGGGGCAGAAGTTTGATTTAAGGGATTATTTAGGACAGATTCTGGGAGTTGATTAAATGCGCAGAGATATATGTTGTAGAGATGACAAATGATAGTGGTTGGTGGAAATAGTGATTGGAAGCTGTCGGAAATTGTTACCAGCTCTTTTGGATGGAGTCTCAATGGTTGAAAGTATTAAAATTCATAAGAGTAACGTTTGGGATTCGACTTCAGCTTCAATCTGGGTGTAATATATGATATAGCTTTATATATGTATGATCGTACATTGGGGATCATTGACAGATTTAAGTACAAAAAAATATAAATAAAATTTAGAAAATTATTTAAAACGTTTTCTTTGAGTAAAAGCTCATCAATTTCCTTTCCAAGTTCTTCAATTCTTGATCGCTATATTCAGCTTTATTCCTCTGCAATATTCCAAGAAAATCTTCTTCCAAACCTCCCTTACCCTCACATAATTCTGTTCCTCAAACATTCCACACAGCTGACTCCCGAGGTAGACCACAAAATTTCTGGCAATTTGCGTCTCCTTTCTGATGGGCTGGCATCATATGCAGGGCAATGCTCCCCCACAGCCCACAGCCCACAGCCCAAACCCACACCCACACCACATCCTTGAGCCGATGATTCATATGCTAAGGCAAATGTCCCATTCCGTTCGTGCCAAAAACCTTATAGCCCCTGTCTCACTCCACCCACTAAGCTATCTCTAATGTCTCTCCACTGCACCTCCTCCTCCACCTTCTTTGCTGTGTGACAGAGAGACCATTCATTTGAGAATGAGAAGCGCCTTCGGCATATTTTTAATTGCCTAATTTTGTGACTTGAGTGATGGGCACACTGGAAATGTGCTTCGAGGGTTGATGCCACTGCCACTGCCACTCCGGCTACTGCTCCGCAGCTCCTGTGGCAGCAGTTCCTTCCTTCAAATCGTTGCTGTCGTTCAGCTTGATAAACGCCCGCTTGCCGCCGTTTGGCATTTTAAAATTGTCGCCAAAAAACATCCACCCAAAAGACCCAACCACTCGCCCTCCCACTCTCTCTCTCTCCCACTCTCTCTCTAGAGCTGCCAGCAAGTGGCTTCATTTGCTGGCTCTGGCAAATATTTCACCGTCCTTGCGCCACCCCCCCGCCAACCAGCCGTGTGGCATTGTCACCATCAACAGTGCTGCCGCTCGCGGCAAATTATGGGACAATATTTTAGGCTAATGTTAATGTTTTCCCAAAAATTTTCTCATTGTAGAGAGGTCCTGCTACTTGCCTCTGGGCCTTCCCTGCCATGGCCCTGGTCCCCACCCAAAATCCGTTAAATTATTGAGCTCTGAAGGTACTTTTCAATGCGGTTCGCTGGCTCCTGGCTCTTGGCTCATGGGTCTGCTCCACGCTGCTACAGTGAGCTACAGCTACAGAGTTTGGGGTTAAATGAGCAGAGCAACACTTTTATTTTTTACTCGCTCAGGTTCAGGTTGTTAAATGTTTTGGAAACGGCAGCCAAGGAAACCCCCAAAAGAGGAAAGAAAAGCCTGCTCGCGGAATGAATTAGCTACCCCCCTCCAAGCTGAAGGCAGGCAGTTCCTTTTCTGTTAAGAAAGATCCTGGTAAATAATTGTGATGCATAATGAATTATTTCAGAGGATATAGGACTACAATACACTCCAAAGTGTTTTATATTTGGAAATTCTTAAATTGAATTTCTTAGCACTGAAAATGAATTTTAGTCAAATTTTGATAGAACTTAAATTGAGGAAAATCCGTCAGACACTTTTTGGCTTTACTAATAATCGAATTTCTTGGATTTTCCTTCACCGTCAAGACCATGGATTGATTGTCTAAATAGGCAATAAATTATACCATAAAATCAATTAATATTTTTTGCATTTAAAATCACTTACAAAACACTTGAAAATCCTGTTCCTTTTTCTCCACATTACAAAATACCAAAACCGCATAATGATTGTAATCCGAACAGAGTAAAAATGGCACTGGCAGCAGTGGAAAATAAGTCATTGGTGTATCAACTAGATTTTCCAGCGACAAATATACATAACTATCTTTGGCAGGACACACGGCATTCATGTAGATCGGTGGATAGGTATACTGACGATGCCAGTGTTTGGGCAGCTATTCGAATTACAGGGTATTCAATTTTGTTTATTTATTTTGAATTAATTTTTCTATGCTTACGCGCCATATATCTGGATTTTTGTTGGGCAAAGGTTTCAAACAGCCATCGTACATGGCCTGACGCCAGTTATTGACAGTTCGGCCTTGCGTGTGGCATAATATTGTGAGAATTTCCAGGTAAATTAAAGACTTTCTCATGATCTACTTGGTTTCTGTTGCAGTGTCTTTGAGGTACTGAATATTTAAGTTGGAAAGCTTTCATCAGTGTTTTATCGCCGGAAGAACATATGTTTTGTGCAGGAAAAACATACTCCAAGAACAGTTGTAGATTTTCTTTCACATTCCCCAAGAATTTGTAAGAATTTGTTGTACGCGTCATGCAGCAGCGCCCCTCGGTCGCAGCTCTACCCACCCTTCACTGGCCCATCGTATCCCCATCAAAGTCTGGCTTTCATAAGCAGCCACAGCCACACCAAATTTGTATCTCAAAGTGCAGCTAGAAATTGCAATCCGCGCTCACACCCACACTCAAACACACACACATCAGTCTTCAGGTCTGCTGTCTGTAAGAGATAAAGAAAACCACAAAGAAAAGCCCCTGAAAAAAAAGCGAAAGAAAGAAAGAAAGAAGGAGAAATGCCAAAGTAAAACCTCTAAATCTTACGTTACCTCTACCTCAATTGAGGAGGCCAGGGGGGCAGGGCCCCCTGTTGCCATTTATTTCTACCCAGACCCAGCCCTTTGCTAGTACGTTCAGTGCGCCTTGTCTCTAGAACCATAAAACACTTTAATAGTTCTCTTATGCCAACCCTCAAGACGACCTCATACCCCAAAAATATATGGGAATACGAGTACTTGTACAATAAATCCCCTACCCTATCACATACACACACACACACACAAAAACACAGAAGGATACTCCAGTGAATGACGTTTACCAATAATTTTGGTCTTTTTTTTTTGCTGTCACTTCTGCTGCGTTGTTTTCGCTTCTCTTTTATGCATTCTTTTTTCGCTTTTCTTATTGGTCTTCGTGTGACTTTTATTCTGTCTCCCTTTCTTCGCTTTTCTTGAGCATTTACTGACGTTTACCAATACTGTCCTTCTTGTTAACACTGACAAACGTTTACCAATACTGGTAATCTTCATTTATAACTGATTCGACATTTGAATTCTGCTTCTGTTTGTTCTCTTAATCTTCCACTATTTTTACTATTTTTTTCCAACACTGAATGACGCTTACCAGCACTGTTTTTATTTTTTAAACCGCTTCTTTTTGCTCTCCGAGCGCTCTTTCCACCAAACTGACGTTTATAAATATATTTATTGTTTCCTTTTATCGTGCATTCTCTTCTAGAACGTAAACTTATCTTTTCAGGACATTTACCAACACTTTCTCGCCCTCTTCCTCGTCTTTTTCTTTATGTCTTCCCTTCAATCGCCTAAGAATCTCCCATTGAAAAATGATGGCCACGCTATCACTCGTAAATGGCGCCCAATGTGGCGCCCCCTTCAAAACTCCAACACATCCAGTCACTTGCCACCCGACTGCTGCCCCACGTGCAGCAGCCTCTGGCTTTTCGACTCAATTGTTTCTTTCGCTTTCTCTTTCGCACACTCAAGTCCCTCTCTCTCGTTCTTTCTTTCGCTTGTCCTTAATTTAAGGCCAGACAACTCGTTGAACTTTTTTAATGATTTCTGTTTTTTGGGCCTTGGGGACTAATTCTTTGGATTCCCAAGGAAAGGGAGTGGTGGAGGCTGAGCGGCGCCATATGCCTGCGAGACGCAACAAATTAACCCCATTTCACCTGCAGGAGCAGAGCAACCCTTAACCCTTTGCAGCATCTTAACCGCTTCAACACTTTGATTTGATTTTGTTTCTTCTTTTCTTTTTTTTTTTGTATATTTTTTTTTTTGGTGGGGGAGGCAGACGATTCGCGTTAATCAATTGCCAGAGGAAAGCCCATCCTACTACCCCTACCTATTCACGTGGATCTGCGCGCAAATTTGTGCGCGTGGCATGCCCCAGCATCTCACCCACTACCCCTCGACCTTGTCACGTGACACCTGCAACCTTTTGCGCGTCGATTTCCGTTTCCGTTTCGCCGCCGCCGCCGACGTAAAAGTTTTTGGTTTTTGGCTTTTACGGTGGGTGCCTGTGCCTGTGCCCGTGCCCATGTGGGTGCGTGGCGTGGGTGGATTCCTTTTCAGCTCTCTGCCTCTTGGCATATAACAATTTTTGATGCCTTTTGATCTTGGCCCATGGACTTGGCGGGTTTTTAATTTAAATCCTGCTCCTGTCAGCGGTAATACGACAAAAAATATCATCCACCATGCCAGCTACCCGCCATCGCCATTGCCATGTTTGATGTTTAATTTTATTAAAAGGATTTTTCACTTTTTGTTGATTTTTGTTGTTTTGGTTTCGGTGTTTTGTCAGAATCCAATTAAAATTAACCGCCGGCAATTGTTTGTCAAAAATATTTAAGACACGCGCAAAAACAAAAAGCCAAACAAACAAACAGACAGATAGACAGACAGACAGGAAAAACATCCACGAAATAGCAGCAGCGGCAGCAACATCAACAACAGCATCAGCAGCTATCCAACAACAGGTGCAAGGTGTGTTTGCCCCGCATGGAAAATGCAAGGGAAAAGCATGGATTTGATGGCGGAAAATATTTATCATGCAATGGCGTTTGATTGGAACAATTGAAACAGTTTATAGAGACATTTATGCAAGCGGTGGGGGTGTGAGGAAAATTGTGTGGAATTTGTTTGAAAAACAGATTTTATTTTTTGGCTATTTATTCCCAAAGTTTGACACCTTTTGAAGTCTTTTAAAGTTTTTGAGATATTTTGTAATTTTAACAGGCAGAAGGATATACTAACTCTTAGTCAGTACTGTGCAAAGACTGTGCATATTGTTGACCGACTTAGCTACCCAAGACCAGGCCACGTAATTTCCTAGTTTTTTCCGCAGTAATCCCCAAACTCTGCTGAAACTTTACCTAACAAAACCCTCAACCAAAAGCCATTCCAATTACCTTCCAAAGCAACAAACGCCACAATAGAATTTCCTTTAAATTAGTCAAGGCCCAAGACCAAGGGTCACAGCAACAGCAACATCAACGTCACTTTCACTTCGGTAGCGGCATAGGAAAAACTCTGTACAAAGATTTGCCATTGTCTTGACGGGAAAGTGTCAAGGCGGCGGCCGACTTTAGCGTTTGAGTGATTTACGAGGGAAAGCGTAAAGGCAACACTAGACAAACGGATCACAAAAGGAGAGAACTCTAAACAGGAGGGCACCGCATCCCTTTTTTGATGGGCGGGCAGGCAGAGGCGCGCTGCGGGTCAATGCTGGGACTGCAATGAAAGTGAAATTCTGCAGCACATAAATCAGTTCAGTTCGTTCGTTCGTTCTCGTTTGACTCAGTGGATCTGTTTTGTTCTGTCCATCGGCCTACGTCATGCAAATGTGCAACTGTTGTGCCAACACACGTTTCACAGCGGGACAGAGGAGGGAAATATTTTGACATTGATGCAGTTGCCGGGAAAAATCAGCAGCTAACATTACGTTAAGGATGGGCCTCTTTTTCTGCACTTTGGTTAAGGAAGAAATGCAGCTCTCTGTAGCTGATGGATTAGTGCGGATTAACGCGAGACGAGAGTCGAGTCTGCCTACTGCCTGGTGAAAGTTGTGGCAGGTAGTTGGCTGACTTTTCTGCAGTGGGCATTCATTTGGATTTCCTTTGGGATAGAGGCGTTTTGTTTACACCGATTTTAGGGCATTTTAAAACGTTCTTAAGTGTAGATTAAGTTAGGCAATATTATTGTCTAAGGAAGGTCAAACTTTGTGGGTGGAACAGGGGCATTTAGCAATTAGCAGCGTGCAAATTTGTGACTTTATTTTGTAGGTAAATTAGGGAAACAAATTAGAGAAAAATATAATTATGAATCCTCGTGGCAGAAAGTGCTGAAAATATTGCTAAACCTTGGGAATATTTTTTTTCAGCATAATTCTGAGTATTTCTTTGGCAAAATATTCTCCTACAATTTGCTACTGCTTATCTTACAAGCCATAAACCCCCCATAGCACACCCCGATTTTTCTATAGAACTATGCAAATCAAAGACTGCCCCCAAACACAAAACAAATGGAACACTCAATCAATTTTGCTATGGAAAATCCTTTATGGAGTGCAAAATGTATGCATAAAAAAGTAGTTTGATTTTTGCACAGCCATATAATTTTCCTCTCAGCTTTTTCCACAATAATTTACTTTATGGGCCGATTTAAGATTTGAAATTCAAGCGGCAGTCAGGCAGGCAATCGCTTGACCAATGGCTGCCAATGCCATAAACAAAACGTTGACTGAGTTTTTTGCCTGCTGGCCACAAGCAACAACAAATAAACGAGTGGCAGAAGTGGCAAGCAACAGCAAGAGGCAGCAACAGCAGCAGCAACAGCAGAAAACATTCTCAACATGAGCAGCTGATATTTCACATAAACGACATAAACACAGCGAAGGCAAAAGCCGCGAGAAGCGCGAGAAGAAGGCGATGATCGCCAGAGACTTTTGACTGTGCTGCTATGTGGAGGTGTGTAGCCAGGCAGCAATTGCAACGTGCAACGTGCAACCAGCAGCAACAATTCCGCAGCAACCACCCCATGCCCCTACCCACCAGCGGATGGACAACAAAGCAAAACTGGAGACGACGACGACGCGACGCCATCGCCATTGCCACCACATGCTGCAAGAGCTGAGAGAGCGCGCTGCTGGCTGCTGTGTGCCTCTTGCGAGGAGCTGCAAATATATCAAATGCGATCGATCGCCAATGTCTCGGACCTTACCATGCCAGCAATGTAAATCCAATTTGATCTGTGCCGAACGTAAAGCTGCTTGCTGCTGCTGCCAGTGTCTGCCTTGGCTGTTGCACTGCCTCGCCTGATGCCTGCCTGATGGCCTCGAATAAGTGCAGGCAAAACATTCAGACGGCAGCAACGAAACTTTTTTTTTGCCAGCCAGAGAGATCACAGATCTCTGTTACGGTTGCCTCTGATTTCTTTTTGTTTTGGCTGGCGATTCGCGTTTCGTTCTTGTGGGTTTGCTGCTACCTTAACGTGCCACAAAGATTGTGGCATTGTGGCAGTGGCATCAGCAGCAGGCAGCAGCAGTCAGCAGGCAGCGGGCAGCAAGGCCCTTCAAAAACTTTGAACTGTGGCGCAGACGACTGCGGACTTGTGCCGGCTTTCAGTTTGTTTTGGTCATCAAAGGACGGACACCAGAGAGGACTGCATGCAGCATGCCACATGCCACATGCAGCATGCAGCATACATACATGTGTGTATAGGCATTCGTGTTGTGGATCATGGGGCCAAGACTTTTACAAGTCCAAAATGGATGGCGACACTTTTTCTTGCGCTTTTGTCCATTGTCCCCAGCAAACAGAACAGAAGGAGATGCAGCCCAAAGCAGCAGCAGCAGATCTCTAGACAGATATCCCTCGAGACGGTTGCCCTAAAAAAAAGGATTCCTTTTTGGGGTGTTGTCATGGAATTAGCAGGGAGGAGGCACTCAGGCAGCAGGCAGCAGGCAAGCCAGCAAATGTTTCTCAATCAAAGCAAACCCTTTTTGGATACAATTTCTCCATTTCACAAGCAGCCAAATCCTAAATTCAATACGAAATCTTTTTCTACGCTTTAAAATGTCCGACGAAAAGGGAATTTTTCATGCCACATCCTTCACCAATGAGCGCAGCACCATGGGCACAGCCTCGCCGGGCAGGGAGTTCCTCAAGCAGCTGCTGGGCAAAACCATTCGCGTGGTGCTCAAGGATAAGCTGATCCTGATTGGCATCCTTAGCTGCACGGATCGTGATCAGAATCTAATACTCTCCGATTGTGCCACATTCGAGAAGGAGGATGGGCAGCCCATTTCCAGGGGAGATGTGATGGTGCCTGGTGAGAAAATAACCAAAATATCGATTCCGATGCCAGTGAAAGAGGAGAAGAAGGAAGAGAAGAAAGAAGAGGAGAAAGAAGAGAAGAAAAATGAAGAGGAGAAAGAAGAGAAGAAAAATGAAGAGGAGAAAGAAGAGAAGAAGGAAGAGGTGCTGGTGCCAGAGGAAAATAAGAGTGAAGAGCAACATCCTGAAGAGAAAGAATCTGTGAAGATGGAATCTGAGGAGAAAGAATTGGAGGTGGAAGAGCACCAGGAAAAAGAGGCAGAGAAACAACTTGTAAAGGAGGAATAGAAGAAAGAGACAATAAAAATAAGCAGAGCATAACGAGTGCAAAACAAGAAAAGATTGAAGAACGTAGCCGGATAAAAGGATAAAAGAACACAGTGTTAGAGCCAGAAAAAGGCTCAAACAGGAACCTAACCTAAGCAGATAAAAGCGAAAGAACAGAATGAAAAGAAGGATGGAGCTTTCAGGGGAGGAAAATAAAAAGAGAAGGAGGACAAAACAGAAGAAGGATTTTAAAAAATAGCCCAAACCAAAAGCAAAAGTAAATCTTACAATGAAAAAAGTATAGAAAGTTAAATATTCGAACAACCTTTTTAATTTCAGCAGAACTAGGATACTATCGATTAAAAAATCAATCAAAGATTTCAGAATTTAGATTACAAAATTCTCAAATCAATTAATTAATTAATTTAAAATGGAAAAACTATCGTTTTAGAAATAATAAGAAATTAAAAATCGTCAATAAATCGCTAAAAAATCAAACAGAAATTACAAAATTTAAATAAAACATCCAAAAAAAATTGCATAATAATTTTTAAAATTTAATAAGTCAATTAAAAATGGAAAAACTATCGTTTTAAAATAATTAGAAATTATAATTGAGAAAGCAATAAATCGCTTAAAAATCAAACAGAAATTACAAAATTTAAATAAAATATCAAACAAAACTTGCATAATAATTTTTTATAATTTCAATAACTGATTAAAAACCAATAAAAAATAAAACTTCTTTTAAATTTGAAAAATCGATTTAAAATAAAAAAAATTAACATAAAATCAATTAAAAATTCAATAAAAACGAAATTAATTTTTTTCTAATTCCCCAAGCAAAATTCCTTTCTTTAGCGCCCACTAATCACATTGTCACACACGACTCTCCCTGACAATACTTGACAATACTTTTTTGTGGCCCCTCATTTTCTGGTGGTTTTTTGTTTTTGTGGTTCGCGAAAGGCTGTGAAACAAACTCATTACGCGAGAGAGCAGGCAGGCAGGCAGTCAGGCAATCCCCAGAGACCCTGGGGCCTGGGGCACCACAAAAAAAGTGGCGCGATCTTTATCAGCGTTTTCCACCAAACTCCGAAAGCGACTGATAAAATATTTAAAAAACTTCAACGGGGATGCCTGAGCCGCAGCCAGCGTCTGACAGGACAGCAGCAGCCACCGAGAGCCACAGAAAAAACAAGAAAATAAAACTCTAGCCTCTGCCTCTTTGGCTCTGGCGAATGCGTTTTCAGGTTCAGGAATCGATCGGATCAAACAATGGAAGCTCCTGCTCTTCTTCTGGACTGCTGCTGCTGCTGGCTGCTGGATAAAACCGAAGCTCTCGGGCAGCCATCGAGTGACAGACAGACAGAGAACACAAGCCCAAAATTCCAGAGCAAAGACTCCAATAAATTTCGTTAAATGCGCACGCGTGCGAGTAACAACGACGAACGAGGCTCCAGGGACGACGCTGCCTGCCGTGGTTGTCATTGTGGATACGAGAGGATCGGGTGCCTCTTCTGGTTGGTGATGGTGGCTCGAACGAGAGGCAGAGGCAGCTACTAACTCAGTTACCACCAGAGCCCAGCAATTGCGATGGACATCTCTCTCTCTCTCTTTCTTTGTCTCTCTGTCTACCGCTTGCCCGCTCGTTTATTTGGTCTCAATCGATCGAATTACTCTGCTAGAGATGGTAGCGTGAAAAGTACAGTCACAAAGGATGTTGTAAAGGTAGCAAATTTAAGACATAAATAGATACAAAATGGAGTAAAGAATAAAATACTAGAGCGATAAGGACTGTTCGACGGGGTAAAAAGGAGCAATCGAGCAAAATCGATCAGTTATCGATTAAAAATAAATCAATTAAAATAGAAGCCCCAAATTCTTCAGACTAATTTGAATATAGGGAATATTTGAATACATCGATTAATTATCGATAACAATAGATGATGACAGGATCCTCTTCATCGAAAATCGAATACATTTTATCGATAAAAAACGATAAAAATCGATAATAACAGGATCCTTTCCATTTTCTGGCACAAGCTTCTCCCTCACGCACGCCATAATCGTTTTCCTCATGCTTTTCGTATCACGCGTGTCTTTTCTCCTCACCAAGCACCAATTCTTGGACCTCTATCACAAGTTGAGGGCATTCTGTAAACCCTAACAAGCTGATGAGACATGAACGCGCGCGCTTAGCAAATACCAAAATGTCATCCAGTGGAAAAATCACATTGTGCGCCATTATTTTTTTTTTTGTGGAGCCAGAGCCTGGAGCTCATGGCAGGAGCAGCATCAGAGGAGCATGAGCATCTGGAGCAGGTCCCCGGGCGGAACCTAAGCTAATGCAATGCAGTGTCGTCGTGTCTCATAAGCCATAAACATAAATAAAGGCACCTACTCTACGGAAAGTCAAGGCACCAAAGCGGGTACAACATTCGAAAAAGTTGGAATGGTGGTGGCTCGCCAAAAATGTCAACAAGAGTCGCAACAATGCCACGGGTGGAGCATCGCATCGGATCAGTGGACAGAGAGAAGAGCATCAATATTATGGATGGACACAAGCGAAAGGGTTTACCCCAAAATGATGGAACAATACACACAGGGCTATGAGAGATCAGCCAGAAGAGGATCTGTGGATCCCCAATACAATGGCAAGACAAAAGATAAATCTCTGACTTTTTGGGATATGCGAAACATGGCAGAATGGCAGGCAGTCAGGCAGGCCTAGAGGGTGAGAGAGGCTAACAAGGAAAATGTGTTACACTTTGGAGAAGAATTGTTGAAGTAGGAAAAGGAAGACTTCTTTTATCTGAGAAATATATCCACATTTAAGAGCATAGCTTGAAAATCTTCTTCACTGCTCTCAAGACCACTAAGAAATGCTGCAAAAGAGAGAGAAAAAAATCAAAGTTGTTGGCTTCATCTTTTACAGCCTTCACTTATCTCAAATGGAAATTCTCATTGACTTTGATCTCGTGTAACTCTATACGGTCTTCAGTCTTCAGTCAGAGACTGGGACTGGGACTGAGACTGAGACTGCGCCTGACTGACTGACTGTCTGTCCATCATATCATATCGGATGCCGCTAGAATGTCCATTCAATTATCAAATTAATTAGCTAAGCCTATCTTAGAGTCAACTACACGAAGCGAGCAAACTAATTGCAATGAGGAAGGAAACGCTCTTTCGATCTTTCGATCTGTGGCTCTGTGGTGTGCATAAAATGATTGCAGTGACTGTACGGATCAAAAGTGCAATCGAAGCGACAGGCAACTAGCAAAGCAAGCGATGAGGAGGAGCAGGAGCAGGAGGAGGTGGAGAAGAGAAGAGAAGAGATCTCTCTTCTCACGATTTTATAATCAGCGACAAAACCTGACAACTTGAGCGGCTAATGAATGATTGATGTGTGTGGCGATTGCAACCGGACATCGATCGAAAGAGAGGCAGAGTGGCTGAGAGTGAGTGGTAGATTGTGCTGACCTTGCATTTGCATTAATCATCATTGATTGATCACTAGAGTGCGACTAAGTACAGGCCACAAGAGCAGAGCTTTTTTGTGGTAAGAATTTTATATCTGAATGAATGACGGCACTGACGGACTGAATGCCTGACTGACTAATTAGCGCGACGATCCAGCAGCAAGCAGCCATCCCAGCATCCAGTTCTTGATTGATGGCACCGCGAAATTTAAGAACCAAAAGCAAGAGGATGAGGCTGAGAGTAGGGGAGGCAAAGGCGCAGCAGCATCTGCTGTCAAGTCATTGCGAAAAGGATTAGCTCCGATGCGATCAAATGGTGCCGACACATCAGCTTCCAGTATAAAAAGTTGACACTGGCAAAAAGCTGCACAGAGCCACAGAGCCACATCATGATGGATCAGTCATTCCATTCCATTTCCATTCAGTGAGAGAATCTCCCAAAAGAGAGCGAGGGACGGTACCCAACTCCAAAGCATATTCCATCAGCTGTCACAAAATATGTCACTGTCAGAGTCTGCAGAATTCTCTTCACTTTTTTTTCTCTGCAGTTTCTTCTTAGGGGATTTTTTTGTTTTGTTTTTGGGGGCTAAAATTTGCCTGTGCTGTGCTGTTGCTTTGCTGTTTTTGACAAGGGAACGCTCTGCTAATCCAATTTAATTTGAATGTCAGTTCGTCGGAAGACAAGAGTCAAGACTTTGACTCAAGACTCTCCAACCAAGACTCGGGGAATCTCTGTAGTGCTGTAGCTCTGTTGGACCGGCACCGGAGATGAAGATTCATGGGTATTAAGGAACACTTCTTCATCATCATCTGATTTGCCTTTCACTCTTACTACTAATTTTATTGTTTTTCTTGTTGTATTTTTTGTCTCTCTGTGGCGGCATTTCAAATTTGGTTTCCCACACCACACACATGTTCGGTTTTTGGTTGGGTTTGGTTTGGTTCGGTTCGGGACTTAATTTGGTTCACTGAATTCACCAAAAAAAACCCCTCGCCACCGCCTCTGAACTCCGCGACGCTCGCGGAATTTTAAGGGCAAGACAGAAGCTTCCAAACAAAATTAAATTTGTATGAAATTCGATATGATATGTGGGATTTTCGAACAGTAGTTTGTTTTGCAAACGTTTCGATCGGGCATTCGGTAGTCGCTGAATCACAAGAGTTTGAGGCAAAAAGTTAATGAACGAGAAAGTTGCGGGAAGAGAAAAAATGTTGAAAGATCAGTGAAGTGATGGAAAATCAATCACTTGAGATGTTCTGGGAATTCCCTATAGAAAAAGGAATACATTTTGGAATCGATTTCTAAAATTTCTAAGCGTATTTTGGGAAAATTTATAAAGAGATGATCATATCAGATCAGTGATTTTCGGGGACCTTTGAGGAACTTTTTAGTTCAATTTTTTTTACCTCCACTTTGATCTATACTTTAAAAATTTTTTAACCCACTTTGTTGATGTATTTTTGAACATTTTTCGTGGCTTTAAAATGAGTAAGAAGATCCTGAATCAAATAGTTCTCCAATGATAATTTTTGTATATAATTTCCTAATGACAATTCCTGCTTTTAAGGTGAAGAATTGTAGTGATCCTTTAAATTTTGTACATTTTTGAAAGATATTTCTTGATTTCAACAGCGAAAAAATACAAATCCAAGCCATCATTCAAACACCCAAAATGTCACTCTTTTCGTTGATATTTCTTGCTTAAATATATAATTTACACTCATCATAAATCATATAAATATTATTATCAAATAAATTTCTAGCACAACATAATCCAATTTCCACATGATCAGAGCACCAAAAGTTTCTCAACTTTTCAACATTTTTCTTGATGAATTCTTAGCAAGCAAATGCCGTTTTATATGAATTTTTTCCATTCGATTTATGAGTTGTTTTAAATTCAAACCAAAGAAAAAAATATAAATTGTGTCGTCGCATTTATTTTGGGTGGATTATTTATGGGATGCCAGCAACCCATGGCCCAGAGTGGCAGTCCCCAAGCGGCAATCAGAAAATGACGACAATAATTCGCCAGAATGAAAATCTTTTGCATGCTTCTCAGACAATCCATCTCTGAAGATGTATTTCTGCCACAGGCAGAAGTATCTCGGGCTACAACCCACATCTACAAGATACAGATACATCTACAGATACTTAAACTAATTGCCTTAGTCGTTTGTTTATGGTTAGTTCTGGCTGCTAGTTTGTTTCTTTGCTGCTTTCGATACCCATAATGAAATGTTTTTCGGTCAATTTGATAATGCTCCGTCTCTCTCACTCTCTCTATCTGCCTCTTCTAAAAACAAATTTATGACAGAAACGCGGCAATAAATATGTTAAGTTTTAGTTTTATATCAGGCCCCAAAGAAAGCAGCCGCAGCAGCAGCAGAAAATTCAATGACGAAACGACACAGCGGCCGGCACAGCACAGCGTCTGCGGCGACATATCGTCGGGGTCCCCAAAAAAAGAAGAGATGGATATTTTATAAATAGTGGGTGTCTGTCGTCTCTCCATCGAAACGATTCGATTGGGTCTTGATTGTGATTTACAGCAATTTGGATATTTATTCAAATTATCTACCAAAAACAGATGAGCAATAGGGAAGTTAGGGGGCCGCCGTCGTCGTCGATGTCGATCTGTTTATCTGTTCGTTTTATTATGTAAAATGCCTTTCACGGGCCATCAATGGGACACGGGTTGGGGGCACGGGTTGAATGCTCATCAACATTCAAATATGCGGCAATCAAACATCGGACTCATAGCGACGGCGTCCATTTAGCTCCATCTTCCATGCCTTTGCTTTGCTCTATCCATTCCCTTCGTTCGATGTTCATTCGATGTTGCACTAATAAAGCCATTCCACGCTATTTTCCTCAATTGCATGCAAAATTAATTGCAAAGAAAGCAAAAAGGAAAAAAACGCTTTGCGTCCAAGTGTCAACAGTGGCACAAGGCATCGATTTTTTTACTTGAAATGTGTTTTATTATTTTTATATTTCTTTTTCTTAGCTTCAATTTCATTCACTTTTTGAATCTCTTATTTTGGAACCACTTTTCATTGTGTTTCACACCACTGTGCGCTGCCAACGGTGCGCACAGCTTGTTCCCATTTGTCTTTGGGGCCTGCCTGGCCTCCTGCTCGCTTCTTTCGCTTTTGTTTTATGCCTCGCCCTTGCCCAGTGCCATGCCCCCAGCTCTGTAACCTCTGTGCAACATTTCTTGCTCCTCCTGCACACGCGTGCGACACACACAGCGAGAGAAGAGACAAACGCAGGCATCCGTCAGTTTTTAATATTTTCCATTTGTTTTTCACTTAAGTTATTTATTGGCCCACTCGGCGACAGTGGCGCTCGAAGGCGTCCCCCTCCTTGGTTGCTTTGCGTCTCTCTGCCTTATTCTATAGGTTGACAAGAACTTGTCATTGACTGAGGCACAAAATTAGCATATGTTGCATGTCCCCCTTGCCTTCCCATAATGCAGCAGCACTCCACCGTCGCGTCGGGGCAACAGTTTATTTGCTGTGAATATTTTTGTGTGTGTCGCTTGGCTGCAATTAATAAAAAGTTGGCGCTGTTGTTGCATCTGCAACGTTGCTTGTTTGCTGTTTCATGTTGTTAATATTTTGTAAATTAATGTTCGATGCAGGAATGCGGACGTTGCAACATGTTGCACAGCCAGCCAGCCAGCCGTCTGGCTTCAAGAAGTTTTTATTGAAGTATAACATTAAATTTGGCATACAAAATTTCCCTCTCTTTGAAAGGCAGGCGAAAACCCCCCGCCGCCCCATTCAGTACATTAAATCGTGGGCAATAAAATTCAGGGGGGAATATTGAAATAAAATCAAGCAAAAGTTTGTAGGGTATAACGAAATGAAATGGGTGTAACGTTAGGGCAGTATATTCATAATAAATCTTCTAAAAATATTTCTCTAAAAATTTCCGCAATTTATTTATAAATTTCCATAAACCTAAACCAATATTTTGCATCAGGAATCCTCCACTTAATTTTCTTGTATTTTCTTATAGCAGCCCGCGGGCTACAGATAGATCCACAATAGTCAGCTGTCTATCCCAAACTAAATCCCGTGTAAACTTTCAACATTCTGACACTTGAACATGCCAAGATTTTCAGCCCAGTATATCCCACCACATAACACATGTTACCATTCCATTTGAATTTTCAAGCGAGAACTACCACTAAAATAAATATTATGCCAATTTAAACATAATGATTTATTAGTTTATTTATCTTTCAAATATTTGTACTCATTTCACAAGAGAAATGCCAAAGAGTGAAGCAGCCCACGCATTTGACGGATGGATGGTTTGTCAACGAAGAGGAAAAGCGTCTTCGAACCAAAAAGAATCCAGAACCATTGGATGGGATGGGATGATGATGATGCTGTTGCTGTGCTGCTGCTGCTGCTGCAGCTGCTGGTTAATGCCACTGACTGTGGCATCGAATTTAATGAAGGCGCCGACAGAGATATTGACGAATCGCGAACTCAAGTGGCGGCGCGAACCCCACAAAATGCGGAAATTTCAAAGGCGTGGGTGCTGCATTTTCTTTTCGCTTTCTTCGCTTCTTCAGAGGGCGAAAGAGTTATGTTAATTGTTGACACGTCAATTTGAATCACGACTTACACTTATCTCTCTCACTCTCTCTCCCTCTCTCTCTCTGTTGCTTTTGTCGCATGCGTGGCATTTAATTTATTATTTCTCAGGTGAAAATCGCAATTATCGTTTTTTATTATGATTTAGTGGCAGGCCCCGAAAAAAGGAGAGGGAAAAGCATCAAGCATCAAGAAATGCTTTTTAAAATGTACAATATTTTCTTTTTTATAATTTTTATTAATTTTCACGCATCATCGACCAAATATTTTACGATGATGGAAGCGTTCTTTTCACTCTCGCGAGCCCCGTAATTGTTGGTGTCGCTAAGAACAACAAGTTAATTAATTTGGCTAAATGAATGTATCTTAATGGGGGTACAACATGTTTAATGGATTTTTCGGCGCTTTTGTCACACAGAAGAAGATATCTCAAGAACCGATTGAAACGGATGGTCATGCCAGTGAGCGACAAAGAGCAGGAAAGAAAACGGAAGGGCATGGAAAACAAGAGAAGATAGAACTTTGAATGACTCAATGATGAAACATTTTAGCAAAGTAACAATGCTGAAGCCATAATCATTGATAAATATCAACAATCGATTATAATCGACTGTTAACGATAATTACAAAGTTTTATCGATCACTATTTAGTGTTATTGATCATAAATTAAATTTTGTATTATTATTTGTGTATGGTCTATGAAAGATTTGTATATTATCGATAATTATCGATTCATTAATTATCTTTAATTAATAATTATCGATGACTAACAATATTTTTCTTTGAATATTTCATTGAGATCATTAATTTTATTTCCCTCATCTGCTTTTCTGAACACATTTTGTATCCAGCAATAAACTTAACCATCATTTAATTCCTTTTCTTCCCATTTTTAGAGTTAGAGCATTCCCCTTTCGTTGATGTTTGGCCAATTTGAAGCTCTATTCCCTTTCTAATTTCTGGCTCAGATACTGTCAAAATGACAACTGTCAAATAATTTCAGCTGCGAGCAAATGTTGAAACTCATTAAACAACCAGTAAACCTCCCCGAAACCCCATCCCGGAAAACAAACGCTGACAATGTCCAAAACAAAAAGTTGTCTCTAATTAGAAATAAATCGGAAAATGGTTGTGCCATTCGTATGAATATTTTGATGGCAGCGCAATGTGCTCTACTCAAAATTCAAAAGGCCATTTCCATTTCCATTTTGGCAATTTTCAAAATATCAAGTGTCAAATTTTTGCTGCAGAATGTAACTCATATTTTCCCCCTGACATGTGGCACTGGGGGGGTTAGCCATGGGAGGGTTTTTTTGGGTGGCTTTTGTGCGGGGGGGTGTTCCAGTGCGCTGACAATTTTTTGACACAGCTGAAAAATCTGCAAACATTTCAACTGTCTTTTTTTTTGTTTGTTTGTTTGTATGATGATTTTTTGTGGGTTTGTTTCTAAAATAGCAATTCCGTTGTTTGTCACTTCGAGAGCTTTTCATTTAGGTGCCTTTTCATGGCTTCAATTGTCATGTGTGTGTGTGTGTGTGTGTGTGTGTGTGTGTGTGAGTGGTGGGCGTGGCACATGTAATTACGGTCGACACTTCATTGTTTAGCCACCCCATGTACCCCTTTCCATCCCCTTTGCCACGGTTCAAGGCTACTTATGAGGGAAGGGACATGGTATTGTTGTGGCAGGATTTTCGTTTTTAATTTGACATTTCATCTGGGGCTTGAATTTGAATGTGGAAATGTACTCATAAATGAAGTGTTGACTCATTTGTGTGCAGAAGTTTAATATAAATAAAGAGAGGGAAATGCTTAAAGATACAACTGACGGGATTTTTGGGAGTGAGATAGGTTTTTGGACATCTTGAACGTTAGTTTTAAGGTTTAATGTGTACACTTTGTCAAGAAAAAGGCTGTAAATAGATTATAATGAATTCAAATAAAATTTAATTTGCCATTTTATCATCTATAAGGGTCTCTGTACATTTGATTTTATTTTTAAAGGGGCTTATGGAACAGATGTAATCAATAGAATTTTTCGATTTACCCCAAAACTTTGTTTCTAGATGTAAGAAAGGATATTGGCACCTAATAAAAGGATCATTAAATGTACTTTTGCTTACAAGCTTTGTTGCTGAAGCCACTCAAAAGGTTTTCTGCCTGCTTTTTGGTCTCTCAAGTTGCACTTTTCGGCACTTTTTTTATGGAAGTAGATCTGCTAGAGGGCTATAGTTGCTAGTTGCTATACATATACCTCACTAAACTCAACATTTTTCTATACCCATTCAATCCCTGCTAAACCTAACCCAATTTCAAATATATTTTCTCTGCAAATTCCAAGATTCCTACTTCCTCAGACTCAACTAGAAGAAGCTTTCCAGCTACCATTTCCAACCCGGGTAAAGAAAGGGGTTGCACATTCCAACACACTTGTGCAGGACTTCGGGTCAACCCCGGCAAAGGACTCTGTACATCCTTTTGGGCGTCCTCGAATGCCACTCGGTTGCCAGAGGGAGCGGAGGGAGCTCGTCGTTGCTCGTCAAGTGTTTGGCCCTGTTGTTTGTTTTGATGGAAACCACCCACCCACCCGATGACCGCCCGACCCCTTGGAAAAGTTTTTGGTCCTGTGCGCACATCACAACACACACACAAACACCCACAAAAGTGTCCCCGATACTTTCTGCCCCCCTTTCACTCACACTCTCCACTGTGTGTGTCTCTCTCTCTCTCGCTTTCTCTCTGTCTCTATCTCTCTCTGTCTCCTCTGGTTTGCTGCCTCTGCCTTCTGTCCATTATCCTTGTGGCGCATGTTTGTCTTTCATCATTTTTTTGTTTCTGTTGTTTTTTCTGTGGCGTTTCTCTACTTCTTCTTCTTGTTTTTTTTTTATGGAATTTATGTTTTTTATGCTTTGCTTTTCATCTATTTTCTGCTGACCGCAGAGCAGGGAAAGGGAGAAGGAGAGGGGAAAACTACAACGCAAGAGGACTCCAATCCCTGGGCCACTTGTGAGGCGACTACTACGTTGTCCACAGCTCCCAGCTCCCAGTCGTCGTGTTGTCCATGTCCATGTCCTCTCGCACTCCCATTCCCTCGTTTACATTCCTGTCCATCTTCTGGCTCCCTTTTCTGTCTCTCTCTCTCTCTTTCTCTCCCTCGCACTTTTCCTGTCCGTCTATCGTATAGCGGACATTTTTCTTATTTGCAATAAATTTGGTTATGAATGTTCCCTCGTTGCTGCTGCTGCCGCTTTCTGTTACTGGGAAATTGTACATAATTTTCACAATTTTGATGTTAACTTGAACATTTACGATACGTTATTTTGAAATGATGGTATTTTTTTTTTCGCCCGGTGGTCCATTCCAATCTGGAAACACTTCTACAGCTACCCACCCATCTTTTGGGTGTATCCCAGGCATATGAAATTCATTTTTATTATACGATTTTTGGGAGAAGAAACCTCCAAAATGGGTTCTAAAGTTGCCACCTAATTCTATGGATAGATAAACCACAATGGGTTTCTGCTGCTAAGGATTCATTTTAAACACACAAATCGGGCTTGAATTTTATAGGTAGTATCCTACTCTATCTTTAGAGGTAAATTATATAAAAATTCAAGTTTTATAAGCGATCTAGTGACTGTCTAAGGGAAGCTTTCTAACCTAGGGAAGAATATACAAAAGCCGGGGAAGAATTTAATAAATATTCGTTTCACTTACTTGTATGTATTATTTTATGTTTCAAAGAATTATCTCAAAACTTTACACTTTTTTGTAGAAATATCACTGTAAAAAAGAAATAGAATGCAGTTTTTTTTAGTATTAATTGCTATAAGATATGTTTCAGATGTGATTATAGTAAGCTTAGGGAAGTATATTAAACTTAGTTTAAGGTTTGAAGTAAAGATAAGAAGTTTTAGAAGTTTAAGTAAAGTTATTTACGTAAAAACTTATTTGGAGTATATTTTAAAAGGATTAAAATGTTAAATAAATTCAAAAATATACGAAAAATAATTAGAAATTAAGAAGAAAAATCATTCAGATAGAATTTCAAAATCCGTTAATATATGTATTAATTAATATTATTAATAATATTATTAATTATTATATTTGATTTATTTTTATATATTTTTAGCTTTGAATTTACAAAGTCCGCAGACATAGATTCCCATTCAAAACTGTAGACCTTTCACTGTAGTTTGTTTCCCACACAGAACATCAGCTATGTATATTCATAATCTGCCACACAATTTCTTCAAAAATCGCTGACGTATCCACAAAAAATGTCAAAGCCCAGAGAGACACGATACGCTGTCCGAATCGCAATCGCCCAATCCCCCAATACCCAAATCTTCTAGACACACACAACAGACACACACACACACACACATCCATTCCATACATTCCGTCCATTCTGTGTCAATTTATAACCATTCCCTGCTTGCCATAAATATAAATATTTATGGTTTTGCGATACAGAACACAACTTTCCGTTCGTTGCCGTTGCCCCCCGCAAATCGTTGCAAATCGACGCAAAGTGCTCTAATTTACGTCAACTTTTTTAGGGGGGAGACGAAAAGACGAAAAGCGAAACGAGAAACGAGAAAACTGTCGCACAATTAGGAAAAAGAAATATTGAAGTGTCTGGAAACAAAACAAAAAAACAAACAGGAGTCCGGCAATGTCCTGCGAAGGATATTCCCGCTGATGATGGCTCCACAAGCGAAATAAAATTAATTTATGAAAACTATTTGCGCGCAGGACGCCGTAGGACCATCCCCCAAGCTCCATCTCACTCTCTCTGTAGCGTCCAATGTCCTGCTGCTGCTGCTGCTGCTCGGATGGATAGACACGCGCTCGTCATAATTCCTGTATAATCTATGTACGATTTGAGTAAAAACAAAGGAAAAGCCCGAGCATAAATTTCACATTTTATGTGCGCTTTTCCTCTTGGCTTGGCTTGCTGTTCCTTCGGGTCCTTCGGGGTCCTTGTGCGGGCGCTGTGTCATTAGGAGAAATAAAATATGCTATTGCTGTGTAGAGTTCGTCCGTTTCGCTCCCTCGCTTTGGTCATGTCCTGTCCTGTTCTGTGCTGTCCTGCGGAATGTCAAACAAACGAGGCAACCATCAACTTTATGGGCAAATAACACAAATTACACAACAAGAAATTGGCCAAGAACTCAAGGATATATCGTATGACCATGTTCATGTCCCATGTCTTGTCTTGTTTTCTCCATTTTTTTCTATTCACAAATGTTTTGGAGATGCAATTGTTAAGCAAAGATAAGTTTGGTTGATTATTTCTTGTATGAAAAAAAATGATAAGCAGTGCTTGAGCTGCTTGAAAGTTGTAAACTTCCACTCGAAATTAAAGCACATGGAGTTGAAATATTTTTTGAAGCACAGCTAAAATTTTGAGCTTATTTTTTTGAGTAAAAATCATTAGAAATGCTTAAAATGTTGCAGAAAAATTAGTTTAAAGATGAAACTTCCACTAAAAATTGAAGAAAAAACCGCTGCACACATGCCAATATTTCCTCTAGCTTTTCCTTCATTTTTCCATAAATTTCTGCCACAATTTCGCTGCTTATTTTGAGCAACTTTAGATCATCTTTCATTTTCAACGCTTCCTCAACGCTGTCATCGCGGCACACTTTGCCTTCCAGCTTTCCTGTAGCTGCGCCTTCATTCTTCTGCCTCTTTCTGGCAGCAATTCCAACAACTCAGATGATATTAAATATGATTGCTAATAGGCAACTGTTGCTGTCATTCCAACGCAGCAGCACACACAGTCTTGACAGTGTGGGGTTCACCCCACACCTTGACTGTAATTTCGTGTCGTGTCCACAGAAATATCAACTCAAGACCAATTATGAATAGAACAATTAATCTCTAATTATGCCTGAATATCTGTCAGGCGAATTATTAGCAAGAAATGAAATGAAAATCAACAAGAAGACAGCAGAAACGCGAAGCAGAAGAGAGAGATGCAGAGAGAGACCACAAACATCACGAAGGAGATCGCCACAGATCATATCATTTGGGTGCCAACAGCACAACACACAGAGTCATCGTCTGCTCTGCTGCTGCTGCTCCATGTGGCTGCCTCTGGGTTGGGGCCATGTTCGCCTGTGCCGCTTGGCTGATCGGATTATGACAGGCAACGACACAACAACAACAGCAGAAGCAGCAGCAGGCAAAAAAGATGCCTACCAACAGATGCAAACGGATGCAAGAGATGCGGTCGGTCACATCTCTGATTTGGATTAAGTGAAAATTCATTAGATAATTTGCAGTGGCCCCTGTGTGTGTGTGTGTGTGTTTGATGGGAGGTTGCCATGCATACAGCCTGCTTATGGCCTTATAGTCACGGGGCGGCTAAGTATGCCAATTAGTTTATATTAGCAGCGATTAAAATCGAATGGGCGGATTAATGTCACGGAAGTCGCGTATGATGTGTTGATGGAATATAAGCTCATTAAATGGCAGAATTCCACAGCAAGTTTGTTGCCAATATTTCCGTTTTCTACTGCACTTCAATGCACTTTCCCACATTCGTTTTTTGCCTTTGTAACAGTGCCCCCCAAAGATAAATACGCCTTGGGACACACCAAATAAAGATGCAAATGACTCTCTCTCTCTCTCTGTGAGACATAAAGAACAGCTCAAGTCCAGCACTTTGTCCAGCTAGAATGATAGACAGACTCAACTGCCAAACACGTAGACAAACAATGCAGGCAAGCAGCCAGACCAGCAGAAGGATGTGTTGTGTTTGTCCTGCAGGCACTGGCACTGGCACCAGTGATCAAAGCAGACAAGTGGAGAGTCCATTAAAACACTAACGTCACGTCAAGCGGCCAATGATGAATGTTGCGACCAAGGAGCGAACGTTGGACGAATGTTGCCACAAGGCTGGATGGATGGACGTGGCCGTGGCCTGGCTGCTGCACAAGCAATGTAGACAAAAGGACTCGCAAAAGTGCAGGCGAAAATAAGCCAAAAAGGGAGGCAAAAAGAAGCCAAAAGGAGAGGCAAAAAAGACGAAAAGGAGAGGCAAAAATCAGCCAAAAAGGAGGCAAAAATAAGCCAAAAATGGAGAGGCAAAAATAAGCCAAAAAGATATGCAAAAATAAGCCAAAAAGGGCGCCAAAAAGAAGCTCAATCTTTGCAGAGACAGAGAAACAATTGCCAAATGCCTGGACGGCCGGACGTTCCAGGATGTGATGGCAATTTAAGTCCGACAGTCACTCAAAATGGTGGGTGGGTGCAGGTCACTCTCTATGCGAGTGGGCGTGGCATGCAACATCTCCATGTGCCAGTCTGCCTGTGTCTAACCGGAAGTGCCGGGAAGTGCGCCCCTTTTGCAGCGCCATCATGAAGTCATTCACTCAATTTATCGTTTGATGAATGTCCTGCCAGATAGTCCTCGTCCTCGTCCTGCCTGCTACTGCTGCTGCTGCTGGTGTATGGTGTCCTGCGTTCTGGTGGTAGCCCCCTACCGCTCTGGGGGGCGTTGATGTTGCAACACACACGTTTAATGGCCTTTTGAGCAGTTGATAAACGTTTCGCTCGTTTGGCGTTGATGAAATGTTGTCGTTGTCCTTCCATGTCCTGGTCCTTGTTGTGTCGTTTCTCTCTCTACTCTCTTTTGTTGGTTGTGTTGCATGCATCATCGTTTATTTATGCCTGGCATATGGGGCATATATCCTCCCGTTTGGATCTCTGCGTTTAGTTTTTGGAGCCCAAAATTTTCTAATTGTTTTTGTTGGTTCTCGTCATGCGAGTGGGCGCCCTTTTTGATTTATGAGCCCTGCCTTTTGGTGCAGCGTTTTTCTCTTTTTTTGGTGGCAGTTGGAGTGCTGCTGCTCGTTGCACAGTCCTTGCTGTATGATGACAATGACACTATTATGATGTCAGTGGCTGACAGGCGACATACTCGTTCACATTTGACGCCACAGAGCTTGGAGGAGTGGCAGAGCGTTCACTTCTGACAGCACAAAGGATAAGCAAAGTCGCTAGAGCTTTACTACTGACTTTCGCCAGGATGAAGGAGCAGCAAACGTTTCACTTTTGACAGAAAAATAGATAGAAGAAACCGCTAAACACATTTGAAGGCATGGTGGAGTCATTAGGGATGACTCTACTGACTTTTCAAAGGATAAAGGAGTCGCTAGTGGCTGCTTTCCTGGTGTTTTATGATCTTGTTTACGCCTAACTGCTGACATTGTTTATTGGCTGTCGCCTGACTAGAGTTTAGCAGCGAAAGATACATAGATGGAATGGATACAGATAGATAGAAACATAGTTAAAATAGATATAGGACTTTGGGTGTTCTGTTTGGCACTCAAATGTTTACTAAAAATAAGAAAAAATAGATTTAAAATATATTTAAAAATGTCTAAAGATCTTCCTCTCTCTCCAGTGTGGCTTATTATTTTTTCCTTTTACTTCGTGCCCTCCAATACCTCTTCCTTTTTTTTTTGCTTCTGTCCCTGGGAAATCCCCCTAAATGCCACCGCAACTGTGCTTTTAAATCATTTTGATAATGACACGACGAGTCGCCTCCCTTTTTTTTTTTTGTTTTTTCGGGAAGTCATCATCGGTGTTTATTTATTTTAGCACAAACCACAGAGCAGCGCCCCGAGCACCGCGTATCTTTGCTGGGTGTTTTGTGTATTTTTGTGATTTGATTTTTATGACGTGTAGTAATTTGTTGGCTCGTTAAGTTTCTTTAATAGGAGGCCTCCCTCTGCCTTGCGGTGCAACCCGTTCGCCGCTGCTGCTGCTGCATGATATTTTGGGGGCTGCATTGCTGGTCAATAAAATCTTTACGAAAAAATCTTTTACGACCCGCAGCCACAGCAACAGCAGCAGCATCCAAAAGGCAGGGAAATCCTCAACCGAAAAATGTTTTTTATTGCACCAGAAACACTCAATAAAAGCGAATTATTAGTGTTGGATTGCCTTTTGTTTTTTCCACCCCCTCCCAGTTCTATTCTATATTTTTGTTCGCTTTTCCATGAGCTTTTTCCACTAGCTTTCATTTTCGGCGTTTTTTTTCGCGCCCTATGGTTTTTTTCTTTTTAGGTGTAAATGCATTTTTATTACAAATTTAAAGCCCAACTGCAGTTTATAGTCTGCTTTTTTTTTCTGCTCGATTTGTGTGTTCGAATGTAAGCCCTTAGGGGTTTTTTCACACTTTTTGGATTATTCTTTTAAAAATTGTGTGATCTGTTGTTTATGGAAATACATATTTATTACGGGGCTTTTCCATTTCGTGAATTATGAGATTTGATTAATTGGTTTAATGGAAACATGAGAGATAGAACCAGAGAAAAGGAAAAGTGGATGCATTTGTTGCACTCAAAAATGTGTTGGAAAAGGTTTTATAGATTCAAAATAAAGCTAAAGGTGTAAGTAAGTATTTTAGGAATACAGAGAAAAGCAATTTTATATGGAAATTTAAAGATTTAAAAGTTTCTGTGCGATATTTTAGGAATAAAAAGAATAGGAAAAATAAATGCACACACTCAAAGTATGCGGACGTGTCTCAGAGACACACAATTATCTCAGATGAAAAAATGTATCCCAGATACAAACAAAACGAGAAGGAACGTGAGTCGCTTCTAGTCGCGACTCTACTTTTATACCCGTACTCAGTCAGTATATAAACTTGTGAGCTTTTGATTGAAATTTTAAAAAAATTTAAAAATTTTACATTTTACATTTTTTTGCTACATTTGTTAACTACATCTACATCTCCGGACCCGGACAGACGGACAGACGGACGGACGGACGGACAGACAGACATGGCTCTATCGACTCGGCTATTGATACTGATCAAGAATATATACTTTATGGGGTCGGAAAATTTTCCTTCTCTGCGTTACACACATCCACTTTTACCACAAATACAGTATACCCCTTAACTCTTTTTGAGTACGGGTATAAAAATAGACACGGAAGTACGTAAAAATGTAATAATTAAAAATAATAGGCAAATATGAATCAAAATCTAAGAATTTAAATTGGACAAGAAAATTAATTTTTTATTTAGTGAAAGTCTTAAATTAAATTTATTAAATAAAAAGTTATGAACGCCATAAAATTTAGACTACAAATTATATTTATTTAACTAAAATGTAATAATTAAATTACTATTTTATAATAAAATAAAAACTTTTGAATTAATTTAATTTTTTGTAAAATATATTACAGAAAATGTAGATAATGTAATGAACAACTATTCATCGTTAGATAGATTGAAAGAAAATGGTTATGATTCCATGGAAATCTTTCTAATTGATTCAGCCCTTCCAAAAACCCCCAAAAAGGGAACACAACTTTATTTAAATTTAACTTTTATTTCATAATTTCATTATATATTTCATTAACAGACTTACAAAATGGTCAACAATCGCTTCAAATATATATTCAATATTCTGTGCAATATATTTAACGCAAAGTTCGAATTAATTGCGTGTGATGTGCTTTAGTTTTATGCCTGGTAACCTCAGGCACTCTCTTGCTTCGCTTGACGACAATCTCCCCGAACATGGGCATCTCTGCCTTGAACGCCATATCACTGACATTCGAGTAAACAGAATGCACGGATTTACGTCTCTTGGCAGCGACCATTAGCTTCTCCACGGAGGATCTACGATAGCGACGTATGGTGCCGGCTTTCGCCATTTCACCATCGGGACCAATTCTCTTCTGCTGTGGATGGCGTCTCATCCATGTTGAGGATTTGTTTTCATTGAAGGGTTCGTGTACGAGCACTGGTATTTGTTCTCCGTAGTAGTAACGGTTTCTTGATCTATTTTTAGGCTTTGCATTGAGTTCATTTACATTTTTGGCCCCTTTCTTATTGGTGGTTTCTTCTGTTTTTGTGTTTTTTCCTTCACTTTTTTTGGCATTATCTTCCTGGTTTCTGAACGTGGGCCATGGGGTCTTCCGTTTGTAGTCCAGTGGATTCTTTTGATAGCCAAAGGAACTGCCTCTAGATGGTCTATCTACAAAATGTGTTTTCGTTTGCACTGTATCACGGATTTGGAGTTTTTTCATATCCCCTTCCCCTTTGGCTATACCTTTACCATCCATCGAGTTGCCATCGGCTATACCTTTGCCATCGGCTATAGCCTTTCCATCTTTCGAGTTGCCATCGGCTATACCTTTTCCATCCTTCGAGTTGCCATCGGCTAATCCTTTTCCATCCTTCGAGTTGCCATCGGCTAAACCTTTTCCATCCTTCGAGTTGCCATCGGTATAACCTTTTCCATGCTTCGATTTGCCATTGCTTGTGCCTTGTCCATCTTTCGCCTTGCCATCGGCTGTCCCTTCACCCGCTTTCTGATCGCCTTCGGTTGTACCTTTTCCGTAGCTATTGGATTCCCCTTTCTTTGCGTTCTGCGAGTAGCCATCTTTGTCTCCTTTCAGGCCTTTAGGATTCGTAATTGCGTTGTAATCATCCGATAAACGTTTCTGCAGGTACTTGTTTTTGGTTATATCTTTTTTCTGTTTCGCGTTCAGATTGAGATCATTCACTGCCTCTATCAGAGTGTCCAAACTGTTGGAAACGCGTGATCTTTTATTGACATCATCAATCACAGATCTAAGCGCTCTGCCGCGAGTGGATGTGCCTAGTTTTAGCTTCTTCCCAGGGCCACTGCTACCCTTCTGATCGGCTGGCAATACTTTGCCATTCAGTGCATTTAATCCCTTGAACAGATTTCCATTGAAAGAAATGTTTAAAGTGTCGGATAATCTTTTGCCAGAAGCAAAGAGGAGTCCTCCTCCATCGATACCCTCTTTGCCTTTGCCATAGTCAGTGCCTTTTTGTTTAAGGTGATCCGCGCTTTGGCCATTGGGACCTGCTGCCAGTGGGCGCTTCAGCTTCCCAGCATTCGGCCCAAGTGCATTTTGTGGGTCACGAATAGACAACGCTAAGCAATGTCCATAGTCTGGCAGTCGGGGCTCTCCTTCATGATTAAGCCACTTTGAATGTTCGGCAATTCGGTTGAGGCTTTGGGCCAATTCCAAAGCTCTTTGATTCGATTGCTGCACTCTCACCTGGCTCCTCTTTCGCGCAGCACTGTCCGCATCGATGCCAGCGCGTTTTGCTCTGCTACGACGAGGTCTTCTTTTTGTACGAGCAATTAACTCTGCCCCAAACAGTGCCCCATGTGCTCCATTATCCGCATCTGGATGTTCTCTCAATATGGATTGCATTATTTGAATGAGAATCTTGAGCGAATCGTGATGTTGGGGATCCCTGAGGTTGCCCCAGCTATCAAAGATGCCGTTGTAGTAATCGCACGTGTCATAGTTCGAAAGGGGCACCTTACACGCACTCCATGGATGTCCCAGCGGATTGAGTACCTTGCCAAAGTTCTGCAACGTCAGCGAGTACAGAAACTCAAAGACCTCATCTGCAGGACGTTCCAGAATCTTGGCCAAAGCATTGATAATATTTTGATTGATCAGAAACCAACGATGCTTTTCCGTCTGATAATTGACATTCATTTTGCCATCAATTTGCATATCCATTTTTCTTGCATATTTAAGCGACGATTTAAAGTTCGTTGAAGGCACTTGCAACAGGGTTACACGACGACGCCGATAGGCGGCGCCGGCACAGGACGCCATCGTGGGTATGTAACGCTTGAGGCAAGTGCCCAGATCGAACATTTCGCGGCACCTTGTAAACTTATTCGTGGTAACCATTTTGTAATTCTGTCAGTAAAAGAATCGAGACAAATTTTCAGGGAAGCTGTCATCTAAAATGATTAAAAAATATAGAAAAAAAATATACCCTTTTCTTTTATTTAGAATGGTCCTGGACAGGAAACTCTAAGTAATTTTACGCTGGATCTCAAGCATTTCGATTGAAGGCAGATTTTTGGTTTTTTAATATTTATTTTCTATATTTTTTGTATGATTCAAGGGCTTTAATTTTTGACAACAAAACTAGGAGAGATATTCCGTGCTGTCTTTGATCCATAAAGCCCCAAAGCAGACTCAAAAAACCACCTGAAACTGTCACCTAACACTCCATCAGTGATTTATGCCAAATGACAAGACGATAAAAATAATAGAAGAAAAGATGTAAAAGAAACGAAAAAAAAAATCTGCGAGAAATAAAAAAATGCAACAAAAAATTAAAACCAAAATAAAATATAAAAATAGAATAACAATAAAACCTCTGCCGCTGTTTTGCCGCTGCATTTGTTGTATGCAACAACAATTAACACACACAAACACAAAAGCAACGTAAAATAAAACAAAACAAAAAAATAAAACAAACCACTTCGATTGGGTGCACAAGTGAGACAGCACTAGCCTATATTAGTGCGAAAGAGAGAGAAGGGAGGGAGAGCGCGAGAGAGCGCACACAAGCAAACAGCAGAGAGCATCAACGAGACGCTGTATAAGGGGAAATAACGGGGCAATATGCGGAACATGGGAAATGGAACAGGCTGTCTCTGCAAAAAGGGGAAATTGTACAGCGAGAGAGGGACAGAGAGAGCACAGAACAGCGCTCTTGTTATGCTCTCTCACGCGCGCTCTCCCTCTCTCTCTCTCTCTGGCGCTCCAACACAAACAAAGCAGCCACACTCACACACAAATGCAGCATGGAGCACGCGATGCATGCAACTTTTGCCGGCAAATTAGCGGCAGAGACGTCAACGCCAGCGCCGACGTCAGCGCACGACCTCCAACCTTCTCCTCCCACTCAATCAAGACCCTTTTCCAACCACTCAACCACTCTGCCCCGCGTGCACAGCAAGCCAAGATATGGGGTGGGGTTTTTATACGGAAGTGGGCGATGAAATTACTTGATTCAATTATTCCAAATAGAATGTAGAAATTTTAATTATTTTATGGGAATAAAAATAAAGGAAAATTTGGGAAATTTCCCATGGTTTGCGTAATAATTTTTACGAAGCCATAGGCCATGGATTTCTGATTCCATTGAAAGACTAAATATTAAACTCTTTGAAAGAATAATTTCTTCGTTTCTTTTTAGGAAACTTTGCAACTCTTTAATTCCTGAGGAAATACCAAATATCAATATATGATTTAGGTTACCCCCAAATCCACAACACACCACACTTCTTCACCACTCAAACAAAAGAACCACAAAAGCGTTGCAACAACAACAACATCAAACGGCGGTACGGCACACACAGGCACACACGAGGTTTTGCTTTATTTACGCATAATTTCAAACAATTTATGAGCATCGCGGGCAGCAGGCAGCAGCAGCATCTGTGGAAAGGTATTTCGGATTGTACATAAATTTCAGAGGTTCCAAAACCGGGGGGGATTTACCATACCAATCGAAGTTCAAAGGCCCAGAAGTCAATAAAATATTAAAAATTAGCTATGATATAAATACAAGTAATACTTGACTTGAAGGCGCCGGGCCAATGCGGTGCTGCTCTAGCTGGCTGCTGCCACCCACAACGTGCCACAAAGGCTGCCGACACGGAAGTGTCTTTCAGTTGCAACAATTTTGGGTGCCCATAAAGCCGATCGAAGATTAAAGGCGGCTGCTTCCGTGGTGAGACTTCAAACGGAGATGAACCTCTGTACCCTGCACTTTCTTGCTGGTTCTCATCATAATTTTAACAATCGAATGAGTTTCTAATTTGTTTATTTGTTTGTTGTGGTGGCAGTGGCAGCGGCCTACCCTTTGAACCCCCCACCACACAGCACACACTCCACCACTGTTGTGGCTCTATTGAACTCAGGTGTGAACTGATGGATTGTGAATACCAAAAACGGGATATCCATCGGGTGTTAATCATCCGCGAATTATAGAAATATTTCCAGATCAAAGATTGTATGTCATTTCGTGACCTGATAAAATCCAATGATCTGTGATCTATCTATGGGGTAAATGGGTAAAAATAATGCTGGAATTTACATGCATCGTTTATACGTTCATTGTCAGGTTGTTTTCTGGTGTGAATTTATCAAAGTAAAGAGCAAAATCATAAGTAATAATTATTTTACATGATGTGGTAACACTTTTAGCGTTTTTGTATCATTTGGATAGGTAAATCTTGGAAATTCTCTTCGAAATATAGCTAAAATTTTTTTTTTTCAAAAAGAAATTTTCCCATCACTTTACCTTTGCTTTAAACTCCAATTGAATATTCTAACTAAATAAAGAACAAAACCCCATTCAATATATTCCACTGGCAGTGCAACAGCATTTGAAATTTAAAACAATTTTTAATTTTTCATTCTTAAAACTACAAATAAAAATCTTTAAAAATGAATCCCAAAACGGAGGCAGTCAAGAAAAGTGCATCGCATGATTCATTTTTGACAGCTAACCACAAGACAGATCAGCTGGAGGAGGTGTTGGGCGAGGTGCTCAAGGAGCCAGAAGGAGCACCCGCTGAAGCTGTCTCCGAAAAGGAGGAGGAGCCGCAAGATCCCTACGAGAAGGAGGACACCGAGCAGCAGCCAAACAAATTCTGGATTGCCATCAGCGGCTATCAATTGGAACGGGCCTTTCTGGTCTATCGCTTCTTCAATGACATTGGCAAGATCCAGTCGAAGGGCTTCACCCAAACGAATGTCATGTATCTGAAGTATCTAACCACTGTGGACTGTCAGATTGCCCTGAGCTACGATGGCCAGAAGATTGGCTATGGCGGTGACATACGCGTCAGTGTTAAGCCTGAGAATCCCATGGTCTTGAAGGCTTTTCTGGGTGCCATAGAAGAGATGGACGATGCGGTTACTGTTGATAGTGGACCACTAATGACGGCTGATGCTGTGACTCCGACGGACTTGAAGGCTTCGTGTATCATAGAAATGGAGTCACCCAAACAGCAGGAGAAACAGGAGCAGGGCATTAAGCAGAAGCAAGGGCAGCAGAAGGCCCACAAGAAAAAGGAAGAGCAGCAGCAAGCCCCCGAGCAGCAGGAGCAGCAGCCGCTGGAGCAGCCGTCGGAGCCAGAGGAGGTCAAGGTTGAGCCACCAGTGGATGTGAATAATGCTACAGCCAAGAAGACCGGCTTCATGCAATGGCTAAAGGAAAAGATATCCGCAATCTTTTTCTTCTATTAAATTTGACTAATTTTTTGTTGCTTGATTTCTGATTTTAAAAATGTTTCTGTTATTTTTCGTTGATTCCTGTAATGTAATAAATTGGATAAATATCTCCATGAATATATCGTTTGACTAATTATGCGTATACTTTTGTCCAATCAACTGGCGTGGGTGGTGCGGGGTGGGTGGTGGTAGTTACAAATCATCCAACAACAATGCGCTGCTCCACAAATGGAAAATAACTGATAAAATTATATTCAAACAGAAACAGAAGAGCAAAACAGGGCGACGCATTTATAGAATTTTTAATTACAATAAATCAATTGAAATAAAATGTAATTTTTCAATTTTATCAAATTGTCATTATGCGTAATTAATTCCTATGCACAAATGCATTTTAGTGTGGCGCCACCACCAAACCAGCGTGTGTGGCGGCAAGTGCACCCAAAAATTTCCCGCTTTACCATTTTGTTTGCCTGCTGCTTAATTATTATATTTGTAATTTATTTGCCCCCACAGCTATGTATATCCGAGAATGCTAAAAAGTACAGTACAGTAAAGGGGTGGGGTTGGGGTGTGGGGTGGCCACGCTTGCACGGTGCTTTAATGCCACATTAATCCCGTGCCGCAAGCACAAAAACGCACTCGAAAAAGTGCGGGAAATGACAGTAACACAGCAAACAAAACGGCACAACAAAAGCAATTCAAATGCAAGCGAATGCATAGAATGCATAATTAATTTTTATTTTGATGACAACGTCAACGCAGCGTCACACCAGACAACAAACCTGCCTCAACCTCATGCCACATTGCCACATGCCTCATTCCTCATGCTTCATGTGGCTGGCATACAGTCTCTCTCTCTCTCTGGGGCGCCCTTTGGCATGTCCATTGCAATTATTTTGGATTGGATAAATGTATATAAATATCATATATATTTATATATCTGTATATTTATATAGAAATCCATGTGCATACTCGTATATTGGCCCTGCCATTAGGCTGTAGCTGTAAATGAGCGACACTTTGCCATCGAATGGGCCAAATAAGAGTTTAACAGTGAAAATTATTTTGATAGATTTTGGTTGAAATTTAGATATGATTCAAAAATGCATAGTGTAAATAATTTTAACATTAAGATATAAGTTTATTGTAGATTTTTAAAGCTAAAAATATATAAGAATACTTTTAATTGGGGATAGCTTGTGATATTTGTATGACTTTATAAATATACTAGCATAGAAATTTTATAAAAATAAAATAATATTCCATCAAAATAGTTATCTTTTAATGAAATTAAAATAATTTTTTGGTGATCCTTTAAAGAATTTCTTCTGAAAAGTGTAATAAAAATAAAGTTTTGAAAGTAAATATGTAATTTAATTTTTTGTAATATGTAATAAATGAAGGATATATTTAAGGGTTTTTGGGTCTTCAAAAAACCCTCCCAAAACGATTTTTTCCTAAGAACCCTAAATATTTTTTACACACCACAGATACCCTTTAATTTTATTGATCTCTAAGTCCCACCCTGGTAAACCCTCATACTACTAGATTTCTCCTTTTTTATTATAGACTCCATTATGCCAACCAATTTGTGTAAAATGGCGGCATGTTGACGGCCATCTAACTGCCGTTTGGCCACACTGGCAATAGGGGGAACCCAAAAGCACAAACTGCGTTTACCCACACTGCAGACCGCAAAAGATGAGAAGGAGTTGGAGTGGAGGACCCACAGAAAGGGAGAAAGGACCTGCACACATGTCAGGTTAAACACAAATTAACCTCATTTGACAAAACAAAGCGAAATAGCGCCGCTAAAATGGATAATTTGTTAAATAAATTGCTCGATTTTTATAATAATGGGGTGGGGGTGGGTGTGGATGGAGCAGAAACCATTCAAATATTTGTTGGCTGCTTATTTGCATATACGCGAAGCGATAAATACAAATAAAACTCAAAATTCTTTTGTTATGCTTTTCCATAATCTTTTTTTGTTTTTTGCTCTGTGTTTAATCCGTTTTTATTTGTATTGTTTTTGTTTAATTTTTATGCCCTTTTAGGCGGCTGTCGCCAATTATCCAACACACATTCCGAGCGCTCCCCAGCCCACACAACGCACCACACCGCATCGTTGATGGTTTCCGACTGCAAATCCTCTAAAATTATTGCATTCATTAAATTTTAAACAAAGGTGATTAGATTTTATAATTTAAATGGACAACAGGGCGACGCATTTACATGGCGCCCGAAAAAACCCCATGTGCATAACGGTACAGTTATTCTCTCGCTCGTTATTTATTTAGAATAAACAGCAACAAAAAAAGACACAGTTTTTGCTCTTATTTATTTCCTCTACTTTTTTTCCCCTTCTTTTTTGTTGTTGTTGCTTTTATCGTAATGTGGGATCAACAATTGTTCGACTTAATTTATTTATTATTATTTTCTAATCATTTTTGGGGGATTTTTAATTGGTTTTTTGTGTATTATTGGTATATATTTTTAGGGATAAATGTAATTTTTTTCGTTAGAGAGCTTTTGCTGTGGGTATGATTAATTCAATAGCAGAAATTATGGTAATAATTGATTTAGAATCCAAATTTCCATTCAAAATTTTCAAAGGCATCTCCTAAATTCCCACAAAACTTTGAGTATACTTGGTTTATATTTTTCAGGTTTTTTTGCAAGAAAAAGGTCCCTAAATCGCCATAGCAAAAACAGACCTGAATTTTCCTCAAGAAAATATCTCTCAAACTTCACAAATTTCACCTTGAACTTTTAGGTTAGTAGGCCATTATTTTCCTGTTTTTTCTTCAAGAAAATTCCCAAATTAGTTTAGTAGGCCTTTTCTTTAGAGTTTCAGTTGATAGTTTTTCTTTAAATTGTCTAACAAATACAAATTCAGTTCTCAATAAAAAGCGAACAAGTAATCATCCAAAAATAAAATGTTTCTCGACTATTTGCAAAAGTGCACTCGTCGCCTTGTTTGGCTGTTTATAGCCGCCTGTTTTATGTGCTACTTTAATTTGGAATATCTCACGGAACATTACGGCAAAGAACCACAATTGATTGTCAATCGTTTCATAATCAATACACCTGGCTGTAAAGTTCGTTTCCTGCCCAAACAAAAGAAATCCGTGCCATTTGTGGAGCCCATACACGTGCTGGAATGCAACAGACCGCAGTTGATCTCACCGCACTATGAAAATGACAATAACTATTTTGTCGCCAGAAATTTAGAGGAAAATTTGCAGTGCAAAAGTTGGCTAATGGCACGTCAGGATCATCGCTCGAACACATACCTACTGGTGAGGTATTTCAATCTAAGTCTCCATGAAAATAAACCCATTAAAGTGGAGTCTGGCCATCAAATGTATCGCATACAGTGCCGAAGTGCTGATAATATCATCAAATACAATGATGTTATATTCTTCATGCCTCCGCCTTTTGTAGAGCGTAAGAAACCTGGGACGAACAACCAGACACCCGACCGCTTGTCTGTCATGATTTTGGGCATCGATTCCATGTCTCAGATGCATTTCGAACGACATTTTCCGCATTTCATAAGCTTTCTGGACTATGTGCCGCACACATTTTTCCTCGGCTACAGTCGCGTGGGCATGAATGCCTATGACAATGTGGTGCCGCTATTGAGTGGACTGCGACCCGATGAGCTGGAGAAAAAATGTCATTCGGTGAATAAATCCACCTACGATAATTGCGGCCTCCTTTGGGATGAATTCAAGACGGCGGGCTATTCCACGAGCTATGGAGAGGACACCGCTGAAGGCATTTTTACGGATGGAAAATCGGGTTTCCGCAGACAACCTACGGACTTTTATCTGCATCCTGTCATGCTTGAAATGGATCAATATACGCGCTACAGCCTCGATGCGAATGAGCGCGTCCACTGTTCGGGTGGGCGACAGTTTAACGATGTTTTGAATTATTTCATCGATAAATTATCGTTTTACATGAAAACTGCACCATTTTTCTCACTCTTTTGGCACTCGCAAGGCGTCAAGGATTACTATCATTATGGATCGCGTTTGGATGTGGACTATGTGAAGCGGTTTAAGCGTCTCCAGGAGATGGATGTCCTGGACAATACGGTGGTGCTGCTGATGTCCGATTATGGCCTGCGTTCTGGAAAATATCGCTTGACGTACAGCGGCATGCGGGAGGAGTCGCAACCGTTTCTTTTGGCCATTTATCCCGATTGGCTGCAGGCCAAGTATCCCTTTGCAATGGACAACTTTAAGCGGAATGCTCACAATCTAGTGACGGCCTTCGATCTGCATGCCACCCTCAAGGATTTAATGGATCTGAATCTCTTACAGGACTACCATGTGGAGAATCGTACGGATATGTTGCGTGACTTTCCACCCAAGAAGATGCCCCGTGGCTTGAGTCTCTTTCTGCCGCTGCCCCTGAAACGGAACTGCGATGCGGCTGGCATACCATCACACTACTGCCCATGCACCGATCTCACGGAAATCCCCACCGATGATGGCATTGTGCTGCGCACTGCTCGCTTTCTGATCGCTTCCATCAACGGATTTATTGCTCCCCACGAGCAATGCCAACCGTTGCGGCTGTACAAGGTGATGCTCGCATATTTCGTGGATCTGGGTGAGAGTTCCTACGTCTATGAGCTGCGGCTGAGGGTGCAAACCATACCAGGGGATGGAGTGTTCGAGGGACAGGCACGTCTCACGGATATTTTTCATTTGACGGGTCCCATCACTCGACTAAATGAGTATCGCAGTCAGTCCTATTGCACCAACGAGACGAGCATCAAAATGTATTGCTATTGTCCAAACTAAAGATCATTTTGAATCAATAAAAAATTATGAATCGTACTCTGAATTACTGTAGATTGAAGCTTTCTCTGTGTAGATCGCAGCTTGGGACCGTCACAATGGCAGCAATTACAATAAAACATTTTACACGCTTTATGGCGTTTCCCGTAAGCAACAAAATTATCACCAGAACGAGTCAGAGTAGAGAGGGCCCATCCAAAAACATGTTTCAGATTAGAGATGGAAACGTTTCGTGCTAGTCGTGACACGAAAAGTTACTCTACACTGATAGAAAAAAACTAAAGTAAAATTAACTGCAATCATATTTGAATTTAAAATGCGATTTTTAAATACAAACATAATAAAATTAAATAGAATTCACGTTGATTCAAATATAAATGTATTAAAAGGGCTTTTATAATAATAATAAATATAATATATTAAATTTAAATAGAAAACACTAAAATAAATAAAATATATTCAATTTAAATATTTTCATATTTATATCAAAATGTAAGTGAAAATATTTAATATTAATCAATGGCATCAATGATTGAAAATATTAAAATTTCAGGGCTTTTTTCTACCGGTGCAATAAAGTCCTACCCTTCACAGTCAGTGTTGTGGTAGGAAATGTATAAGCCCCTCGTACAGTATTCATGGAATCCTTTTGGGAAGTACCAGATCGCAGTGTTGTATTTTTCAATGCGAGATTCTTTACAACATGATTATATAATATCGGAACAAATTAAGTGAGACTGAGACTAATGTTTTCCACAAATCGACGAATTATTTTTTCGGCCACACTAACTAGATTTCCACAAAAACTAGTCGTACGAACACTCGAATGTAGGTTATATTTTAGGGATAAGTTGTAGATCCTTGTGTCCCGCACACGTCAGTCGTAAAGGGATATACTGAGATTTCAAAGAATTAGGTTTTTAAGCCAATCAATCCAAATACTTTGTATTTTGGTATGCTATGACTGTGGCGTGTCCGTGAAATGGTTGATTTGTTGATAACAACCAACTTGAACCAAAACCAAAAAAACCAAAACCAACCAAAAACATAAGTTCTTTTTTTATTTGCACAGATCTTTTTATCCTATCCAAGGAAAAGAAAGCAAATCTTTTCTACACCCTCTATCGCAGTTGCACCCGATAATATTACAGGGGCCATTACCACAATATGGCGTGGGGGGGGTTCCATCAGGGCATATCCTTATTTTTACTCGCATGGACAACGTGATGGTTTTTGCCCAACAGCATGGTTTTGGTGGTGGTATTGGTTCTGAACTTTTTGTTTTTTGTATACATCCACCGTCACAGTTGCATCCGAAGATATTACAGGGGCCACGGCCGCAATGAACAAATGTGGGACGATCACCGTTCAAGCAACGCCCATTAGAAAACGTATGGCAGCAGGCCGATTTTACACCGCCAACGAAAACTAAGAGCAGTAGTACAGTTATAAGCTTCATAGTCTGATCTGTGTGCAGTGGCGCTGGTTCGACTAAAGGTTTAGATGATAATATACTTTCGCAAGTCGTTTTGAAACCCACTATATATAGTATTTATCTAATTTGGAATGTTACGCTTCTAATGTGGTGTGGTGTGTCCATGAAATTTGTGATTTACTCATTTAAATATATTTATACTAGGTTGAGGGAAGGGTGGGGGGGGGGGGGGGACACTCTGCACCTAACATTACTTTTTCTAATAGACTTCGGCATTTAAAATTTTTTAAACATTTTTTTTTTAAGAATTTTTTTTTAATTGTCTTTTTTTTTCACAGATTTTTATGTATGTATGTACATATGACTTTTCAGAACTGCAAAGTTCCTCTGCAAAAATAAAATAATAAAATAAAATTTTTAAAAAAATTTTGAAAATAAAACTAAATTATAAAAATTAAACCATAACTCTTTAAAAAAATTTAAGTTCTGAAATCTATTAGAATAAGGCATTTTGGGCCATAGCGGAATTGTCGGGTTGACTAGTGACTAGGCACGACTTAATTGAAAAACTTTATTCAAAAACATAAGTTCTTTTTTTATTTGCAAAGATATTTTTATCCTATCCACTCTATCCACTCTGCACCTAACATTACTTTTTCTAATAGACTTCGGCATTTAAAATTTTTTAAACATTTTTTTTTTAAGAATTTTTTTTTAATTGTCTTTTTTTTCACAGATTTTTATGTATGTATGTACATATGACTTTTCAGAACTGCAAAGTTCCTCTGCAAAAATAAAATAATAAAATAAAATTTTTAAAAAAATTTTGAAAATAAAACTAAATTATAAAAATTAAACCATAACTCTTTAAAAAAATTTAAGTTCTGAAATCTATTAGAATAAGGCATTTTGGGCCATAGCGGAATTGTCGGGTTGACTAGTGACTAGGCACGACTTAATTGAAAAACTTTATTCAAAAACATAAGTTCTTTTTTTATTTGCAAAGATATTTTTATCCTATCCAATTAAAAGGAAATGAACCTTTTCTACACCCTCTATCGCAGTTGCACCCGATAATATTACAGCGGCCATTACCACAATATGGCGTGGGGAGGGTTCCATCAGCGCATATCTTTATGTTTCTTTTCTTGGGCAACCTGATGGTTTTTGCATGACAGCATGGTTTTGGTTCTGGTATTGGTTCTGAACTTTTTGTTTTTTGTATACATCCACCGTCACAGTTGCATCCGAAGATATTACAGGGGCCACGGCCGCAATGAACAAATGTGGGACGATCACCGTTCAAGCAACGCCCATTAGAAAACGTATGGCAGCAGGCCGATTTAACACCGCCAATGAAAACTAAGATCAGTAGTACAGTTATAAGCTTCATAGTCTGATCTGTGTGCAGTGGCGCTGGTTCGACTAAAGGTTTAGATGATAATATACTTTCGCAAGTCGTTTTGAAACCCACTATATATAGTATTTATCTAATTTGGAATGTTACGCTTCTAATGTGGTGTGGTGTGTCCATGAAATTTGTGATTTACTCTTTTAAGGGGTAACGCCACTGTAACTCAACTTTTTTCGGCGTTTTTTTGAGTGTTTTTTTCATGTAAGGGATGGACAGAGATGAACAATTTTTGGATATGTTATTAATCATATATTTAACTACAAAAAAATATTTTTTTGATAAAAAAATAATCCAAAATGGCGGCCCTAGAGCCATTCTCCTGCGACGTGTTTCACTTGAAGCACTCTGCGGCACGCAGCATAACTGGTGAAAACTTTATTCTAAAATAAAAATAAAAATAAAACACTACTTAATCTTCATGAGTATAGCTAGAGAAACACGTACGGAATTTTAAAAATGACAATTTTTGTGGAATTGACGGTGTTTTGACAAAAATTTTCTCTATTTCGTCCAAAAAAAGGCAGTTATATGTTAATTAAAAATCTCCTAATTAAGTTATCGTAAATTCCGTACGTGTTTCCCTGCGGAATGGTATTCTAAAGATGTAGTAAAAATTTCAAATTAAAATATTGAAAATTGTTTGAGTTATGCTGCGTGCCGATTTCGAAAACCGTGTTTCGAGAAAAACGCATTCAAAGTTTTGACATGTGATATTGGTATGAAATAATAATAAATTTGGCCATTAAAAAATAGTTATCGTTAATCTGCAGTCGCAGGACCATAAGGAGTCCCTTTCACGTCCAAATATTCGCCCTCCATGTCCTTCCTGGACGATTTCGTACTTGAGCGCGCCTCTTTGGCCGCATCAGTCAGGAATCGGTCTGCGTGCTGGCTGCGTTTTGCATCCGATTCCTGGCCAAAGTTGTAGGCCCAGATACCAATATCAATGTCAAGAACCTTCATAATGTGGAGGAAACTAGTTAAACCATCGTTGAAGGTGGATACAGCGATATAAGTTGCTATATCCAAGAAATGTCTATTTAGCACGTGTTAACAAGTCACAAACACGTAAACTAACGTATTTCCCCTCAAAAATGCTTCTAAAGGATCAGAAATACTCACTTACTATATCTATTGATGCCTAAGTGAAGTTAGAAGCCCAAAATCGAAGTTATCGAGAGCAGGTATCGGCTCGACCCAGGTAGTGGACTCTGCGCCTTCGCTTCGCTTGCTCACATAACCCACACAACCCTTCACGCAATTCGCCTTCTTAACACATCATAATTTTATATCAATACTGAAATAGATGGACAAACACGAATTGCTTAAGCAACAACCATTGATGCCATTAAAAATGATTATTTTTAACCTTGGGGATAAATGTATAATGAGAGAAGGATATCTTTAGAGCTGAATCGGTTATAAATTTGTTATTATTCGGTCTTAGAAACTGTATAATTCGAATCGATCATATTTAATTTTTAAAATGCGATTTTTAAATAAAAACATAGAAAAATTAAAAAGAATTTACTTTGATTCAAACATAAATGTATTACAATGGCTTTTTTAATACGTTCATATTTAATCTTAATAAAAAACACTTTAAAATAAATATAATATATTAAATTAATATACAAAACACTTTAAAATAAATAGGTATAATATATTAATTTTAAATATGAAACATATTTTAATAAAATATATTAAATTTAAATATTTTCATGTTTATATCAAAATGTAAGTGAAAAATATTCAATATTAATAAAACCACTCTTGGATGAAAATCAATGGCATAAATTAGTGAAAATATTAAAAAATTTGTTCTATCGGTGTAGAAGTTGTCTTTTTATTAATTTATTTGAATTTATTTCTTTAGGTAGTTCCATTCATTGTTCCAAAGGAACACAACATTCAATTGGCATTCGATTTTCTTTTAACATGATTTTTTTGTTTCAAAGCTGTCGAATTTCTCTCCTTTCATCCTACGAATATTAGATTAAAATTTTGAATTTTCAGTCTATATTCATTTCAAACTTTTCTTTCATAAATACACATTTTTTTAATGTAATTCGTTTCATTGTAAATGCATGATTCATATTCGTTCTGCCATCTCTATGTCCCCTTCCCATTCTCTGATTTGGTTTCAGTTTCATTTCACGAATTTGACGAGCTGATAAAAATTCAAATGGTTTATGACACTCTCCTCCACCTCCTCATACGTTCCGTTGCTTCGCTTGTTCCGCTGGTAGTTTGGCCTTTTTATACCCGTACTCAAAAAGAGTTAAGGGGTATACTGTATTTGTGGTAAAAGTCGATGTGTGTAACACAGAGAAGGAAAATTTTCCGACCCCATAAAGTATATATATTCTTGATCAGCATCAATAGCCGAGTCTCTGTCTGTCTGTCTGTCTGTCCGTCTGTCCGTCTGTCCGTCTGTCCGTCTGTCCGTCTGTCCGTCTGTCCGTCTTGATGAGCGCCTCGTTCTCAGAGACTATAGAAGCTAGAGCAACGAAATTTTTTTCCAGACTCATGTGATATCACACTGTTACAAGTGTATTTCAAAATTTCGCCCCGCCCCCTTCCGCCTTCACAAAGGACGAAAATCTGTGGCATCCACAATTTTGAAGATACGAAAAAACTAAAAACGCAGTATCGTAGAGAATGACCATTTCTATCAGATTGCCGAATCTGAACCAGATCGGATCATTATTATAGCCAGAATAAAGAAATTAATTTTCAGTTGCTTCCCCCACCTCCTCTGGCGCTGCTTACGCTATTCATTCTCTGTCTCGCTCGCACACACTCTGCCCTGTGCAATGCGCGAGCAACCCCTAGCGGAGGAGATGTAGAATCTAAATGGTAGATGTAGAATATTTGTTCTAGATGTATTATCTACATTTTACATGTAGATGTAGTTAACAAATGTAGCAAAAAATTTAAAATGTAAAATTTAAAATTTTTTTTAAATTTCAATCATAAGCTCATAAATTTATATACTGACTGAGTACGGGTATAAAAGTAGAGTCGCGTCCAGAAGCGACTCACACGTTCCTTCTCGTTAGATCCGAATCTGTTGGCAGTCGTAACGTCACAATTTCTCCCCGTTCTCCCCCTGTCCACCAACCAGTTGGCTGTTCGCTTTAGCTTTGGAGTTTTATAAGCTTTGATATTTATTGTCATCAAATGGATTTTGTTCATTGAAATTTATGATATTTCATTTGCGTTTCGTCTCGTCTTTTGTTTGGTTTCTAATTTTTGGATTTTTAATCTATAAATATTTATGTGTGTGTGTGTGTGTTCCGTTTGGGGTTTTTTTTCCCCACGATTTACGATCAAAAGCTGCTTAATGTTTTGTTGGCTTTTCAATGGCACTTCCATAATATTCTACCATTCCATGAATGTAAATTAAATAAAACCGAGTGGAAAATCCTTTTTCATTAATCAAATGATTAAGCCTCAAAGTCAGTCTATGGATCCTGTTGGGCTGCTCCTGGCCATGGCCATAGCCCGCAGCGGATAATTTGCGTCAAAATGTCAGTTTATTTGAAGAGTGGCGCCACAGGAGAGAGAGAGAGAGGGGAGTGACGCCACAGAGAGAGTTGCAGATGAGCGACATGCAATTGAATTAAAATTAAAATAAATGCCACAAAGGAACAACCAACACCAAAATACGTAATAATTTGCAATTTATTTAACTGCGGACACAATCCAGAACCCATGGGGGTTTGGGGGCTTCTGGCTGATCCTTGTTTCAAAAAATTATAAATTAAAAAAAAAAAAAAATAATTAAAAATCATTTGGATTGCGTGCGGGGAATGAAACTCGCGTTCAATTAATCCAAAAATGTCCTAAAATGGACAGGATTTTCTCACCGAAAATCGACCTCTCCGTTGACAGGAATAAATTGAAATGCCTCTCGTGATGCATGCCCCCGAAAAAGTGCGTGACTGTTGCAAAAAATTAAGCCATGAACAACGGTGGTGGTGCTGGCAGCAATTGACAAGTGAATTTTTGCTCAAATGTGAATTTAACATGTTGATTTAAACCAAAAATTGCTCTGCCGTAAATTAATGGGCGAAAACTGTGCAGAGTTTTCTTTTGTGTGCATCTCTGGTTATAAATTTGAGACGAACCTCATGGAAGTTTCTTAATTAGAGTACCGCTGCCAGTATCAAATGGAAATTCCACATACATAAAAACAATATTTCTTCTATGCTTATCATGCACTATTCATCGATTAGATTTTTCCCCCTGCTGTACGGCCGCATAAATCTCAAAGTGTTCAAACAGGTAATCACTCAAATTGCTCTGATTTCGTATTGGAATTGGTAACGCCTCATAAATAAGTCAGAGAAGGGGAAAGAGAGAGATCTTATCGCTAATTGATGTGTACGTTCGCCGAGTGGAGGGGACAAATGACACACATATCAAAAGGGTTATATTTCTTAGTGGGAAAAAACCATACTAAATAAGAGATTACATGGACAAGTCCATTATTAGTTAGTAAATTAAAGAACTATCTCATTTAACCCACTTTGGCATCGTTAAAACTTGCTGCAATCATTCACTTAATTGATCTGTTATCCCATGTCCCATTTCGTTCTGCTATACCCCAACTAAAATACACACAACTTGTGTGATATATATCCACAGTCATTTAAGTCAATCAAATGCTCATCTGTCAAATGACAAATGATTTTTAAAATCACTTGAAGCAAAGGCTTCCTCGTCAAAGCTCTGCTCCGCTTCGCTCCTTGCAGGGTGCAGAAAAAATTATTCATAGAACACGGAGAAAAGCGGAAACAGACACTTTAAATGCTTGCGATATTGTCAATCAAAATTCAATCGAAGCCATGAATCATGACACACAGATGGAGAGACGAGACGAGAGACTCCTCCAACGACTCCTTCCGCCTCCACTTGGTTATGGTTGATGATGGGGGCCTTCAAGTGAGAGCTTCAACTCTCGCTCTGAATCACTCAATTGATGGATAGATGGTTGGATGAATGCAGAAAGAGTCCTGCAAAAAGCAAGGCAACAAAAAAAACAAAAAGCAGCATGAAATGGGAATCACTCAACATGAGGATGCGTGTTGAATGATGGCAATGCTGTTGATGCTGCTTGCTGCTGCTGCTGGAATATGTGACATTGTGGAAAGGAGAGGACCGACAGAAAGCATTTAACATTGCCATCCTGCCACACACACAGAAGTGAGGAAAGGAACCTCCTGCTATTGAGAACGAACCCAAGTGGATGGAATGGAATGTGTATGTGTGTGTATGTGTGTGTGGGGGCGCACACTGTCATCAGTCAATGTCAGTGTGCGATAGTTTTGACATTTTTATGAGCAAATGATAAGTCCCTCCACACGTTTGATGCCTGCCTGTCGTCCAATGTTTGACACTTGCCAGCCACACACACACACACATCACACAAAAATATTCTACAACTTATATGAAATTCTTTTCGCGTGATATATTTATGGGCCCCCCTCTTACTTATCGCCCACGATGCGGTGTATAAGTATTTTTAAATTTTAAAAGAGTGACACGAGTTAACAGTCTTCAAATCGCAGGCAGGGCCATCGGGCAATCAATCAAAGCGAGTGGCACACATCGTCTTGGAGTCGTTAAAGTTGTCGCTTTTGGGCCCCGCATCGTTCACGTGTTTAATGACTGACTTTTTGACGTTGTATCCCCCATAAAAATGATAGCGAGAGTGGCTACAGGAATTTGTAGAAAGGCAAAAAAATGGGGTTCGATAGGGGATTAGAGTAGCGGGAAATATGATAAAAATATCAATGAAAAGTAATTGTATGGAAATTAAGATGATTTCGGAACGGGGATTGCTGCTGCATGGCGAGGGACAAGGGATTAAGGGTAAGATCAGGAAAAATTATCTAAAAAATATTACCAGGACTATTAGGCACTCAAAAAATATCAGAGGATATTAGGAAAATACCAGAAAATTTCCATTAATGTAATTCTGAATTTTCAACAGTGCCTCAGATCCCAAGATCCCTAGATCCCCGCAAAAACCCCCAAAATTGCCATCTACCACTCTCTTAAAGTCTACAATCCACCCCCGCGGTGAACACAATTTTATTTTCAGCAATTGTTATAGCACCTAATCACAAAGCAATTTCCATTTATCTACCTTCAAAAACCACACACCGGCAATGCCAATGCCTTTGGGTCATAAATTCAACACCAAAATTGATTTCCTGATATCATCATCTATATAAATATAAAATACCTAAAAACAACACAAAAATCCAGTTTCGGGGGGATCGACTCGACCATTAATAATTGCGAATGCAATTGTCAAAAATTGTTCGCGTACGTTTTTGTCGAAATTTTGTGGCAATTCCAATGCACATTTTCTGCCTACTAATATTGACTTCCGTTTCCGCTGCAAAGAGAGCACGGGACCCAAAGTATGTTTCCGCTTCTGCTCTTCTTTCGAAACAATTTTTCACATAGCAAAATTTTTGTTATCGTATGTCGCCCCATTACAACACGCGAGTGAAAAAAACAAAATCAATTTTCTGCAATGAAATGCCACAGCAGAGACACAGAAAAAAAATACATAGGAAAATTTACAAATCAGACAAATAAATAAATAAATGGCGGGGTATGGGGCGACGATATTTGACATTTATTAATTAAAAATGTGCGAAAATTTATATTAATTTTATTCAGCAACAAAAGAGGAAGCTAATTTCAATTTATTTTATTTGTCATCTGCATGTTTTATGCTCCATCCGTAAGCTCCGAGGGATAGATAAAAAGGAATTGGAATTCTAAAAACATAAATGCCATAAATAATGAAAGATATAATGAAGGAAGGAAATCAATGCAGCAGCACTTGCTAGATAGGGACACCAATTAGGACCGTTGAAAGCTGGTGCATGACGCGCGACATAGAAAAATATACGAGATAACAAAAAAATCTTTCTATTAATATTATTATACTTTTAATTTCCTTAAAACTTTAAGTCTTTGTTTTGAAACTCAATTGAAAATCTCTTTTTAAACAGGAAAACAACATAAAATATGAGCATAGAATACTCCAGAAGTAGTGCACTTATGTACAACACGTAAGCGATTGTATGCATTGAATCCAATGTGCCATGGAGCACGCTTTGACATCCTTTGGTTACAAGTTGGGGATTATAGCACGATTGGGGTACCCTACGCAGATAGTGCATATACCAACGGGGTCCATCAAGGCCACAACAGTGAAGCTACAGTGAAACAGGACGCATTAGCAGAAGATCTCATAAATAAAATCTTATTATCCCACCTTCAATTCAAGCTGCGTCCAGTAGCTGTCATTTGTATTGATATATTTCACCCATTTCTCAGCTAGTTCTTCCATTTCAGGCTTAAGCCAGAGTTTTCTGAGTCGACATAAAAATGTACAGTATGTCCAATACAAGGACCACGCTGACAGCGGTATATACTACTTTGCATTAACAGAGGAACACAATCTGTAATCTCATTCCAACCTACCCACAATGCAATCCAATCAGACGTCAAATCTAACAGCAGAAAACTAACCAAAAATAGTATGATGACAATCCCATTAAGACTCGTTATAGCCAACAAAAATTCGATTGCAGTTGCGGTATAGTTCTGTAGATAGATTATGCCATCCAATCGAAGTATCCAAGGCAGAGTTATGCGAAATGTCACTGCCAAAAGCAACTGAAAAATGGAAGCTGCTCTTAGGGTTTGTTTTTGGGTATTATGTTTCCATAAAAGACTCACCGCAAATGCTATTATAAGTAGGTACTGAATCCACTTGATATACATTCTTGGAATATCTTTAAAATTAATTTCAATTCAAAATATTCTAAAGAATAACAGAAAATGCAAAGCAATGCTTTGAATAAATGAGACAGACCGAGGGGCACTGTTGTATGACGCGTGGAATCTCCAAAGACCATATACAAAATTTCTCAAGCTTATATATTCATAAGATAAATTTATAGTCCACAAGCCACCTGAAAGATCTTTCTTTTAGATTTAGAAAAGGATTTATCTCATAATTGGCCGACAATCGTTAGGTTCACCGGAAACATCGATGATTTGTGCCTTCATTTGTATCGACTATACAGATATTCGTTTTAAACATTACACAATATGTATTTGTCTTCAATTATTCATACAAATTTCAGGCCTGGCCTCGTGTGTTCTTTTTTTGTTTTTTGTTGTATTTGTTTTTGCCATTCCTGTGTCTCTCTTTTTTTTTTGGTGTGTGCAAATTTTCATTGTTGATTTATGGGATTTGCTAGATTTTGACAGTCGTTGTTGCAACACACGGAATACGGGTGGTGGATGGTGGGTTGTGGGTGTTGCAGCAGGACAAGGATGATATGTATTTGTATAAACAGGATTTTATAATCGGCTTTCTATATTAATTTTAATTTTATTTTCGGCATTTTATTATAATTACTCTTGATATATGTAAATGGCAGAATCGTTAGCAGAATTTTTGTATTCGTATTGTTTGCTGTTGCTGTTGCTGCTGCACTTGATGTCCCATGGTCCATGGATGTCCCTCAAACTCATTTAGGGGAGATATATCCCCTAAAAAAGGATATATCTTTTGTGGTTTTAAATGTTTTTAATTGTCGTTGTAATTTACATGCGTTGTTTGTTGTTTCATAATCGCATGCTCTTTGTTACCCGGTGTATGGGGGTAATATTTTGCCAAAATATTTATAATATTTTAATGCTAATTTTTCGTACAAATCCACAAATGCAGTTGACCTCCCCACCTCCCACCCATCCCTTTAGTGGGCTTTGTGTGTGTTTTGTGTATTTTTGGTCAATTTTTGTATCTGTTTGTGATATTTTAATTTTACTGTCACATTTGATCATAAATTTAGCGATTAACAAATAATAACCACCATCCGAAAATTCCCCCCCGCAAAAGGAAAAGCTCTATTGAAAGGTATTTCTAAAGACCAAAAGGCTGCGATTAGTTATATTTAATTGCATTAGATAGAGCCCATATAATTATGTATAGGATTTTTAATTGAGCAAGTTTTATGTGCCCAACATTTTTTGAGTTCAGCAACAATAAATAAACAAAGAAAAATTATCAGCAAAACTCAAGCCAATCAGTTATTTTTTTTTTTCCCCCAGTCTCGTCTGCTTTGAATTATTCTATATTTATATTTTATGGAGTCAGCTTCGATTTGTTCCTTCATTTATTCATTCAATATTCCCTTTACTTTCTTCATTCCAAAACCATGTCGGAGCATATAAATTATTTTGCCCAATCAATCGATTCCTTTGCAGACGCATCCATCAAATCAGAGAACGCAGATCCAGATGGCCTCATAAAAATTACATATGACATGGTGTTCAATCTAAAGAGCGATGAGGATGTGGAAAGTGGAGCACACGCTCACGAGATGGAAAATGAGTCGGTGCAGGAGTCCTCCAAATGGAACAAACGCGCTACGTTAACCGAAAAACAAAAGATCCAAATGGAGGAACAAGAAAAGTTGGGCCACTCGCCCCACTTGATGATCATCTTTGAGGATGGGGACATGAACAGTGCGTTGCATTTTTTCATCGAATCGATGAAGAATCCATTCAAAGAGAATGCCGTGGCCACGGTCTTTGTGGAGGCGAATATTCGTGCAGAGATCTTGGAACGGATTCGCCCCGAGTTGCATCCTTTGAAAAAAGAGGGACACACTTCTGTGCGTCCTAGTTACTTGCATACCCTGAAGGTCGTAAATGAAATACAGGTGGAGGTCATATCCAGAACGGATATTACTGCTCCATCGAGGGCTTCTCCTATTTTGCTCACCGATTGTGCTGCCGATGAGTATGGCGTTTATTCCGATGGTGTCATCATGATGCATACCTTCAAAAAGGCCTTGGAAATCATAGATATATGCGGCAGAGATACGACACCATTTGGCGCTGTTTCCATATGGAATGAGGGATTGGATCTGTGCTTTGATATTGTGGCTGCCATCAATTCTTCCCATTTCTTTATCAATTGCAAAGATGTGGACTTGTCGCCAATTGACAAGTACTTTCAGGCCGAGGAGAACTATACGCTGATTGAGAAGGGTTTCCACTATGAAGCCCTGAATATCTATGACAAATTCAAGACGATTGTCTTCCCTTTTGTCCATCATATAGCACCGAATCCTGGAGATCAAATCGAAGAGGAGGAGCCATCACCCATCTCATTTTGGAGAGCTAAAAGGCTTCCTCATTCTCAATCGATTATCGTTGCCCAAAATATGCATTCCAATAAAAATTTTCAAGTTATTTTTGGTTTTATTTTCATGTTAATCGAATATGATCGGCACCTGTCATGGGTAATAATCATATTTCTCGCATTTCGGTTTTTGTTTTTGGGTCGTCTTAATTAATCCGTATACCGTGTTGTGTAAAAACCTGTTGCACGCAACAACAAAAAACAGTCAATGGAATGCATTAGTCAGCTGCAGAGAGCGATAAATGAAGATTACTCTGATTATAATTGCTATACTTTTATTTTTGATGGATAATTATTTTTTTGAAGCTCCTCTAGATAGAAAATACTTTATGGTACTCTTTTTGGGATGTACTGTACTTTTTTTGAAGTGTAATTAATCCTCTAAAGACTGCGCTAAGGCAGTACTGTGCTCTATACTTCTTTCTTCGATCTTTAATCTATTTTAAAAGACTCTAGAAGATTCCTTTTGTGCACTTTTGTACTTGGAGAACCTTTTTTAGGCACGATCCAGAAGTAATTATTGTTTAAAAATGCCAAAATATTCACATATCATACGATTCTTCCTTCCATGATGTTTTCAATCAATTCTTTGTTCATCAAAACTTCATAAAAGAAACTCAAAGTTCATCAATTCATACAACAACTCCATTTCAGAGATTCGCAAGACAATACAAGATCCATGAAGGGATTATTTATGATCGCACAACCTTTAACAGTCACCAGTCGTGAGCCGGACGCAATGTGTGGTGCTGCTGTCTGGACCATAAAACCATCACTTTATTGCCGAATGATGAGTGTGTGAGTGACGCTGTCGTCTCTCTGGCGGCTGGCGGCTGGCACTTAAGGCCCGAAACCGAATCCAAAACGAGAAGGAACGTGAGTCGCTTCTAGTCGCGACTCTACTTTTATACCCGTACTCAGTATATAAATTTATAATCTTATGATAACCATTAAAAAAAAAAATTTTAATTTTACATTTTAAATTTTTTTGCTACATCTGTTAACTACATCTACATCTAAAATGTAGATTATACATCTAGAACAAATATTCTACATCTCCTCCGCTAGGGGTTGCTCGCGCATTGCACAGGGCAGAGTGTGTGCAACGCCAGAGGAGGTGGGGGAAGCAACTGAAAATTAATTTCTTTATTCTGGCTATAATAATGATCCGATCTGATTCAGCAATTCGGCAATCTGATAGATATGGTCATACTCTACGATACTGCGTTTTTAGTTTTATCGTATCTTTTTGTGGCTGCCACAGATTTTCGGTCCTTTGTGGAGGCGGAAGTGGGCGGGGCAAAATTCTGAAATACACTTGTAACAGTGTGATATCACATGAGTCTGGAAACAAAATTTGGTTGATCTAGCTCTTAAGGTCTCTGAGATCTAGGCGCTCATCAAGACGGACAGACAGACAGACAGACAGACAGACAGACAGACAGACAGACAGACAGACAGACAGACGGACGGACAGACAGACATGGCTCTATCGACTCGGCTATTGATACTGATCAAGAATATATATACTTTATGGGGTCGGAAAATTTTCCTTCTCTGCGTTACACACATCCACTTTTACCACAAATACAGTATACCCCTTAACTCTTTTGAGTACGGGTATAATAAAGCAAGGCTCATCAATGTGATTATCAGTTTTTGCTGGAATTTATTTCGCATAAGTCTCGCTGCAAATGTCATCCAAATATGGGGGGGGGGCTGCTGATATCAGGTGCAGCAGCAAATGTCCTCTAACTGAAAAATGACACACCCTTCTCTCTGGCTCTGGCTCCAGCTTTGGATCTGTCTCTGGCTGTGTGGAAAATTCATTATAAAATGCGGTTTGAATTATTTGTCACAAAATGTCTGGTCCTGTGTCCAGGGACGGGGTGTGACATTGATGTTGACATTGACAGACAGACAGAGCGTGTCGTGTCTCGTTCTCTCTCATTCGATGCGACAAAATGAACTGAAATTGTTAATGGCCGAGTGAGTCATCATCATCATCATTTTTACGTACATATGTATGTATATCCGTGATGTCTTTTCGTATTAAATATATTATCAGAATTTATTTATTGGTATTAATCATCAGAATTATACGCTCTGTTTAATTTTCTTAGAAATGTATAATATTTAGCGATCGTTTGCATTCCTCTACGAGTATATTTTGTATGTAAATTCCCATTTTATTCAATGCCGAGTCACTCGTTTTGCCAGTGTCTCGAGTTAACTGTCAGTTTCAATCGTGTCTGCAGAACTTGTCACTCATTCAATAGTTTTGAAAATTGCAAATGTCACTTACAACCCAACAACAAGAGTGCAAGAGAGCTTCCTAGAGTTTTCCAGGCATCCGAACTCACATCACATCTCATCTCTCGCACACACACACACACACATGTGAGTGTCGTCTCTGAGTGAGTGAGTGAGTGAGTGAGCAGCATTCTAGCATCCAAGGATACGACATTCTGAGACAATGTTGCCGCCGGAGACGGAGACGACTAGTAGCAGGGCCAGAACCCGTACCAGGACGTAGACGAAGACAAAGTCTCGTGTAAGAAGAATACCAGCCAGCCAGAGGATGACGCTGCAAGAGCAGACGCTGTGAATTAAAACAAGAATGGCAGTGCAGGTTTTTGGGCAAGCCGAAGATTTAGATGCGCTTGAAGAAGCAGCATTCATGAAGAGAATACTAGACAAAATATCAGAAAAATACTCTCGAACCTAGTACAAAAATACTAGATGAATACCAGAAAAATTGTAGATGAATTTTATACCACTAGTATATAAATAGCAGAAAATACCAGACTTTAAAACAGAAAAAAGACTAAATTCATAAAAAAAAAATATATATACTAGAAAAAAGATTCTAGAAAAATTTGAGAAAGATACAAGACAACAATATTGAAAAATATCAGAATAAAACTTAAAATAGTTACCAAAAAATACTGGAAAATGTCACAGGCAACCAAACTAGCATAGAAAAAATTAAAATTTATTAAAAATATTAGAAAAATACCAGAAAAATATTGGGAAAATTAATTTGCCAGAGACGCATATTTGAAGATTTGAAAGAAGCCAAAACAAGCAGAGGGGCGCTGCCGCATTACGTCTATAGCCAAAATAAAAATGACTTCTAGCTCTGCCATCCAAACCTCTTATGAAAATCGTTATACCCTTCTTCAAAGAGCAAAACAAGGCCAGGGAATAAAATAATAAAAGGACACAAAGACAAAAGCATAAGAAAACTTGAGCTCTCTCTGCTCATTCTACCACTCTGCCCCAATATCTCTCCCTCTCTCTTTGTGTTTGTGTGAGGTTGACCCATAACGGAGAAGGGCAGGGAACGGGTGGGTTCCTTACCCGCCTCTGTCTCTGCCGGTTGCAAGTGCAATATGTATTTCCTGGGGCTCCACTCCACTCCGCTCCGCCTCCATGCCAGCACCGAGAGCGGGACAAACATGTACGCATCAAAATCAGACTTGTAATCCAAGTGCAAGTTGCGAATCCAAAAATCCATCCATCGCTTGCAGAGCATCCTTCACTCTCCGGGCCCCGAGACCTCCTCCTGCCAGCCATCGTACTGTAGGGCTAAGTAAAACTTGAGCAAGACGGCAGATCCGTAAGCAAGGAGCCCAGGATTCACAGAAGGATTCGGAAGGAGGAAGAGTCGTTCGTTCGCTCGCTCGCTCGCCTGATGTCACGTAGAATAGACATACAGACATGCAAGTGACAGACAGATGGAGAGACACTGTGACACGACACATTGACTGACAGCTGCAGGGACGACGCCGACGACTACAGTGGGCGTTGGTTGTATGGTTCGGGGCAATGGTGGCGAGGCATCTGCCAGAATGAGGACCTGGGAGGTTGCAAGGATTTTGTGCAAGAAATGGCGTGTGCAAACAAAACCGAAAGACAAAAGCAAAATGATGGACATGCACGGGAGAGAGACTGCAGGAGATTGACGGAGAAGGAAAATGTCCAGGACACGGGACAGCGTGCTATGGAACTCTGTTGGTCAATGGAACAGCAAAAGCAGCAGAAGCAGCAGCAGCAGCAGTTTCCTTAGTCAGCATCTTCGTCGTGGGTTGGGCATTTAATTTCAAAAGGATTGTGCAATCAACATAAACGCTGGGAAGTGGGGCTAAAGAAGACAATAGAAAATTAAAGGATCTGTGTATAAAATTATATTCTATAGTTTCCACTCGGGGAAAAAAGGAACCTAGTAGCTTAAAAGTGTGCCAAGAAATTGAGAAACAATCATTGAGTGCCAATGCGACATATTTCCTTCCGCTTTAATTTATTTGTATGTTCCAATTTCATTTTTTCCTACAATTTATTTAATTTCCACGTTCAATTTGTGCTCCAAACTCTAGTAAATTTCCCATTATATTTAACATTTATTTGTCTTCTATTACCATTATTCCCATTGATTTATTTTCACTTTACCTCGCATGTTTTAATAGGAAACTGCTTTAAGCAGCAACAAAAAATTAATTGCCGCAGGAAATTATTAGATTTACCCGAAAAATAAAAATCACAGCGACACTCCCATCCCCAAAAGTACTCGACTTTCACAGCGGGTGGGGTGGGGTGGCTTAACGGTCAAGTGCACTGTTGTCCTGGCGAGTCCGTCCGCTTTTGACGAAACATTAGACTGAAATTTGTGGCAGGGCAGGGAAGGGAAGGGACGACAGAACACTCTCTTTATGCAAAAAGTGTTTTTAATTTCATTTTTTGTGTTGTTCACATTTAATTTTTGCGCTCACATTTTTTGGATCAAGCTCGGAAAATCATAAGCGCGGACAGGGCCACGGTGACGGTGACGGCGACGGCGACGATGGAGCAGTGAAAAATAAATAAGAGTAATTAAATTTCGTAACAAACATGACGAGATAATGGACCGAAGCCATTAACACAGCCCCGAGATGCGCCACTGACGGACGGGCTGGGCGGCCCCTGGTCCCGAAAGATGACGAGAAGGAAGCTGCTGCACGGCTCCACGAGAGGAAGGACAACACAACAGAGAGTCGGACGACGGGCAGCTGACGCCTAGACCCAAGCCCCCAGCCCATCCTTGGAATGACCAGCCGTCATACATCACGGAGCGGCAGCAGCAGCAGCAGCAGAGGCATCCCGAGCATTTTTCAAACAAAACGTATGCGCCATCGCATCCTTTTCTTTTTTGCTCAACAAACTAAATTCCCAAAGGCAAATTTTTCTTGATTTTTCTTCTTGGCTCCGTGTCTGAAGGTTACAAAAAAATTATTGCATCATTTATGGAGAGCCATCAGCGCGGGTCAGGCGGCGGCGGTACGTGAGTGGCGCTGCCGTAAGAAGAATCTTGATGAATGTTGAGACATTCATAAAATGTTTCCCTTGTCGACCATCGACAGCAAGGCACAGGCATCAGGCAGGGGCAGAAAGGGTCACCAGAGGTACAGTTTTCAATAAATGTAAGGCTTTTGTTGGGACTGTACTTGGGTTTTCTTGTTTACTTAAGGTAACAAACTTATTTCTAAAATTTTTTTGTATTTATTTCTATTATATTTACAATTATGCCATGGAGAAATCTCCTAGAGATTTATAAATTTTCAATTGTCTGACTGTACTTTTTTTCTTTTGCCCATTTGGTCACACTTTAAACATCCGAAATCAACTCTGTTTAAAAGAAAACCAATAGAAGCCTAGTGCCTTCCATTTTTGCCACAAGCACAAATGAGATTCATCTCTTTGTTGAAGCCTCTTTCATCAAGCCTCTCAACGAAGCATCAAACGAAATGGTCAACAATTTTTTCTCAAAAGGAAAAAGCACACACTGGCAAAGCAAAGAGCAAAGTGGACACAGAAGATACATCCAACAGATAGATACACAGCACAGAAGTACGAGAAGTTTCCAATGCAAGTTGACAGCCTCATTCGTCAAATCATACAAAGAAAAATGTGAACTCTTCATCAGGTTTTTTTTTTTGTTTTTGTTTCATTTTTCGGGCTCTCGTCCTTCGATATATCTTTTGTCTCTGTGTGTGTGCGCCATTTGGCCGTTGGGCAAGAGTTTGATGTTGACGTTTCAATATTGATGCAATGTGCTTCGTACCAAAGTTTGTCCCTCTCCGTCTCCCTCTCTCTCTCTCTCGCTCTCTCGAGATATATATCTATCTATAGTCGATAGCATATTTCGACGGCCATGTCCGTTGCCAATTCTTTGACTGACATGAAAAATAACAAAACAGCAAATCAAAAAAAAAAAAAAAGAAAGAAAGGATAACGCGCGGGGCGATGTCCAAGTTGATGACGATGACGCTCGCATCGTTGCGCTTCTCTCTTACTCTGCATCGAAGAAGCACGGAAGCATCCTCTAATCCATCGTCCAACGTCTTGGCATGTCCTTGGACTCACTCACTCACACACCCTGCTCGCTTTCTCGCAAGGCAATCTACTGCAGCTGTCGTCCAAGCTCAACGATGGATGGATGTGTGTGTGATGGCTTGAGGGCGCCACATTCTACTGCCCCTCCACAAAGATAGGGCGCGCCACAGACTGTGCTGTGCTGTGCTCTCAATAATGTTCGATTTTGATGAAGTAGGCAGGTCCTTTCATGGCAGCAAACAGTCGAGTGGGATGATGGCCAGCTAGATACTCGTAGATGGATGCTTTAAAGCAAAACTAAAGATGTTTCCTTTCAGAAATCAAGCATCATCTTCTGACGCTGCTGCATCCCTAGAGAATTTTGTATTCTCCGTTTTCTTATGCATAAACCTTTTATTTCTCTACTCTTTAGCTATGGATATCTCTCTCTCTGTCTCTCTTTTTGGTTTTGCCCAAAAGCCTAACCAAGTGCATCAACAGCCCAAACCACATCCACATACACAGCCATATCCACATTCAGGCAACGCCAACGCCATTCATCGAAGCGTGGCCGGGGCCATTCACTTGGCTCGTTTGCTCATCGTCAAGACAAATGGAAAATAAATAAATTACTTTGGCCCCCCCCCCCCCACTCACAAACCCCACGAAAGGCCCCAGACCCCTGTGTTCGTTCGGCCTCTTTGCAATTCCAAAACGTCACTGCATATACGAATATTCCACTGGTCTCTGGTGGCAGGCAGGCAGGCAGGCAGGCAGGCAGTCGGCTGTAGGGGCCAACAGTTGGTCGATGTCCAGTTTGATAGAGTCTTGTTGCTGGCCTGCCAGCCCGCCTGCCTCCACTCTGCAGTGTGTGCTGTGCTGCTTTTTGTTGCATGTAGTTGTGTAGCTGTGTTGCAAGAACGCCTCCTCTTCAGCTGCTTCGCTCCTAAACTTTTAAAACGTCAATCAATTGTCCAAAGTTGTCCGAGTTGTCTGACATGTTTTAAATTAACTGACGAACGACGAACCAATGTAAGCGATTTATGGGCCCCACATTGCCCCCCTTCCCCCTATATTTATATTCAAAGATGGCGTTGGCCAAGTCTCCTCAATGGCCACTAAATGCAGCTAAATGGAAGATGCAGTGAATGCAAGTAAGTATTAAAAGAAATATCGCATAGCTTAGCTGACTGTAGATTTATGTATCCACTGTACATTGGCATTGTTTATCTGCTATATCTGCCATTTATTTCGCTGCCTATGCATCCCCTTTTTGGTTGGGTCACTTTTGTCCTTCTATAGAACAAAATTATAATATAATAATAATTACTGTCCAAACAATAGAGAAATTAATTGCGAAACAATCAACGTTTCATTAAAACAAAATGGATTTGACATAATTCAAATGCAGTTCTGCATTTGAGAGGTGCCACAGCCCCTCAGCCTCTCAGCCCACCCTCTGCTGATGATCTGATGATTCTGTGGGCCCCCCCTTGGTTCCCCCCTCGTACTATCCGGTTCGATGGGTAACCAGCGAACTGCCCTCTAGGGGCGGGTATGCTGCTGCCGCTGCTGCTGTAACGCTGCTGAATCATTCATTTGGAAAATATTTAATTAATTTTTGCCAATAATGGTGGACAGCGCGAAAAAAAAAAGAGAGAGAGCCCACACACACGCACACCGCAATTGCAGAGCGGCGGTGGTGGGAGGAACGACTTTTGGTCATGTGATATATTAATGCCGCGGTAATGATGCCGCCAGTCCGAAAGTTGTCGCTCATTTAACGACCAAACGACCGTCCGCACTAATAACCAAATGTCCTACATGTTTCGATGAGGCTTTAACTCTCGTGCGGGTGAGGTACAAATTATGGGTGTCTGTGGGGAGTGGCTTATAGAGATACACACACACTCACACACACACACAACACACGCACACACACACACAGTAGAAATTTTAATCGCATTAAGAGTTGGGCATTGTTTTACCCAGCAGAGTTTAAAATTGGAAACAAGATTATTGGCACGGCATGTCATTGTTTTTACAGATCTACTGTAGGTCTGAGAACTATATTATTAAAGATTTAATGCTCATATTTAGTAGGATTTTACATGTAATTAATATCAAGGACTTGGATAATGATGCTTAGACCAGAATGTAAATGGAATATTATTGGCCTCAGCCTAAGACTTTTTTTTCGACCTTTTCGTCTCCGAAGACTCTGTTTTGTTATTCTATTTTTCGAACCGATATTTAAGTATTTTCTGCGAACCCGCCAAAGACAGAGACGTGGCCCAAGTGACCGAGGTGAGCTGCTGCATGGCACTTGATACTTGTAATCTTCATTATCTGAGATTCTGTGAGATATTTCCATAGTAAAAATTAATATTGATTATCGCTACATAAAGCCACCCTTTGCAGAACACTTGCTGACTCACAAACTCCTGTCCATTTGTTTTCATTCCTTTAGCAATCAACTGTCTATCCATTCATTCATCCACTCAGCTATCAATCTGTCCTTCTAACGGAGTATCTTTCCATCAATCCCTGCTGCTGCTGCTGATGCTGCCGCATGCAGTGGCACTCAAGTGTCCAGCTGTCCATTCAAAGTTTCCCATCTAATTGCTGCTGCAGTCTGCAGTCAACCGAATGACCATCGTCCTTCTGTTCTAACGTCTCTGCATCAACGAAAAATCTCAGCCAGCTACCCAAAAATATATACTTCAATTCATCGTTGTCGTTGTCTTTAGTCTGTGATTATTTTCACTACTCTGCAACGGGGTGGGGGTGGGGGTGGGGGAGTGTGTGGAAAACTTTACTCCTTTTTCTAATGTCAAGTCCATCAGTCAGTGGAAGTTTTGAGTCTTCCCCATTGGAAAATCAATGACTGCGGGTCCCACAAAGATAACAAGACCCCAAGAACCTATGTGACCCACAATTAAATGTATTTGTAGGCTTGTCATTTTCACCACATGACAGGGAAGTTAGTGCGGGGAGAGAGAGAGAGAGAGAGGGGGGCAAAACCTTGAGCCAAAGATACAGGACAGGACAGCCTCAAATGTTGAAAAATGTCAAATATTTATTTTATTTTTTTGCCAAAGAGTACAAAAGTTTTAAAGGATTTTATCAGGATTTTATTCTGTCTCTGTCCTCTATGTTTCTCTGGTCACTTGAGAATCACAAATGAAATAAAATATATTTTACTGCAGTCTTTTGCTCATTTCATACCACACTTTCGGACCATCCATTGATGGAACACATCTTTCGGATGCGAGCATGTACATGAAATGAACTTCGTTTTAACATCTACTATCTAGTAGGGGAGCGAGTCCCCCCCTCTTACCACCGCTTGCTGCTCCTGGGGTTACTCCTTCTCCTGCGGGTCAAAGTCAGTTTGAAGAGTGCTTTCCAAATGAATATCCTACAAGTATTTTCTATATATTGTATGTTGCTTGTCTCTGTCTCTGGGCAAACCTCTGCTCACACTTGCTTCCATCATTTATCCCAAAAATGTGCATCCGCCAAGAGCATTTATTGGCAGTTTTTGTGTGTTGCTTTGCGAAAATCTAAAAATACTTTTTGACATATCAACGTGTTTGGTTGGACTGCAGTTTCGAATGCAGTTCCCGTAGAATGTGTTGTCTGTGTGTGTGGGTTTGCCATTTGCCATCTTAACATTTGAAAAACTGAAAACTGAACATTGTGTTGGCTGTCTTGCCGACTGTCACTCAATCGACAAAACAGTTTTTCGGCAAAAATGTTCATTTGTACGAGTGTCTCTGTGTCTGTCTCTGTCTCCGACTCGTGTCACGTCTTGTTTCGTCTCATCCCAATAAAAATGTCAATCGAGTGTTCAAACATATGTGGAACTAGTTCAAAAGCCACTTGATCTGTAGTACATTCAAAATAGAAGGTTAAGTGGATGTGTGAGTTGATTTTACAGGTAGAGAATCTCATTTTGGGGTTGATGGGAAAGTTTTTTGCATTCAATTCGAAGCAAAATTCTTTCATAATCAACTAGTTCCGAGAAGAATAATGGGAAATAAGCCATTAGCAATTAAAACATTAGTATAAGGCCCTTTAAGTACTTACTTAATAGTTGTGTTAATAATTAATTAAAGATATCTTCACAAATAAATAATTTAAGAAATTCCACTTTTTTTAAGCTAGTTCCAAAACCTCTACACTGATAGAAAAAAACCAAAGTAAAATTAACTACAATCATTTTTGAGTTTAAGATATTTTAGTATGCTTTGATGCTTCGACTGTGGCGTGTCCGTGAAATTGTTGATTTGTTGATAACAAACCAACTAGAAATGTCTAGAAATGCGTTGAGGAATAGCTTAGTCAAAAAAATAAGTTTTTTTTATTTGCACAGATCTTTTTGATCTTTACAATAAAGTTAACGTCTTTGACAAATTTAGGATGCTTTACTTTCGACACCCTCCATCGCAGTTGCACCCCAAAATATCACAGGAGCCATAACCACAATATGGCGTGCCGAGGGTTCCATCGTCGCATACATCTACGCTGTTTGGTCTACAGCAAGGGTTTGCTTTTGATCTTTGTACACAAACTAAGAGTATTAGTACAGTTGTAAGATTCATAGTCTGATCTGGCTGTTTCGACTAAAGGTTTAGATGATAATATACTTTCGCAAATCGTTTTGAAACCCACTATATATAGTATTTATCTAATTTGGAATGTAACGCTACTAATGTGGGGTGTCCATGGTGTGTCCATGGTGTGTCCATGGTGTGTCCATGGTGTGTCCATGGTGTGTCGTATGTATGTACACTGATAGAAAATAACCAAAGTAAAATTAACTACAATCATATTTAATTTTTAAAATGCGTGTTTTAAATACAAACAAAGTAAAATTAAATAGAATTCACTTTGATTCAAATATAAATTTATTAAAATGGCTTTTTTAATACGTTCATATCTAATCTTAATACAAAACACTTTTAGATAAATGTAATATATTAATATATAATATATAATATATATATGTATATAGATATACTGAGAATTCAAAGAATTAGGGTTTTAAGCCAATCAATCCAAATACTTTGTCTTTTATTATGCTTTGATGCTTCGACTGTGGCGTGTCAGTGAAATTGTTGATTTGTTGATAACAAACAACTAGAAACGTCGAAACCTTTGTTGCGTTGAGGAATAGCTTAGTCAAAAATAGAAGCGTTTTTTTGTAATTTCCCAAATCTTTTGATCCTTCTACACCCTCCATCGCAGTTGCACCCGAAAATATTACAGGGGCCATAACCACAATATGGCGTGCCGAGGGTTCCATCGCCGCATACATCTACGCTGTTTGTTCTACAGCAAGGGGTTGGTTTTGATCTTTGTACACAAACTAAGAGCAGTAGCACAGTTGTAAGATTCATAGTCTGATCTGTGTGCGATGGCGCTGGTTCGACTAAAGGTTTAGATGATAATAGACTTTCGCAAATCGTTTTGAAACCCACTATATATAGCATTTATCTAATTTGGAATGTTACGCTTCTAATGTGGTGTGTCCATGAAATTTTTGATTCACTCTTTTAAATATATAAAATGATTTTAAATGAGAGAAGGATATCTTTAGAGCTCAATCGGTTATAAATTTGTTATTATTCGGTTATGAATTAGTCATAGAAACTGTATAAATCGAATCGATAGTAACGACTTGGACTAGCACAATTTATGTTCGGCTGTAGGATCGGGATTAGATTGCAAATTCTTAGAGGAGAATACCATACAAAAATTCAATTAGGAACTACATATGTATGTACATAATTCTTTGACATTTATCCATCGACGTAATTCCAGGAAGAAGTGGAAGGTGGTTAAAATAAATAAAATATATTTAATTTATATATGAAATATATTTAAATTAAATATAAAATATATTAAATTTAAATATTTTCATATTTATATCAAAATGTAAGTGAAAATATGTAATATTAATACAACCACACTTGGATGAAAATCAATGGCATAAATGAGTAAAAATATTAAAATTTCAGGGCTTTTTTCAATCGTTGTAACCTCATTTTTCATCTCAGATTTAATGTCAAGCAAAAGTTCTTCTCTTCGACAATTAAAATCCATTTTATTTATCTGTTTTCTGCTATCAATTTCCCCCCCTCCAAGTCTACGTTTTCGATTTATATTCAGCCGTTTAAAAATTTCCCTAAATAAATAATGAAAAAATGTTTTTATTTCAATAAAGGGTGTTTCACCCATTTGTGTGGGGCAAAATCCTCAAGCCTCCACACAAATGCCGCAACGAAATGAACTTCAGAGCCGAGGCCCCCAAGCTCCAACAAATTTTTCGGACAAAATTTGCTGCTGTCCTCAGGACTCGCCAGGACTCTCGAGTCGACTCGACAGCTTTCAGCCAGCATGACATATCAAAAGTATAAAATATTGTTAAAAGAAATGTTTTTTTCTAGGAGGAAACAAAAAAGCAAGCGACGAGGGACGACGGGACGACGGGAGAGGAAAAAGTTTTCAATTACAACATTATAAAGATCGACAAGCTGTCTGTGGCAAATATGGCCCAGGACCTCAAAACCAACACACATCCGCCTGGTGGCGCCCCTCGTGTGGGTCCTTCCTATGGCTAGCAAAAATTATTATTTATATTCCAGTGCAAACGAAATTCGTGTTCGACACATGTCTCCAAGGATTAAACACGAGTGACCGCAAAATCATCATCAAGGAGTTGAGGCGCAAAACTTTCTGGTAGGGGGTATAAGTGGAAATGGAACGAGCACAAAGCGAGACGAGACTGTACCTGCGGGAGAGAGAGAGAGAGAGAGAGAGACTGCTGCGCCCAAAGATCTCCACAGGAAGAAAAATATAAAACGTCAAATGTCAGGAACTTTTTTTCACTGTCAAACAAAAAAAAAATGGAGAAAAACAGGGAGCCGAAGAAGTATGTCCGAAAGCTGTCAAAAGCCACTATAAACTTGTGACGTGTCAAGCGTCACAATAACTCCCCAATGTCCCCCCTCCGCACCCCTGCAACTACTACTCTTTCCAATGGAACTCCGCTTCACTCCACCTCCTTCTATGTGACTCCCATGACTGCATGTAGAAACTTTTGAATTTATTTTTCTACTTTTTCTTGATTTTTTTTTGTGTGTTCTCTCTCTCTCTCTCTTTTGCTCAAGTATGTAATTTTTTAATAACGGTAAACGGTCATTCATGAATGACAGTTGAGGGGCACAACCCCTCGAACCACTCAAATCGAAGGTGTGGCACGATATGTGAAGGCTCTCTGCTCTCTGTTCGGGAGGACTACATAAAAGTCAGCTTAAGTGAAAAATGTCGTACAGACGGACAACGTTTTCTAGATCCTAGACAAGTATGTATGTCGAAGTGGAAGGAGCCCCACACCACCACCGGCAAGTCCACTGTCTGCTTTAAACTTTTGCCCATCGAAATCACACGACATGTCAGAGCACATAGACCATTGGAATTTTCAGACTGAGTTTGGGGTGGAGGGCGGTCTATCCTGGGTTTTATTTTGCTCGTTTGCTAATGAATTCCTAACGAAAGCTTATGAAAAGTCTAGAACATTTTTTTAAATAAAAATTATTTTTATGGAAGATTAGCAGAAAAAATGCATCAATTTATATAGAAAATTGTATTTATTTTTATTAAATTATTCGAAGCCGTATTTATAATAATTTTCTTTAGAGCGTAACATTTTTGTCGAGGCACAAACGTGCCTTGGACAGACCGTATAAAAATAATATATAAACCCATTTAAATACATAAAATTTAGACGCTTTGCTGTCAGAGTAGAAGTTCAGGGGTTTCCTTCAGAGCCTTTTGGTCCCTTGGTCAAGCAAACGCGTCGCCGTTCGTCATTGCCCTCCCCTATCCCTTGCGGTTTCTCGCCCCTTCTTTGTGCTAAATAATGATGAAAAGTAAACGCTGAAACTAAATAAAAAAAAGAAGCTGAGAGAATGAGAAACAAAACGAAAGGAAGAACGTACGAAAACTCTGGACAAAACTTTAAGCGAATGTCCTGCATTTTATTTTTTTGATGTCCTCTGAGAATATGTGAAAGTTGAAATGTTTCAAGAGTTAAGCTTCAGAATACAAGAAAACTGTACAAAAATAAGAACAAAAACCTGTCTAGAAATAGACAAAAACTTTAAATAGTTCTCTAAACTATTTTTCTCTCTCCCTTTTTTTTTTGTTTGTTGACGTTTAGATTCGTTGAAGCAGTCAATTTGCTGCCTCTCCAGAACTGCCACCCCATAAGAGTGTCTTTTTTTTTTGGGGGAAAACCCGCCTCAAAGTAAATAAAAATAGAAAGAACATATATGTATTGTGTATGATGGAAAAAGTGTATAAGTTCTGATTAATTTTCCTATAAATTAATATTATAATTTTCAAGGCATGGAAGCCCTGTTAACGTCTTAAAATGATTTGAAAGCTCTTAAATATAAGAAATTGAAAACAAAAGCGTTTTAAAACAAATCGAAACGTAACGATAACGTATTAAGTTAATTCTTTGTATAATAAGTGAATGTGTCTTTTTCTGCTTTAGTATAAAAGTAGTATAAATAATCGTTTAAAAAATAAAAAATATTTAGAAAAATCGAAAATTATGGATAAAAGAAAAATTTTCATTTAATTTTCTACACAGTCTCTTGAAGAGTTTTGGCTTTAAAAACCTTATCTAATCACTTTACATATTCGATACACTCGATCACAGAACGACTGCCGGACACTGTTCTGTGCGCTTGGCCCCCATTTCAACCGCCTTGTCCACTGGCCCCATCTGTCCAACGTTCACGTCTATGTCCACCTCTATGTCTACTTCTACTACGTCTATGTCCATGTGCCACAGCTCCTACTGATGTCGACGATGTCTTTTCTCCTCCTGCTGCTGCGTTCGCTTGTCCAGTGTCCTTATTAAAGTCCTCACGGTTCCTGCATCAACTTTGGATGTTGGTTCTTGTTGTTGTTGCATGTCACTCTGTTTATGTAGCTGCTGCTGCTGCTGTTGTTGTTGTTGCTGCTGTAGCCCCACTTATCATCCCTGGTGACACTTTATAATTTCTTTACTTTTAGTGATGTCACTATTTATTTCATTTTTCCATCAAAACTTTTAAGTTTTACAATAAATTTTCAGAGGAAATACAAATAGAGTGTCCAGCAGTGGACGACACACACACACACATACACCCCCTCTCTATCTCTGCCTCTGTCCCTCTCGATGTGGTTGCACTTATACATGTATCCCTAGAATGCAGCGCATGAGATGGAGTGGAGCGGAGAGGAGCGAAGAGTGAAGAGTGAAGTTCCGAGAGGTGGAGGTGGACGACTTCCATTTTGTAAGTGATGTCCATGTCACTGTCAGAAGTGTTGCCTTCGTTCTCATGGCTTTTTCTTTTATATTTATTGTATGTAGTTGTTGTTCTTGTTTTTTTTCCCCTTTCATTTTTTCCTTGAGGGTTTTCACCATTTGTTGTAGTTGTTGTTGTTGTCACTGTGCGTTTCACTCAGCTTCCCACGGGTTTGACATTTCTCTTGGCATTGACTTGAAATCAGTGGGTAATACCTTTTCCTTATTACATTGAGACTTTATTTTAGAGGTAAATGTGGGCACATAATTATGGAAAAGAAAGTGAGATAGATTCTGACCTAAAGGTCAGCATTTGAGGGCTCGTTTTTATCGATACATCATTTGATACATTAATCAATATAACTACAAATAAATATTTGTATTTACAACAATATAAATACTCATATTTCCCTTGGCTCTTTAGTTAAATGAAAATCTACTTCAATTCATTGAATATTCTTGGCAGAAAAATCTCCAAAGTCACCCGAAAAGATTATTTGTTACACTTCTTAAACCTTAAATCCTTGCCAATCCTTGCCTTAAGCCAAAAAAATCAACTACCAAAATCCCTTATCATTTCAAAACACACATTCCAATCAAAAACTAAAAACGATTTCAATCGTTTGACAAAAGCGTTATGGCCTTTGTCCCCACTATTCATGAGTGTCATGGCTGTGTGAAATCTTTGTGAAATGTTTACTAATTGTAATTCATCCTCAACTTTTAACTTTTGATGTGTACATTGCATTACAAAAGCTCGGAAAAACTCAACAATTTTTTTAAACAAAGCGTGCAAATATTTGAAATAAAAAGCGGATTTATGCAAAAGAAAAAGAGTAGAAAAAGAAGCAAAAAAAAATAGCAAAGGATTAACCTAAATAAATACAAAACAATTGTGAAAATTGTGCCAGGAGGCAAAGAACAAAAAAAAGGGAGTCCCCCTAAGAGCGAATGTCATATTGAATAAGAAATTCTGAGGCAAAAGGCGAAGAAAAAGTGAACTGCCGGGCGAGTCGACTCTTGAGTACTTGAGACCCCGGGCCTGTTGGAGGCTGGAGGCTGAGAAGTTCAGCCGACCGCAATGATCTATTGCCGCCAAGTCTGAGGAATGAAAGAATGAAAATGAAGCCAACAGATGGACACAGTTCCCGAGTGTTGCAACAAGAAGAGGCAAAGTGAAATAATAAAAGTCAGCAAAGAGTGGGAAAAAAAGAGGACAAAAATGAAACGAGCGAAAACGCAGTATAGAAAGAATAAACAAAAATTAATCGACAGTTTTGATACCCTTTCAGTTGAATATGTTTAAGATGGAGCAAATCTTGATGATTATTAAATGATTTACTTTTAGTATTAATTGTTTATTTTTAATATTTTCTTTATTAGTTTATATTTCATTTATTTATTTTATTTTAATTTTTTAATTTTGCGTTTGTTTGTTTTTATTTTTAATTTTTGGATTTTTGTTTTTATTTTAGTATTTTCTCAGATTTTTTTCTCTTCTCACCGGACGCTTATTTCTATCCTTTTCTCTCTCCCACTATGGCTTAGCGGGTGCAAAAACTTACGCAAAACCATAATACCCTATCTATTCAAGGGTATACCAATCCGCGTAAAGGGATATTGTGGCTAAATGCAGTGGACGACGATGATGATGGCAATGCTGGGGATGCTATGCGAGATGGAGGAGATGGGTATGGAATGGCTAGCGGAATGGAGTTTTGGTAGATCTCGGATGGCGGCGGCCACTTCATTATGTCGGAGAATGCATGAAGTGTTGAAAAATGATTCCCTCAGCCACCGTTCCAGCAGAAACAGCAACAACTCTCTGCATCATTGGCGGAGGCATGCGGCTAAGGCGGCAAGTGCATTTGACTTTTATGCTTTTTGCGAGAGACGGACCCCCAAGGGACGTTTCAGTGGAAGATACGGGATAGCCAGCCAGCGAGAGAGATAGAGAGAGAGAGGCGTTGAAACGAATCCGACTTTTTACACAAAGCGCCGCAGGATTTTCTCCAAATACTACATAGTTTCCACCAACAATACAGAGAGCGAGAGAGAGAGAGAAACAGTGCAGCGCGCGTGGAAAGTGTTTTGGGTGCTAAGTGCGATGGACACTCTCCGGACGCACAACAGCTGCTGCTCCGTCCGTCCGTCCGTCCTTCCGTTGGAGTTGTCTTCATCATCAGAGTGGAGCAGGAGCAACAGTAGCAGCAGCAGGAGCATCATTCCCTCTGGCAACGTCATCATCAGCGTTGTCGTAAATTGGAAACTGGAAAACTTACTTCAAACAAAGTCATGTGGACACTGAGAAGCAGAGAGCAGCAGGAGCATCAGCATCAGCGAATGTTTTTGGGTTCGAGGTATCTACTATCCATAATGTGAGTTCTTTAAAAGTTTCCCTGCTATATGACAAGGCACATGGCCTCAAGTGTAAAACACCTTGGGATGGAAGCTTTCCTTTACATTCTTTAAGATGCAATTTGTGGAAGTCAGGGGCTATAGAAATTCAAAGAAAAGGTAAATTATTTTATATTTACTTATATAGTATTTAAGTATCCGTCTCTTTTGTTGATCACTTTTTGCATTTTTATATATATTTTTTTTTAAATACTATTTTTAATATTATTTTATAATTATTTTCATTCAAATTTGCAGCTCATTTTTTTTTTTTAATATTTTATCATATAATTTCCCACCTCTAAATGAACTTCTTCCGCCCCAATTCTTGTGAATTATTCACCCACACTTAACCTTGAATAAAGCTCGGCAAAAACCAAGCAAAATCGAATCAAATGAAAACTGTTTTCATCTTAAATTTGGCTAATTTTCCATTACAAAGAAGAATTTATGATACGTATATGGACAAAGGAACCGCCGCACATCTCTGACGCCTTCAAATGCATTTCGTGGACCCATAATTTTATCAGCGAAAAATTCTTTGAGTGAAAACACGCAGAGGCGCATAAGGCAGATGCAGGGGTGCCATGTAATCAGTCGAAATAAACACTTGCGCCTCTAAAATAGATAAAAATATCTACACTTCAATAAACATGAAAATCATCAGCAGGCAAACTGTAAGGGGAGGAGTGAGGAGAGGGCAGCGGCAGCGGCAAAAACTCGCGCGAAAATGTGTTGAAAATTGCATTGGCAATGCGATCATAAAGCATTCGCCATTAATGACACCAACCCGACAGATACATCCCATTGTCAATAACTTTACGCCGCCGCGCAGATTGCCCAACGTCCTCTCTGCCTCTCCCTCTCCCTCTCTCTCTCTCTCTCTCACTCTTAGTCCCTGTTCTCTGCTCTACTCGTTTCTTTCTTTCTGTTCCCTGTTCTGTTTCTCCGCCTCCACCCATTACAAAATCAAATTCAAATTTCCCAAACGAGCAGCAACCGCTGCTGTTGCTGCAGAATGCAACACAGAGCTCTGATGACGATGTCGATGCCCCAATAGGCGGCGGTAAAGGGGAATCATGAGGCACAGTGTAGCACTTAGTGCAAAAAGTGGAAGAAAATGAATTTCAAAGGAGACTTTATTCTTTTTAAATAAATCTTGCCGTAAAAGGCATACAAATTGGTTACAAATTTCAAAAGAACTCTTTAAAAAATTAATTAAAAATCAATTTCAGCGTTTTTACGAGTCCTCATAAATTAATCAGTTACGTGAAATTAATATATCCCTGTATCCTGTAAGCAAATAACCCATAAGGCAGTCTGCTATCTATTTTTTTCTCCCCTATAATTCTCATTTTTTGCCCCACTGTGCTGGCACGGCGCCTGGCAATCGCGCGAGTGATGGCATCCGCCAAGAGTGCGACGCACAAGACACTCGCACATCCGCAAATTTATCGACAAACATTTGGATGGGGGGCTATGCGACGTTTGGAGGTGCCCCTGTCGCTGTCCCTGCCACCATGCCACCATGGCAGAGGAGCGGTGCGGCATGGACCGGATCACTGCTTCCTTTTCAATTATTAAGTGCGCGAATGGGCGATAAAAAAGCGATGCGATGCGATGCGAGAGGCGCATGTGTGCAGGCGCGTACCTCCAGGCGGGGTTAGGGGGGGAAAACTCATAATTCGCAACATGATATCGGGTTTACTTCGGGCACAGATTCGAGTACGGGGTGTCTTCAATCTTGTAGAACGCGCATCTGTGACTGCATTCATGTTTAGCTATTTATCTGAAAATTTATTTATTTATCGCTCAGGTAACGCCACAAATGGTTTTTCTTTTAATTTTCTCGGTTTGGCGCCTGGCTTTCTGTTTTGAAATTCGAACAACATTCCATTGGGGGCCATGGAGATTGAGGTGCTTTAATGATTGAACAATTTTTTCCTATGCAGACAATGAATATTTGATGAGAAACGAACCGCTTTAACCCTGGATTCAGTTTAAGCTCTGCTCTTCATAAATGGATGCATAAAAGTCACATGACTACTCATTACCTCATGTTTACCTTCTGCGAATGGCTTAAAAGTCGAAGGGACCCATCAGCGTTAAACGAGGGAATTCTCCATCCCTTCATTCCTTTACGGTTTCTGCATATTGTCAGACATTTATTTACCGTCATTTATCCCCACACCAATGTCTAATTAAATTTACCGGCGATTAACCAAACTTGGCTCAAAACAGACGAACCCCTCACCGCACTCGCACCACTCGCACTCTGCCACATTCAAATCCAAGTCCAAGTTGCACATGAGCAAAGGAGAATGATGAGGAGTTGGGGGACGATGGAGGGCCACGGAGACGACAGTAATTCGTTTATAATGCGTAGGACATGTTGACAATGCCACAGGACATTCGTAATGAGGAGGCACGAAGGCAGAGACTGGCAGCAGAAGTGGAGTGGTGAGTGGCGGCATGAGGCAATAACCCTATGGGCGCAACTCTGATGCGTGGCATCAAAAGAGAAGATGCCTTTCCCGGGCTCGGCATTTGGCCCCGTAAGTTGAAAGCACTTTCCACGCGCAGCGACTTTGATAGACAAGATGGGTGGTGGCACATGGAAAGTACTCGCTCCGCTCCGCTCCTCTCTATCTCTTTCTGTCTTTGTCTCTGCTGGTCAGACAGGGGTTGACGTTGGACGTTTGGCCCATCGTTGACATCGTTTGGTGTCCTGGCTGCCCTTGCTTGATGCTTCAAAGGTTCGCTGCCTGCCTGCTCTGACACATGTAAATGTGGTTGAAGTAATGACGGATTGGGCACTAGACGTGGTGTACCCATCGTATGGCCCATCCCATCCAATACCATCGCTCACCCACCCACCCACAATCCTTTGACGTCGCCGGAGTTGTCTGTTGTTGATGTTTGCCCTCATTATTGTTGTTGTTGTTGTTGCGGTTGACATCGTTTTGTTTGCCTACAGGACATGACGAAGAGAGCACTGAGCGAATTTTTTGTGACTTCCATCAAATCGCGAATTTTAAATAAATTTTTGTTTGTATTATTTTTTCAGTGTAATCCGATGGCGAAGAGAGCACTGAGAGAATTTTTGTGATTTTTATTTATATCTCGAATTTAAAATAAATTTTTATACCCGTACTCAAAAAGAGTTAAGGGGTATACTGTATTTGTGGTAAAAGTGGATGTGTGTAACGCAGAGAAGCAAATTTTTCCGACCCCATAAAGTATATATATTCTTGATCAGCATCAATAGCCGAGTCGATAGAGCCATGTCTGTCTGTCCGTCCGTCTGTCCGTCCCGATGAGCGCCTGGATCTCAGAGACTATAAAAGCTAGAGCAACGAAATTTTGTTTCAGACTCATGTGATATCACACTGTTACAAGTGTATTTCAGAATTTCGCCCCGCCCCCTTCCGCCTTCACAAAAGACGAAAATCTGTGGCAGCCACAATTTTGAAGAAAAGATAAAACTAAAAACGCAGTATCGTAGAGAATGACCATATCTATCAGATTGCCGAATCTGAATCAGATCGGATCATAATTATAGCCAGAATAAAGAAATTAATTTTCAGTTGCTTCCGCCACCTCCTCTGGCGCTGCTGACGCTATTCATTCTCTGTCTCGCTCGCACACACTCTGCCCTGTGCAATGTGCGAGCAACCCCTAGCGGAGGAGATGTAGAATCTAAATGGTAGATGTAGAATATTTGTTCTATATGTATTATCTACATTTTACATGTAGATGTAGTTAACAAATGTAGCAAAAAAATGTAAAATGTAAAATTTTAAAAATTTTTTTAAATTTCAATTATAAGCTCACAAGTTTATATACTGACTGAGTACGGGTATAAAAGTAGAGTCGCGACTAGAAGCGACTCACGTTCCTTATCGTTTTTGTTATTTTTTTTCCAGTGAATCCAATGGGAGGTTAAAATATTTTTCTGAGCAACTGCATATTTTCTGGCATTAAATATTTTACAGCTCAAATTTGAAGGCACGAAAATTTATTTTTTTCTTGCAGTGTATACGCATATTGTTGTGGGCGGCCGGGCAGGTGCCTGCTTCTCCGACTACTGTCCAAAGTGTTCGCTCGTGTTCCTCTGCTCCTCAGCCAAATATTTGTCAACCGCGCATAAACCCTTAAATCCGGCTTCCGGGCTGCTCCTTCGCCTCCCCAACCATCCTCCTTTGCATCGCGTTAATCCCTGATGTGTCTGTGACATTCGCACTGACAGTGACAACACTTTGATGGGTGCGACAGCCAAGCCCAAGCCCAAGCCAAAGTCACAGGCAGAAGTCTACCCGCGGCAGCAAATGACAATGGGACTATGATGCAAAATGCTTCCATCGTCCTTCCTTTAGCCCAAGGGTTGTTTGCTGTTGTCCTTCTGCTTCTGCTTCTCTGGTACTGTTGTTGCTGCTGCTGCTGCTGCTGTGGTTGTTCTCTGCCCTCGAGGACTACTGGTCTGCTGCTACGCTTATTAGAAGCTTTTTAAGTGGTTCTTTTTCTCCAGCCCCAAAAACGATTCCAATCATTCAGAGTTAATTGACTCACACAGCAAACACAGCCGCCAAAACAGTGTGAAAGTTGATTAAAAAGTTGTTCTTGCGGGATTCGATACGGTGGTTTGATGTTTATTAGAAACTCATTTGGTTTAACAGAACTTCCTGCACACCTTCACAAGTTTCGCCTTGATTTCTGCTGCCAGTTGGACTTCTAATAAAGTGATATATCACCCACACTCCGTTGTTTGTCTTTTTGCTTACCAAAACATGACAGCGCCCAAATTTGTTAACAAAAAAAATAAAACAACAGGCGAAAAAAAAGAAGGAAAAAAGAACAAGCTACGAATTTGCTGCTGCTGCTGCTGTTGCGACTCCACTTGTAACAGTGGCAGGAACCGGTGGCTTTGCAACGCCTACATTGCAACATGTTCGCCCGAACGAACAGCGGAACCAACAACAACAACAACAAAATATACGAATGCGGGTGACAAAAGTTTTGTTTGTACAAAGTGCTGGAGGAACCGAAAACCTTGTGGTAGGTGCAACAGAAGAGAGAGAGGCAGGCAGCGGCACACTGAAACAATCCTCTGGCCTCTCAATGGGAGACGATTGCCCCGATAATATCCCACTGGAGTGGCTGCTGTTCCATTCCTAAAAGCGTGGGAGAGTATATTGGGAGATGAAAAATATACTCTTACTCCTATGAGAGATCTATCAATGAATTTTCAATCGATACAACAATTAGCAGCGCTGATTTAACGATTAATGACACAAAATTGTGATGATAAGAATTGGTGACCACGACAACTGTGTTTGTTTTTTATAACTCAATTGTAGTGACCCCAAACCGTTTGTATATATGGATAAAATTATAGGTATTGATCTCCGCAGCTTCAGCGACTAAAAACTATATTTATGGATGAATAGAACAGCGTCTGGTGACCCCGAAAATTTGTTGGTGACCCAATAAACAATTAAAATATAAATATATTTTTATTTTATATTTTATCAATATTTTATCGACATGCTATCGATATGTTATCGATTAAATTTGATTATTTGATAGAAATATTCTTCTTTTAAACCTTCTTAAATTTTCAAAGTTCCCAACATTCATAGGCACTATAAGCACTATGGACACAGACTCCTCTATCCCTACAGCTTCTTTCCATATCTTTGTCTCCCTAATTTCATCTCCTTCTGTTTCATCGATGTTCCGCTTTGACAGCCAGGCCAATAAAATTCAAATGTGTGGCGCGGACTGCCCCATGCCCTCACGAATTGTCAAAGCTAGCTAAATGGATGGGCAAAAAGCGATAGAAAAAAAAACAAACAGGAGAGACAAGAAAACGCCAAACAATATAAGAGACAAAAAGTGAGGACGGACCGACAGTCCGCGCTGTCAAAGCGACAGAGTAGAGAGAGAAGTGCCACAGAAAACATGCAAAAATCAAGCGAAGCCAACGCGATGGGGGGTCCCCCTCCCCAACGGATCAAGGGTTGGACCATAAGAGAGTCCACATATCGTTTCGTCTTCAACTCGGACTCTGCCTTGGATTTCTTTCTTGGTTCTTTTAGCTGTTTGTTTTTTTTTTGTTTTTTTGCTTTCGTTTTTGTTAGCTGTGACATCTTGGCCACATATTTTGCTTGTCGCCGAGGACACAATACTGTCAACCGATGGAATTTTCCCCACATTCATTTCCCCTCTCCCTACATTCCCTATCCATTGTCAGAGTTACGATTGACCGAAATAGAGAAGAAATTCTACACATCCCGAGGCACATCATTTATCAGCGTTGGCAATGTTATTGGCCAGCCAACTCGTTGAGATTTTTGCATACCACGCGACAAACAGTCGAAATGTGTCATTGCTTCTTGTTTCAGAATTAGAAATCTCTTTGGCTCTCCTTTGGCTGCAATTTGTTATCCATCAATAAGGGTTTTTGTTGCCTCGATTCACGATGCTCCAATTGCATGGAAATAGATTACATTTACAAGCGTGGAAAGGATGGAAAATTAAGTAAAGAAAACTGTGAATAAAAGTTTAAAAAAAGTCTATAAATATTTTCAGTATTTACCCCCTCCAAAAATCCAACCAAAATCAGACACATAACATACTCAGGCTGCCTATAAAACCCAAGAGTCTACCCATTTGGGGTTTACATTACGATTTAGGACCCCATGCAGTGCTATTTATGACACGTTTCCGTCAAAATACTCACAATTTGCGAGTCTCGCGTCGCCTCACAAACATTGACACTTTGGTGCAATCACTCGTGAAAATCCTCCTCAGTGGGAGTGGAGTGTGAGAATCAGGAAGGTAGCGTAACCGTTGAAGCACTTGAGACTTCAAAGGAAATGCCTATCGCTGTCAGGGACATAAATTGCGCTGACGGGCGAAAAATGTGGAAAAGCCACCAGACATTTGTGCATTTCACAGTTGACGATACGCGGAGTCCTTCAGTGCCATACATCCACCCCTCCCCTCCATCATTCCCTTCCCCTTTTTGAAGTATTCCTCCACTTTGGCGTTGAAATGTATGCAGCAAAATATTTTTGCAATTGCATAAAGCCGAGACATCAATAAAATAAATAACAATAATTTTGCAAAATGCCCATAAATCCAACGAGCGTTGTCATAACTTTCGTTTTTATGACTCCCAACTAGACAGAGTGACGCGGCAAGCAGCGTAAGTATTGGAGTCCACTCCCAGTCCCACCCAGTCCCCAGGTCGCGGCTGTGGGGATGCCACCTGCGTGTGCCACAGTCGTGAATTGCGAGTCTGCCCGGTTAGAGGTGCCATCAGATAGCAAAGAAAATCAAGCTAGGTATTAATGAAGACTGATGCAGAGAAAAGTCTGGAGGGTGACCCCGATCATTGCAGGACATGCGGTGATTCCGATTTAGGCTAAAAAATAGTTGTCTTAATATTTATAAATAAAAACAGATAAATTGGTGACCCGAAAAATATTGAAAGTATTTTTGTGAAAAATATGTAAAGTGAAATTAATAGATTTAATAAACTGTATAATTTATTTGTAAGAAATAAATCGACGGGAGTATCCACAATGCCTATCTATAAACAGATTCATTTCTCCACTTAATATTCATAATTTTTCTCCCTTGTCGTGGTCACCATTTAGCACATTTTCAGCCAAATCTTTGCTTAAAAAAGGCTAAAACCTCCACAGCACTGCCAATGGGCCGTACACGTGAACCAGGGGCCCACGTCAGTCAGCAATAAATAAATGCAAGCTGGCAGTCATTTGGTCGTCACACGGGCCACCAGCAGACAGACGGACAAATGGTGGTGTGGTGGCAAAACGTGGCAGTAAAACTGGAAAGGTCCTGGCAGGGTGTCGTCCTGTTGTGGCCCGCGGAAAATTGCAGTTGAAATTATTGCATTTAAACAGGACATTATCACACAGACACACAAAAACACAGAGGCACTCAGAGAAGGGACACTGACAGAGGTCCTGGACATGGTTGCAAAAATTGCAGCATTTGCTTTTTCCCCTTCCCCCAATCGTTGTTGTCTCATGTCATTGTTGCAGCTTTTGTTGCTGTTGTTGCTGTTGCTGCTGCTGCTGCGACTCATAAATTAAGTCCTCATAACGGTAAAGTTATTGAAGTAATAAAATTTTACATCTGACATTTCGACAATCGATGCGTCGCCATCGGGCCAGCACCCCAGCACCCCATCACCCTGCCGACACCTCCTGCGTGCCTTTTTTTTTACTCTGATTTTTTTGGGGCATGACATGGTGCACAAAGAACTGTTGGGGTTAAGTGGATAGCATGGTGTGATATTTGTATAATAGAAAGGAAAAATTTACTTTGTTTTATATCATAAAACGGTGTCTCTTTTTCTTGGAAATTTCCCCTAATTAATATTAGAATTTAATCTTTAAGGTTCGTTCTTAATGCTAGTCTAAACAATTATATAGTACTCACCAGAACAAAATTAAATATTAGCTCTGAAAAGATAAAAGAGAGACAAATCGTTTAGTAAAGTTTTTTATAAATTATAGATGTAACGATGGAAAGCAAAATCCCTTTCAAAAGCATATTAAAAGTTGCCTAGAACTCATTTTGGCCCCATGATTCTCCATTAATTCCTCCTCTGCCTTCGGTTTGCTTGCCTGCCCCTGCCCCCTTTGCTTGCCCTGCCACTTGATGATGACGAAATCATGTCAATATCCAGCGAATATCCTACGAAAATCCCCGTAAAACGATCTGATCACGCACTCAAGGCGTAAATATTCCAAAGCCCGAAAATGCTAATGGTTCGCGTGGCCGCTGGCGCCGCTGAGATTTCATTTTCGAGTTGATTTGAAGGACTCCTCCAGCGGGCGGATGATGATGGCCTCCACTGGCCATTAGCACGTGCACACACTGTAGAGCAGCAGCAGCAGCAGCAACATCTAAAGGGAAAACGCGCGGCAGCAACACACATAATTTGCACAAATTACCGCCCAACGCTTTGCCATATTTTTCATCGGCAATGATGCCGCCCCGTTGGGGTCGGTCTCTCTCTCTCTCTCCCGCTCTCTTGACTTTGCCTCTATTTATGCGAGGGATTGAGAGTGAAGGGTGGGGAGCAGGACGACAGACAGGTGCGAAACAACTAGGACTAACTTGCGGGGCCAGAGGACGAAACGTTTATCAGAGAGGTCTCTCCGTCTCCATCTACTTTCGCCATTTAGGTGCAATGCCAGGCGCACGAACTGCACAAATCATTTTCCCGAATGCTCCACGAAAAGCAAAACTTTGTCTCCTGTTCGTCGGAGGAGGAGCAGCAGCAGCAGCAGCAGCATAGATTCGTGGAGTAGTCAGGGATGGGGGGGGGCATAACTTTGCCTTGTTTATGTTTTAGAGATGTGACACAACCCAGGGATAGATCTCAATTCCCCCCACTAATTCCTAAAGAACTAAATATGGCCATGGAAATGGTGGAATGGGTAATGTTTCATAAATAATCCCGCACGCATCAAAATTCTTTTGGATTGTCAATTACCAATTTCAGGGGCAGAAGGACAAGAGGCTTCTGGATAGATGGAAGTAATCAAATGTCACAGCACAGATGAGTCCTAGACTTCTGGCGAGAGCCACGTTCGTGGAGTATGAAACATTCATTTGACGCCTGCGATGCCTGCCTGACACGTCAGGAGGCGAGTGGAGTCACTCTCTCTCGCTCTGTAGACATGGCATGGATATTATTGTATATTGGTGTGCGTGATGTTGCAGCACGAAAACGAACGGAGCAGGCATCCCCGTGTGATGGAAGCGCGTCGAGCATAACAAGAGGCAAGTGGCAGCAGTGGAGGAGAAAACTGACGGCTGATGCAGCAGCAGTCAGCCAGCCATCGGAATCACATCTTGAGAGGCACACGGCATGGGGATGCTGCTGCTACCGACAACATTTGGCCAGGCAATTCACACGTACCGCACATATATAGTGGCCTCTGCTCTGAAGGACCTGGGCATGAGTCTGTGTGTGTGTGTGTGTGCCAATCCACATTCGAATCAAAGGCAAAACAAAGGCCAAGAGAATGCTTTACTAAAACCCAAAACGATGGAGTTTCCCAAGTGAAAATGAACTTGGTAATAAAAGGCAAGAAAAGATGTACTTTATAGATGGGAAATATCACTGATTTTATGAGGTTTTCCCCCACAAAAAAAAACAACATCGCATGCTTGATATTTTCTTTCAAATATATCTTTCAGTTGCAAGTCTCAAAGTTTGTACAAAATTGCCCAAACATGGCTGGCTATGGCTGTCTCTGTATGCGAGGCGTACGTTTGTGGATGAGAAAATCGAACAATTCCCTTGGCTGCATCGCCCCCAAGCAATCTACAGAGGAAGCCCCGCTACGAAAACTCAAATCCACAAGCAGCTCAAATGCCAGCGAAGATCCATACAATTTCAGAAGGATCAGAAAGATCTCCGTCTACAGTCTGATGGTGGGAAGCTTCTGCAGTGCCGTGTTTTGGGCCATCTACGAATTGGGCAAGCCAGAGATGGATCAGCATGGTCTGCCCATCGAAGATGAGTTCAGTGGCTTGCCTTGGGTGCGCGCGTATCTGGAGAGGATGTGGCACTCTCTGCAGTACTATCAGAAAATGCTGGAGGAACCGTTGCCCGTGAAGCTACTGCCGGACACACTACCGCCGCCCTACATTCAGCCCCCATATACCCTGGTCCTGGAGATCAAGGACATTCTGGTGCATCTCGATTGGACCTACAACACGGGCTGGCGCTTCAAGAAGCGCCCAGGCGTCGACTTCTTTCTGCGCAAGTGCAGCAAAAGCTTTGAGATCGTGGTCTACACCTCGGAGCAGGGCATGACCGCATTTCCACTGCTGGACGCCCTCGATCCCTATGGCTACATCAGCTATCGCGTGGTGCGCGGCGACACGGAGCTGGTGGAGGGGCAGCATGTGAAGAATCTCCTTAATCTCAATAGGAATCTGGGCCGCGTGATGGTTGTGGACTGGGATCGAGATGCCACGCCCCAACATCCGGAAAACACCTTCATATTGCCCCGCTGGCTGGGCAACGATGACGATGTCCAGCTTTTCGATCTGACGGCGTTCCTCGAACTGCTGGCCGAACACCAAGTGAACGATGTGCGGGAGATCCTCAAGTATTATAGCCGGTTTGACGATCCCATCGAGCAGTTCAGGGAGAATCAGCGAAGGCTTCTTGAGCTTGAGCAGAAAACCAAACGGAAAATGGTTCAATCCCAACAACACTGGACGGCCAGCCTGCTGGGACGATATTCCAAAAGTACCGAGAACTAGACTGGACACTATTCAAAATTTATGAAAGTACTGTCAATATATTGTGTTATCGATAATTATCGATATATGCAATAGTCGAAAAATTGTTACTGTTTGAAACTCTGGTGCAGCTGTTTCTTTCATTGATTTACATAAAAATTGAAGAGATCTTTATGTGTACATTTGTTTAATTTATCGATAGATTTCGATACTTATATAAAATATATTAAAATTTATTAAAGCTTGTAGAAACTTAGCCGGCACTGCTTCCCCATTCGAGTTCTATTAAAAATTAATAAATCGATAATTGAAGATATCGATTACAAAATTTCCCAGAAAATTAAAAACATTTTTATAGGAAATGGAAATGTTCTAAAATCGTTTTTCTGAGATACTTCCTCTTTGTAGCCAATTGTTTGCAACAATATTTCTGGCATTCTGGGTAAGGCACCCAGGGGGACCCATTACAGAAGACTTCTCTCGCTTCGATTTGGGACGAAAAGTTTTTGAAACAGTTATTGGCATCATCAATTGGCGGGTAAGTAAACAACATTAAAAATAATTGCAACTAAATCCAGGCGATTGCGCCGCCGTCACATTTTCAGCAATGGAATGGCCCCCAAAGAACGAGGCACAGGACCCACGAAGGAGATGCCGCCACACACACACACACACACATACAGTCAGGAGGCAAATGCAACGAAGCAAAAGCTTTTCTCAAGTGCATAAATCTGTCGCTGGAACTTCTTCTCTGGCTCTCCTTTGCTGGCGATGGGTTGGCTGTTTCTTTGGCCCTTTTCCGTTCCAAGTCATTTTATGATTATGTGAGAGAACTTGCATCTACAACGGGCGGGCGTATATACATACATATATCTACTATAAGTATATCTGAATGTTTGTGCGATTTGGGTGCAGAGTATAATGCAACAGTAAATTGTTTGCTCGCCATCGAAATCGTTTCGATGGCAATGCAATTGAAGGCACTTTGATGTCTTTTCTCTGACTTGAATGTCGCAAACCACCCACCCCCGCCCAAATAATGGCAGCCGAATTTCAATTGGAATTATTTTTGGCCAAGTTTTCGTAGCGAATAGATGCCATTACGATGGGTATTATATTTGGTTTTAGTTTCTCTCTCTCTTTTGGTTCCTATAATTATTGTCGATATTAGAGGCTTCGATTCGCATCTATAGTTCGGGTATAATGTCACACAGTCATTGACTTTGATATACGACTACATTTTGCACAAATCATAAATAATGGCAAGTGCCATAATAAATCTGAAATTTCCTGCAGCCGGCAGCAAATGATCTTCCCCATCGTTGGGCTGTCCGTCTGGCAGAATGTGCTCCTCCATCAGAGGTGTCGGTCTCCCGTTCTCCGCCACCTAAAGTGCGCGACCAGGTGATGGTTTGACAAGTTGCTTGGGCATGAAATCAATGGATGAAGCAGTGGTAAGCAGGGTTGCCAGCAGCATTATTTTATATCGATAATCTCAATTATTGATAATTATGAAATTATAATTTGTGGAAATTTAAATTTGAAATCACGGGATATATTGAAAGCACATTTATCAATATCGCATAGATATTTATCGATTCTGCATTATATATACCTATCGATATTTATCGAAATTTTTCGATATTTTTCAAAGTTCTATGTAAATGTATCTTTCTCCTTTTTGTTTCAAAATTCCACAATTTTAACATCAAAGTCTCTAAACCCATCGATTTTTTATCGATTTCTATTAAAATTCTTGAACTTCTCCCTCAAAAGCTAGTCAACTCTATCTTTTGAAGAGCCATCGAAGGTGCTCGACCCGTTCGCACATGCAATTTATTCATAAATATTGTTTGCCGCACATTCAGGGCAAATGCCCCTGCACAGCCCTGCCCTTGCCACTGGCCTGTTCCCTGGCCGCCTTGACGCAGATGAATTCATCTTTGATAGATGATGGATGTGCCGGCTGCAGCGGCAGCCAAACATAAGTCACCAAAGACCTGTCGTACCCGGGATCCCAAGCAGCGGTCCATCGTCTCCCATCTCGTTTGGGATGGCCCAGGCCGACGACCATCGCATCGCCATCGCCATGCATTGCTTTAGTTTTGGTTTAGTATTTGGGTTGGCTGCTGGGGGATGGGGTTGGGTGGGGTTTGGGCCAGGAGTTTTCGTGACGTCTGAGAAATGTGCAACAACGAACGACGAACGAACGACAACGTGGCACTCTGTCTTGTGTGTGTGCGATGTGGGGGGCATATAAGTGGAATCGATGTCGTTGCCGTCAGCGCAACATCGGGGCATCGGCTATCAATGATATATATGCGCGACTATATGCGACAATAACGTAAAATAATGACGCAGGTGTTTCGGCAAAGACGATGATGCAACGAAAGAGTTTAGATTACATAGTGTTTCAAGCGGAGAATCAATCATGTGGCAAGGGATTGCACTGACGGGACAGTGACTTTTGAAAGGCAAGCAGCAAAGGAGAAACAGTCAGAATTAAGGGGAAAAGGAACTGTTAAGAACCACTTACAAATGAGCATGTAGTGCCTATTAATTTTACATATTTTTTAACATGTGTTTTAATAAAAAATACTATAAAATACCAGAAATATCGGTCGAAAACTGAAAAATAAAATGCTGCACCATACTATAAATATGCGAATACTAAATAAAATAGCAAAAATACCATAAACATACCACAACCGATGCTATAAATATATCAGAAAAATATTAAATAAATTGTATCTGGAAAAACCAGGAAAAATACCACATAAATACTAAAAACAATACCAAAAATATGCAAAAACATAGGAAATTAAAGGGTCTACAATCTCCTCTTTTCGCCGTGAGATTACTTATACAGAAAGAAAGAATCCTACGCTGTTCTCTAGAATCTATTCCAAAATCTCCTGGATATTCTTGGTATTCGCTTTCAATTGTATAAAAGAACATTGCTCTTAGCGCTGCCCCAAACTCAATGCCCAAAATACAACCTGCAGAACAACTTTAAATATATTTATTTCTGTCACTGGCACACACAAAAAGTTTTCTTTCTCACGATCTGTTCTTCTGCAGAGAGGTCCATGTCAAAGACTGATCAGTTCTCAGGATCAGAGTTGGTCTACAATCAAGCTACAATCACTACCGCTGTGATTCCTACAAAAGAGAGACACACCACAAACCGAACAGACAGTTGGGACAGTTGGACAGAAAAAGAGACATTCCCCATAGCAGCAGCAGCAGCGGCAGCAACAGCTGGAAGGCTGTTGCATGCCTCTTGGACTTTGGGTCTCCAGTTGGGGTCTCCAGTTTCCGTTAAGTCCAATTAAAGTCGGAGCCCTATCTACGATCGGGCCACAACAGACCCAGTCCCAGTCCTCAGTCCCAGTTCCAGTCGGTCGCCTGCTCTAAACCGCCACAACCTGTGGCAGCAACAGCCAGCGCAGCGACAGCATCGGCAGCTTCAACAACAAATTAAGTGACAAAATGTCAAATACAAACAACCAACAAACGCGAAAAAAGAGAGGTGGATCGGGGGTATTGATTGTGTGTGTGTGTTGGCCCCTTGCGAGTGATCGAAATGAAATTTATAAATGCAACCACAGCTTGACACATTGTGGCAGTGCACTGCTGATGTTGTTGTTGCCTGTCGTCGGTGGGTTAGTGTCATGTGTGTGCACGAAAATTTGCAACAACAACAACAAAAAAGGCACAGAGTTGCAGCAAACCCCAGCAATCATTCAGCGATCCAGCAGCGACGATCGACGACTGCAACGACGAGGCAGGCAGGCGACAAGAAAAATCAATTAGTGAGCGACATGTGACGATAATAATGCCAACAATAAAAATTGCACCCAATCGACCAAGCCAACCCAAAGGAGGCAGCGCAGCACGAGGTGGTTGTGTGTGGCAAGAGGTACGTATATCTTGGGAGGCAAGAGGCGGTACCGAGTGCGATCGGTGCCTGTCAAGTGTGGCAAGATAACCAAGCGTCTTCTGGCCCTCTCGCGTGTGTGTGTGTGTGTCTGTCTGTGTCTGTTGCCTGCAATCGATCCGATCCGCCTTCACTTTGTAAGCAAATTTCAATTTCCGCAGACAGCAACCAAAAACCCCCCTTCCACATTCACGTCTCTGTCTCTGTGTCTCTCTGGGAACTGGAAATCAAAACTCACCTCCGGCAATGTCAAGAAGTTGAGGTTTCGTTTCGTTTCGAACTGGCATTGCGGCAAATAAACAAAATGAAAAATATGCCAGTGGAGGAGGAGTTGGGACCGTTCCACCGATCGATCCTAACGAATGGGGGCCACTGGAGTCAACCTGAACGATCGTTTCGTTACGAGCCAAAACCAAAAAGGAAACAAATTGATTGTTGATCGTAAATTGAATTTGTGGCCAGATATTTATGGTTTATCTCAGATATATTTCTTGTATCTTGACTGTTTTTCAATCAGAATTGCAACCCAAAACAGCTAAGAATCGAGAACAGATGTGAGAATTTTAAATCAAACCAGAACAAATGTTTGAGATCTAAGAGACTTAAAAAGATCTCTGGCTGAAAGAAGATTTTATGTGAAAAAAGTTTGAATGTGAGGTTTGAATTTGTAGAAACTCAAGGAACAATCAGATAAATATGCATTTAATCTTGTTAATTTTTTTAGTGGAAAGTGATACCAAAACCTACTAGGAAATAGCAGAACATGCTGTAAGAAATAACAGAAATTTATTAAAGTAGTAAGCCCAGAAATATATTTGAATGAAATAAAAAAAAAATACAGGAAAGAATTTCAGAAAACACTAGAAAATATGAAATAAATTCTAAAATTCTAAATGAAAAAATTTCTAAAATTCTAAATTCATTTCATTAATCCAAAAATTAATATTTGTAAATTCTGCCAACATTCATTTCATTCATTTCTCACTTTAATTAATCCAAATGCAGTTACCAAAAAATATTTAGTTTCTGGAATACTAAAGACAAATATTAAAAGATTGCTGACTGGGTCTCTGCATTCCCTGTCTAGTTTTTTTTAGCGATAAATTGTTTTTCTTTTTGTATTTCTGCCGCCAAGTTAGAATAAATTGCAAAAATAAATTGAAAATATGATATATCGAAGGTTGACATCGTGGTCTGGAACACTTTCTCTCTCTAGCCATCCACTGAGTGTCCATCAATGATTTATCCTTGCATTTTTCCACGAGTGTGAGTGTCAGAGTGTGTGTTGGTGTGTGTGTGTGTGTGGAGGGTCCTTCTGTGTCTGTGACGATTTGTACGCTTCTTGTCAGCCACGTCCATTGTCGCATCCGATGGTAGAGTCAACGAGCGAACGGCAGAGAGATGTGGGAGGTAAAAGGTGATTTCATCATCTGCCAACCCAACAACAGTATCTTTCCCCATCATCATCATCATCGTAGTCGTAGTCGGGGAGTAGCATCAAAAGAAAAATGAGACGCCAAGCTTTTCATTTTGATTGAAGGTTCTCTGATATTTGACAGATTCGATTGAAAATGCTTCAGGAGGGTCCCTGGGCAAAAACCGGAGACGAACACTCGTTACGCTCCGCACTCTGACAGAGCACTGACCAGCGACCCACTCGGACATGACGGGGACGGGACGGGGACGACTCCTGACCATCAGCCAGATGGATGTTTGCAGATTGTGACAGCGGCAAAAGGGTAAATAAGAGAAGTAGGTGGATTGGGTGGCAGGCTGGGTTTGCTTGGTTTGTTTGGTTGGGTTCCTTGTTGGTTGGTGTGTGGGGTGGCTGGTGGGTTGGCAGCAAAATAAATTGAAAGTGCTGCTGTGAACGAAAATTGACGAGAGATGCCACACACTGCCTTCTGTTGTTTATACTCTTTTGTGTGAGGGTATTTGGATTTTTATCAGATAAATGGAATAGGGGGTATTTTCTGATATTTTAGTGTTTTTTAAATATTATTTGGTATGTTCAACGAATTTTTGACAGTTATTATTTTTCTGGTTTTGCATTTTCTTTTTTTTTTTTCTTACAAATTTCTGCCATTTTTCTAGTGTTTTCTGGTATTATTACAGTGCGATAAATACAAAGTCGTTTTATATTTATTTTATTTTACCTGTAATTTTTTTCTAATATTTTCTGGAATTTTTCCTAGTATTTATTTTTACATTATTTTATTTTTCTGTTTAAGTGCATTAAAACCTTCGCTCCAGAAACTCTTTATTTTTTTGTTTTATTTATTTCAGAATAAGGTCCAATTCAGAGTCCGAAGCCCAATCCAAGTCCGTATCCCCCAGATCTAAGAGCCACCGCGCTGCGTCTGAATATTGTCTGATTGAGCGAAAGGTGATTGAACTTATTTGCATAAAATGGCCAAAATGTGGACAAAATTGAGCATCTACAAGCTTTAATTTTTTCCATACAAAAGTACAGGTGGAATGGGAGAGTCAGACAATTTTGTCTTTTTGCGGTTTTTTCAGACAATTGTCATGTTCTGGCAGTGAGAGGAACAGTAGAGGAATAACACATCTGTTTTCCACAAATTCTCATTCAAACAATTGTTCCACAGCCAGACAGATGGCAGGCAGGAAAATGCGGTAGGAAGTGGAGGTAAAATGGTGTCTCAATTCCGTCAACAGAAAAGTTCAATCAGAAATTAAGAAAACTGCCGCCGACGACGACGACGACAACGAAGACAACGACAACGAAAAATGTCTCGAGCGAAGGCGTGAAAAATGCTCCAAGCTCTATAGGCAAAATGCAAAAGAAAATGGCATTAGACAATGATGGAAGGGGGAGGAAAAGAAAATCATGGGAATGGAAAAAGTGTGAGAGATTGGGTAAAATTCTGGGTAGAAGGTTGAGAATGCAACCGGAACATTTCATCGCGTGTCGCAGACACATTTGAAGGCTTCGACAACACTCTTCAGACTTCCGTCGTGATGGGTTTTGTTCCTCTGTGCCATGGGAAAATTCGAGGGAAAACAAATGAAAATAATAATTGAAGATGCCCGGGATTTTTATCTGTAAATGTCGTTCGTTTTTGGCGGTTAAGAAGCTTTCAATTTATTTAACAATTGTTTTGGGAGGGGGTGGAAAGTTAAATAGAATTTAACAACCGATGACGATGTGGGAAATTTCAAGGAAAAGTATTTATTTAAGTAGAGATTTCAGGTTAAAATTTAACGCCTAAGATCCACGTCTAGACATTTTAGCAATAAAAAAAAGAGTATTAAATCGATCATTTTATAATTGAAATAATGGTCAAAGAAATTTCCTTCTTGGAATCTTTAAACACAAAATAAAATCCATTGAAACCCATTCCTTGCAATTGCTCAACTAATTCCCGAGCACTCTAATTAAACCAACACAATCAATATGCAGGCTCCAATGTTAGATGGTCAATCTGCCCCTCATCCGCTTCAGGGTAGGAATACACCACAAGAACTAGAACAACCTGGACAAAAGACACTCTCACAGAGAGACAGAGAGAGAGAGAGAGAGAGCGAGAGAAAGACACATCAAAGTTAAGTGAGCGCCAGAGCACTGTCGTTGACGAAGCTGTCAGCACGAGATGTCGGGGCCAGAAGGAGGACGGAGGCTATACACTACACGAAGGATGGCAGAATGGAAGGTCTCTGAGGTACACACACACACACACACACACACACACATATATACATACATATATTCTTTACGTTTTTGCTTTCATACGCCACTTGCTTTTCATTTATCACAAAATCCTTTATCTATCCACTCGGCGACATCATCTTGCACATCTCTTGGCGACTTCGTCAAACCAAATGTCGCCTTGCCTTGGGTCTTAGGGTGAGAGTGGCAGTGGGAGCATGCCCCCGTGCCCCGCCCGCATGTGCAGTGGAGCAGATAACAAAGATCCTTCAACGGATTGACAACTGGAGGCGAGCGAGCGAGTAACTTTGTAATTTCTCATGCTTCAGAGTTGAGGTCTCCCCCCAGACGAGAGACTTGGACCGCTCGGCCGTCAGCCTTTCTTTACTTTCTTTTACTTAACTTTTTCTGCTTCTAGTTTTATGTTGCTCTTATTTTAAAGGAGGGCAAAGCCGCATGGGGATTCAAGTTGCTGTTCTTCTGGTATTTTTCTAGTATTTTTGACTGCTAATTAATCAGAAATTTTTTTAAAAATCAGTTCAATTAATTTTTTTAATATATTTGAAATTCCTGAAAAATTTTTGGTATTTTTCTACTATTTCTGATCTTTACTGTTATTTTTTTAAACTGTTCCTCAAAAAAGTACGAATATTTTTTTAAGTATTTGCTGATATTTTTCTAATGTTTTCTGGTATTTTTAAGTTATGATAAATATTTGTACACTTAATTCCCAGATTCTGAGTTTTGTCTTTGGTTTATGAAAAATGTCAAACAGATTCTAAATGTTACTCAAAATTATTGTCCATGAGTCGCGTGTCATGCAGCAGCGCTCATCGGCCTATGATCTCATTATCACTTCTTTCAATTTTGCTCTCTTCCAATCTGAAGAGTATTTCCCATTCGTTTTTTTTCATCAACTCTTATTATTGTTTTTATTTCTTGTGATTCCTGACCCTAGCCCAGTGACCCTCCTTCTGCCTACTACCAGAGAACTACTATATACAACTGTTCAGATATACATATACTCTTCTAATATTCGGAACCTTTGTATGTTTGTGTGTGTAAAGAAGAGAGGCTGACTGAATGTCCTTTGTGTTTGGGAAAAGGTCCTTCATTAGAAATATTTTCAACTTGTCATCTTTCTCGTCATCAACTCAATCTCAAGTCAAACCAACGGCTGCTGCTGCTGCTGTTGCCACTCCCGCCTTTACCTTCTGTCGCTTCACATCTCGTCAGAGAGGATGTCTAGTCCGTCTTCCTGCCACCAGGACCCTCTCCTGTACCTCCACTCGTTAGCCTTTGCCGTTGCATGTGTGCGGCGGGTAGAACTTGTCCAATATTGTCCTTTTTCCTTATGCTTTCCATTTGTCCATCTTGTGCTTGTACTTCGTCAGCATATCCCTCCTCTCGGTCCAGCTCTTGGCGCTTTCCCCATCTCTCTTTTGCCTACCAGCTCTTGGCCTTCTCCTCCCCCACCCTCCTGCCTTCTGTGGACTTTTCTCTCTTCTTTTTAGATTTATTTTTATCCTTTTTTTTGCACGGCGCTGTCCTGATGAAGGGGTCGCCGCAGAGTTCGTCACTTTTGAGTTTTTGGTTTTTGACGAACTTCGTCCGCTTTTCCATGGAAATTTCCGTCTAGTTGCAAGAAAAAGTTTCTTAAAATTTGCAGTTAATTGAAATGTTGATTTTTCAGCTGCGGGCCCCAGCAAAAAAAATGAGACAGAAATTGATGGAAAATTTACAGAAGTATCCACAGAAATGGAAATAGAAATCTGTCAAAAATGACAGCAGGCCATCATTCATCAATCTCTAGGAACTCTTGAAGGAAATGTCCACAAATTTTAGAAGCATTTATCTTTCATCGTTTTTTTTTTTCGAATTTCTCTCTCTCTCCCAGTGTGGCTTAGCAATTTTTTTTTTACTATTTTTACAAATTTTTAAGTCATTTTCTTGGTATTAATTTTATAGCCCCCATATCATCCAGTTCTATGCTTAATTGTGGAACTATATTTTCAACTAATATTTCCCTTTCTTTCCCTTAAATAGTCCTAAGTTCACATGCCTCGCCCTACTCTTTGTGTTTGTGTACCACAAGGAACAGGAGTGGAGATCCACCTCTGTTTCTGTGCATTTATTGGACATGGTTGACATTTTCTCCAGTTGCTGGACATTAACTGTACCGTTACTTTTATATTACGTGTCAGTGTCAACAGCATCATCCTTCCAGAGAGCAAGAGAGCAAGAGAGAGAGAGAGAGGAAGAGTCAGTCCACCACCATCACAACATTCAATCTTTCAGTCATTCCATCAGATGGAAGGACGAAGGGGAGAGAGTGTGGCTCAATGAATTGACCAGGCGAAAGCGCCCCCCTCTAACCCACCCACCCCCGTCTGAGGGGAAGGACTCTACGACACAACACAACTAAATACACTTCAAAGAATAAGTTGACAGCTGACGATGACTTGTCAGAGACAGGTTTCTATCCTTTCATGCAACACACACACACACACACACACAGCACAGCACAGCACAGCACAACCTCTGTGCCTGGGCCCAAACGCATGTCCAACAGTTGACGGACATTGGACAAAGGACAAAGGACATGGGGACACAACGGGCCACGAACTTTCCTCTCCACACACACACACACACAACCGCACACACGTTCGCTGCTATGTGTCCTGCTGCTGCCTGCTACCTTAGGGATAATGATTTTTCAGTCAAGTGAAAATAATTTTTAAAGTAAACAGACAATTTCAACTCTTTGTTGGAAGTCCTTTCTCCAGCTTTCCCACAACTCTTTCAAGTCGACCAAATAATTGCTGCTCTTACAAGAGATTGGCGGCATGACAGAGAGGTAGAAAGATGAGGGAGTACTTAGGAGATGGACAAGTGTTTTTGTGTCTGGGGCGGCATTAAGCAGGAGAGCAGAAAGCGCTGGCAAAGGATGGGCTATAGAAGAATAGAGGAAAGAATGCAAGGGATATACCAGATGAATGCAAGTTTAAGGAGTGAAAATGTCATAAATCAATAAGAAATCATCCAAAAAGATAAAACTAATCCAGAAAAAACCAATTCTAAAATTATAGAAAAAATAATATAAAATTTTTCTTAGGTTTCGGGTATAAAATGCTTTAAAAGTATCATAATTAGTTATATTTATTACAAATCTCTTTTTGAACCACCACAAACTTGACCTGCCAATAGAAATGCAAGGGATATTCCAGATGAATGCAAGTTTGAAGAGAGAAAATGTTATAGATCAAAAGAATTCTAGTAGAAAGATACAAAAAATCCAAAAAAAATGTTCTAAAATTATAGAAAAATAAAATATAATTTTTTTTTTTAAGTTCAGAAATAATCCAGAAAGAACAGTTCAACAATTTTTTTCAAACTCCCTGAATTAGCTATATTTATTACAAATCCCCTTTTGAACCACCACATACTTGACCTGCCAATAGAAATTTCCCATTATTCAACTGAAAATTCAATTATTTAAAACTTTGGGTGGTTGGCTCCTTGCCTACTCTAAGAAGTCGTCCTTGGGCATTTAATTGAATGCAACATGCCAATTGGCAAAAACCTTTTGCTTGTGCCCAAGTTCAAGCACTAAATAGATGGGAAGAACGTCAGTACGGTAACCGGGGGGTAGTACGTCAATCTATCCAACTCATTCACTCATTTGCCCAGACAGGATGTCAGTCCGTCAGTCAGTCATTCACTCGCTCGCTCTCTCGCTCCCGCCTGCTGTATCCTGATGGGTATCCTTCTAGCAATTGTCGAGGATAGAGGGAAGGACCTTACTTGGGTTACGATTTAGTTTGCAGTTTTTGGACGAGTCGGCTGTCAATTTAAAATAGAAAATTTATAGAGCAGACAAAATGATGGACAGCCATCGGTCGGTACAGCAGAGGGACTCCACACAAAATGCAGCAACAGCAGAAGGAGCAGTGGGGTATGGGTGTCCCGACTGACTGGCTGACTGACTGACTGGCAAATTGATGGACAGATTGATGGACAGATGAGATTAAATAACTTGTACACGTACCAAACGAATCCTACAAAGGATATAACAGAGAACTGCGTGCAAAATGCATTGCAAAAAAAAAAAAAGTTTTTCGCCCCCCCCAAGTCGTTGTCGTCGTAAAGTTTTGTGCCCCTCTGCCTTTTGTTCCTGTTGCCTCAGACCAGGACCTGTTTCGTCAATCAAAATTACGTGACGTTTCTGTATTCTCTCTCCTTTCTCGTTCTGTCATAAATGTGGGGCTCGGAAAACAGATGGCATAGGCACGTGTTTTTTGACCAACAAAACGTTTTGCCATGAAAGTTTCGACTGAAACAAAAAAGTTTTTTGGCAATGAAATGGTTGATAATCCATCAAATAACATCAAAATTTCTAGAGGATGAACCCATCCCACTTCGGTTCATATAGTTTATATAAATACACAAATTCCTTCACATAAATCTTGGCAAATGGTTTCCGTTTGTGCGACATTTATACAACCAAACAAATATAGATGCCGAATGATTCACAGCCAAAAGATACAGAGAGAGAGAGAGAGAGAGAGGAGTCTGTCTGCAGACATATGTATGGATGCCTCAAGTTGATTGATTTGTCGCCAAAAAAGACTCTTGAAAGGAAGTGCCACTTGATCTCTAGGTGATGCATAGTTCTTCAATGTCATTTTTCGCTTTCATAGGGGGATTTCAGAAGCAGCAGCGGATGCTTTGCTCTGGCTGTTGGCTACCACTTGCCCGATGATATATCACTGACAATGTGAAAAATATGATGAAAAAAAAAACAGAGAAGAAAACTAAAACCCCGTCCGTGGAGGTACTGGCCCGAAACAAATGAAGCAATAAATTTCGCTGACAAAAAACAAGCAAAACATTGAAACAGAACAGAAAGTTGGCCCCAAAAAGTATGGTGGTATGTACATGCCGCTAAGTACGCGAAAATTTTCGGACTAAGTGCCTCTGCCACAGATACACAGATACACGGCCGCAGCTACAGCCGCAGCCACAGCAACAGCCTCTGGTTGTGCCTCTGCCTTTGCCTCTGCGTATGGTATGGATAATACTTGAATGGCTTTGGACATGGACCAGAGAGTCGCGCCGCCCGTTCCGTGTGTGTTTATATATCACTCACATGTATGTCAGATGACAAACAACTGACAAGTGACAAGCTTCAGCATCAACGTCGTCTTCAGCATCGTCTTCGTTGTCGTTGTCGTTGCTGTCGTCTTGGTCGGGAATTTAGCCGGGTTGATGAGTGGCCAGGCCAAGGCGATGGATGCTCGCTCCTCCTCTCTGGCTACAGTGGTACAGTGAAATTAATATTGGGTACTCCACACAGAGGAGAGGTGAAGGATTGACAAGAGTTTTGAAGCAGAGATTCGAAGAGGAGCTCAGCAGTGATGGCAATAAATGGGGTTATAAAACTAATGCTAAGTATTAAGTATTTTTTCATTCAAAAAGTGGGTTTAAAAAGCTTAAATTATAGGTAATATGGAAAATAAACAATTTTTAAATGGAAATTTCAATAAAGAAAAATTCACATGCGACCATAAAATAATGAAATGTTACTAAAAACAGCTTAAACTATGAGAAAAATGTATTAAACGCGATTTATTAATTTAAATTTGAAACATATACCGTTCACAGGTGTCTTAGCCGTGTTTTTGTGACTAACAAAAGCTTAAAAGGCTTACCTGATGCTATAACAGTAGCCTCTCCATTCACTTTTGCCTTCAAAACAAATTTAAACATTCCAAAATAAAAACGATATCTACTGAAAAATACATAATTATTATTTTAAGTTCCAATTAAAATCAAATAACATTCAAACAGTACCTTTTTGTAGCCAGAAGGTTGCTAACAGGCTCTGCAAACTGCATTACAGAGGAATTACATGCGTTAACATTCCAATTTGCTTTCCTATTAGAACAAATTAACCTTAGTTGGTTTGCTGTTAAGTCCTTGCATTACAACGCTCTGTACGATCATTAACATGCCTTCTACAGCTGCTAGCCTTAACAGCAGCATCGCCCACGCATTAACAGAGCTCATGTCACCTGATCCCACAACAGAGCTTAGAAAGTCACGTACGCCATTTCACAGGTTACACTGGTGTCCCGACGCAAACTACACCTGATTCCACAACGAGCTTAGAAATGTCACGTACGCCATACACTGGCGTCCCGCCGCAAACTACACCTGATCACGAAACAGAGCTTCGAAATGTCACGTACGCAATTTCTATGCAGATACACTGGCGTCCCGCCGCAAACCAACACTTGCATCCCACTGTACGGCGGCCGGTGGTGGACACTTTTTCCGACAATGTTTCTTCGGATTTATGCGTCTCCTCAGAGTTTGTTTTGGCAGCGAATTATGATGATTATGATGATGAACGCGTGGTTGTCCGATATGCTCAGTCGCCTCTTGCCAATTGCTGCCTCATCCCCGAGCAATGCCACAGGCCCAGCCGCAACGGCCTGTCATCAAGAGAAGGAGAGAGACCGCCAGCAGGGGGGGAAACTATGGCAATTTCGCGGAATTCTTTCAATCGCAGCAGCAGATCCGCATCTCATGTGTTCCACAGGCAATTGTCTGCCGCCTCTTGAGGCATTTCACTAAATCCCCACTCTGCCTGTCGGCGGAGAGAGGCATTCGCCAGGCGGCCCCAATATGATGCGCGATACTATGTATGTAAATCACTTGATGCCACCACAACGCGGCGGGGCAAACACGAGTGTCAGAAAATTAAGAAGCCCAATTAGATCTTGCCACCTGTCAGCAGTTCGTCATTTCCATCCGAGAATATGACATCCATTCATATGCCCGAGTGACGAAGTAGACGGAACGCATCAACGTGCGGGCTGTTCTTGTTGTTTAATCATAAAATCAGAGGCCGGCATTGAGCGAAATGTGGCGCGGATATAGCGCGTTATATAATTATAGATTTTTCGGTTTCACTTCACTTTTTTATACACAAATTACACTACACAATGTATTAGCCACGACTTTATTTGCGCGCTTTCGCAACGAGGAAAAAACTGTGATGGCAAATCCACAGGGATCAATGGTATCGATGTATCGATTAACAGGTGGTCGCTGCTAACATATTTAATTAATTGTTTTTTATAGCTAACAAAATACTAATTGGCAGCTGAAAGGTTTATAAATATGTTTTCAGTTATTATTTAACTGTTAATTAAACAATTAACGTTACGACGAAACTATTTTATTGTTCAAGTCGTATCGATGTATCGCATAGGCACTAATCGATCGTTTGACCATCTCAATCAGCCACTTGTTGGTGAAAAATTCCGAGAAACTAAAGCGCGCATATTATAAAAGTTAATGTTAACCAATTAGCAGTGAAAACATGGCGTAAAATGTGAACAATTAAAGGGTAAGTAATTATTTAAGCTTTGGTGATGGATTTGTATGCAGTTAACGTTGCTGTGGTGCGCACAACTATTGAAACTCATTTGTGTGGGCGGAAAAATGGCGGGGAATTTTTTTTCGTGGCTGGGCGGAATGCAGCGAAAAGCGAAAAGTGACATGAAGCGTTGCGTAAATGCATTCCCCGAGTTGATGTGAAGCCTTGGTGGCTGAATCTGAGCCTGAGCCTGATGTCGCTGCCAGGCAACCGCCAAGATGATGTTGATGGGGCATGATTATGCGACAGGAGCCCCAAGGCACATGGCGACGCGCAGAAGGCTGAAACTGATGAGGTTAGCTACGAACAACGCTGGCAGATGATGAGCCGTATTATGTTACGTTCATCGTGTGGAGTGCACTGTGTGTGGAGGAGGAGTAGTCTCCTGCAGTCTGTAGTCCTGGATCTGAGCGTGTCATAAATGTCGCACGCCACGTTACTGATAGTTCTGATTATACTACACACACAGACACGCCCCCCTACCCCCCGCACTATCACCATGTTTGTATAATATGTTCCGCTTGGCGGCAGTGGCACAAATTTGCATGCGCACGAAAAGCATCATCGAAAATGCATCATTAGCGTCGGGGAATTGGCCAAACAAGTCTATTTGTCGCCTCCCTGAAGCCAGCCAGCAAGCACAGCATAGAGACACGACACGAATCACACGGTTGCACGTTGCAAGTTGTAAGTTGCGATATGCAAAAGAGTTTTATGTGTGTGCTGTGGTGTGGTGTGGTGGCACCCACGACGACTGCTCCAGCGCACAGGGATAAAAACACTTGTTGCCAGCGTGTGATCAGAGGCCCTGCAAAAAACCAAAAAACATTTTGTAAGCAATTCAAATGCAAATTCCAACGCCATGGCATTGTTAAAAGGCGTCATGTGGTCCTGCCAGTGGGTCACTGGGCGTCAGGTAAATGTTAAACTAGTTAATTTCAACAATTTTCAGTAACTTATTTGTGTCTCTCTCTCTCCTAGCAGGCAGACGCAAGCATTGGGCTCTTCATTAAGCAGACAAAGGCAAAAGAAAGTCTTCAAGTGGGCCACAGGCGCGTGTTTCATCCACCAAGAATCTTTTGTAGCAGGCCAATTTGTCAGGCAGTTGACAAAAGACGCTTTGTTGCTGCATGCCCTGCCCAGTGGACTTTCGTCTGTGGAAAAACATTTCCGGATGAGTAACTCATCAGTCTCAGTGCGCTATGGTGAGGGGGGGCAGTGCGAGATGAATAGCGAAGCTGTTGACACCACTTTGGGGCCAAGGCGCTCAAGATGCAGCCAGCAAAAGTTGCCAAGTGATTTAGCTGCTGCTGCCGCTGCCTGCCTGCAACAAGTGCGCCGTAAATTTCATGCAACAACAACAAAAAAGAGCAGAAACTTTTTGAAGGAGCCTGCGTGACAGGATGGGCGCGTGATTGAAAACTGATGGCGAAATGCATTGGCATTAAATAAACAGAAAATTGCGCATTTCACACGCCCAAAAAATGTATCAACCACAGACGGGCTAAAGATACACAGATAGCTACGCTGTCAGTTGCAGATGCAGATACATCGAGCCTGTGCTGTCGTCAGGCATCTCACTTCATCTACCATTTCGCGTCACCCACTTAATTTGCCAGCAGCATGCAGCATGGAGCATGGAGCATGGAGTAGCAGCAGCGGCAGCAGCCGGATGCGCAAATGGCAATGAGATTCAGATGGAGAGACAGATGCAGATACGACGCCGATGCCGATGCGATGCAATGCGACGCCTTCTTCCTAGTCGCTGACAAAATGTATCTGTTTGCAATTAAATGTCAACAACTGGAGCCCAGAAAACGTTGACAGTCTGCCAAATTCCCGAGCATATTGCCATGTAATGTTATCTAACAGATTTGAAGGCATGTCAAATCGATATGGGGAAAAAAAGGAATTTGCGTTATTTTTCACACTTGCAGCAGGTTTGGCAGCGGCCCTTTAAGTTTGAATATCTCTTGAGTTATTTACGTTTATACAAACAAACTAATCAAAGCTTTCGCTCTCTCTCTCTCTCTCTCTTGCAGTTAATTCGGACTAAGAACTACCTGAATTTGTAGCAGCATTGATCAGGCAACAATTACCATAAATGACGATAAATGGCTAAAGTTTAATCAGAGTGGAAGGCAGGCGAACAACAATCTGAATGGAGGGACGCAGGCGCAGGGAACTCTGTGCTGCTGCTGTTGCTGCTGCGTCGGCGTGTCAAACGTCAAGCCAACTGGTGAGACTTGAGTGGAACATGGGCTTGTGCGACTGTGCAACTGCGACTTTCCCAGACCAGCCAGGCAAGCAGCGGGCCAACCATTTGCAATGAAATATAACCTCAATCAACATTCGCTCATTACCCAAACGGCGAAGACTCTGGACTCTGACTCTGGCCATGGTGGAGGCTAAGGCTAAGGCGCTCTCCCCCTTGCAGCTCTGTCGCTGTGTGGCTGTGTGGCGTCGGTGTACTACCCAGGATGACATTTTATTTATGAATACCAAATTGTAAATTATTAACATGTTTCACGCAAGTTATGGCCTGAGCCATGAGTGTCCACCGTCCACCGTGTACGTCCCCTGTAAAGCCACACGATGGATCGTTGACTAGAGTCTGCCTGCTTGGACATGAGACCTGGGACCAAAAGGAAAGGCAACGGCAACGGCAAAAGGAGGAAACTTTTTTACGCTTTTGCTAAATGAAAAGTTAATGGCGCGCCTGAACATACAAATGAGGTTATTAGCGCTTGATTATGGTCTTCATTTGGCAATGTCTGCGCTGCGGTGCACGAAAAGGAAATTGTGTAAGGAAATGAGAAAATATTAAGCAGATATTTAAGATTTTTGATTGATTTTAATACAAAAAGAGAGAAGAAAGTTGTAAGGAAATTTTATGAGCGAGAAATTCCCTTAATTTCTGACTTTCCATTAAGAGATTCTCATAAAGATCTTTCAATAATCCAAAGATAATGCCAACAGTAACCCATTTAATGATTAATTTTTATTTATTTCATATTTTCAACCAAGGAAGAAGACAAACACACACACACACACACACACACACACACACAAAGATCTCTCGTAAGTAGATATCCCCCCGCAGCCCATCAGCATTTATTTTAAGCCAAAAAAACATTTCAATAATTTACCAACAGGAGAGAAATCCATACGGCCGAGGTGACGAATGAAAGCCAGCGATCCCATGGACAGGAGTAAAAGTTTCGCAAGTGAAAATTGGCCAAAAAAAAATATATATGTATGTACTGATTGCCATCCTCACGGCTGTCCAGCCGTCCAGCTATCCAACTGTCGACTGTGTCGCCGTCAATTTATCTTTCTCATATTTTTGTGCTGCAGATAAACACGAAAAGTAGACGGACTGCAAACAAATCATGCGACTGACTGCATAAATCACACAACACATTTGACACTTTTGGGATGCCATAGGATGCCTCCCTCCTCTGCCCACTGCACCATCTTTCACACAACTTGCTCTCATCTCCAATGGTTGCTCCTGCTGCCGCTGCCGCTTCTGCAGCTGGTGCTGCTGCTGCTGCATTACCATGTCGGAGGATCCACAGACGAATGCTGGACAAACTTTTTGCCAGCAGTTAAACAAACGCAACCCAATGCCATTGCCATTGATGAGTATTGAATTGGACAAAAACGGGGGTGAGGACAGAGACTTCGTGTTGACCAGGGTCAACGCTGATTGTGAGTGAAAATTGTCGGATGTCTTTATGCTCTACGCCAGAAAGAGTCGTTTGCGGATTTCATCAAGTTTGAAAAGGTAAACAAGGGTTTATTATGGTGTTTGGTGTTTATTAGCGTGTACAATTTTGGTGTTTGTAAAGCTTAATCTCTTAAAAAGAAAATTATAACAAATTAAAATTAAAATAAGGCAAATGAATTAAGCAGTCACAGATAAATATATATGTCTTGTAAATTTTATTTTACATTTGATCAGATTTTATTCGCTGTCGTGCTTTAACAGAGAATAAACTCTAATCTTTCTATAGATTTTTATGGCTCCGGATCGCAAAACGTTAAACAAAATCCCAGTTGAAAAACTTTGGGATATCTTAGAGCAAATAAATATAAACAACTTTTTTTAAATAAAATATTTTAAAACTATTCCTTTAAATTTGTAGGACTTGAAAGTAAAAAATATTTTCCAATTTTTAGTATAGAAGTAAATAAAAAAAGAAGTATAAACCTTTAAACTGATTTTTTTCAAATAAATTATTTAGTAATTTTGGTTTTTAAATTTGTATAATAAAAAAATTAAATTTAAAAATTAAAGTTAACTTGAGAATACAAATTTTTTTTCGATTTTGAAAATAAAGAATGGAAAATAATATTAATTTCTAAATTTGTATTATAAAAAAAATTGGAAAATTTAATTTAAATGATAAATATGTATGTGATCTAAACTTCAATCCGTGTGATCCCTGCTATAGATGTAAGCTCTTCAATTTTAGTTCTCCTACTGACGTTTAATCTAAAAATAAGTTCACATTTTCTCCGATCTATGTATCATTTCATAAGCCCCTAAAAATCTGAGTTGTAGAGTAATTCCTATTCGATCTGGAAGAATCATTAGCTGATTTTGTTCCTTTATTTTATTTTGAGAAATTTCTGTTGCTTAATGAGGCCAAAGAGTTAGGGAGCCATGGGATGCGATGCGATAGGATGCGGATGATGGCAGAAGTTAGCCCGAGAAGCTTCACATGCCACCCATAAAGAGAAGCAAACCGAAGCGAACAGAGTAGCCTGCCACACCGCTGCCGCTGCCACGACTGCTGCTCCTCCATGGTTCCACGCTCTCGACACCAAGTTGATTACACTGATGGCGTTGCCGTGTAGCTGTCAGCATTGCTGCTGATGATGACGATGATGAGAGCAGCACCAGGATGCCCGTAGTAGCTGCTGCTGCTGATGCTTCAGAGAGTGCTGAGAGGTGGAGGCTGCTGTTGCTGCTGCTGGCGTATCTGTTTGTTGTCAAAGCGCCTTCATTGTCGGTTTTGGCCGTGGCCAGAGGTTGCCCCCCCAACCCCAATCTCAATCCCCAGTCCCGGTCCGGGTTGCTCACCCGACAACTCGCTGTGTAATAAATCTGTCAGTAGGTGATTTTTATGGCCACGCTCGACACTCGCCGCCGCCGCCGCCGTCGCTCCATCGCTCCATCGCTCGCTCGCTGGCTCGCTGCTGTTTATAATCAAATAATAAATGCGCTTCAAGCTAAGCCAGTTCACGTTCCTTCCCTGGTTCCTTGTTGCTCCGCCTGTGTCGTCCGAATGTATCGTCTGTCTTTCACTCCGATCCCAGAGTCCAAGGGGTCTCTCCCCCAGACAAGGCTTAGCCTCGGAACACAGCTTTGCGTTGGCGTTGGATTTATTGTGGTTATCCGAGTAGCGGGCGAATTGTTTATCATAATGCAGACACGCATATTTTAGAGAGTATTTAGTTAAAGAATAAACATTCCGATTGAACAGAACATCAGCAAGATGCCTGTATGATGGTCCGACCTTGAATGCAGGCATTTTGGGTATACGATAATAATTCTGCTTTGACTTCAAGTTTGACCCTTGAGTGTTTAATTTTTGGAATATTATATCATTGATCTACTATTATAGGTTGTCTATGTATTTTAAGTGCTTCTTCCAACTCTCTTTTCTAGACTATATCTAAATATAAATATTATTTAAATCTTTTCTATTAGCTATTCTATTCTGTTCTTATTATAATTTGAATACTGTAGACTAATATTTCATTTCTTTCTTTTCTGTAGAACAAATTTCAAACCAAAATACATTTATTTAACAAGTGAAGTGAAAAGTGCGTGAGGTGCAAACCTATTTAAAATTGATATAAAATCCAAAAAAGTTATCTTCGCGAAACAAGTGCTTTCTGCTGGCTATTTGAAATCGCTAGTGGTTTTTAGTGTTTTTTTTTTATATTTTTGTTTTATTTTTTTCACGTGCAAGTGTATAATAAAAATTCAAAATCAAGATAAAATCCAAAAACGTTATCTTCGCGAAACAAGTTCTTGCTAGTGGTTTTTAGTGTTTTTTTTTATATTTTTTTTTTATTTTTTTCACGTGCAAGTGTATAATGAAAATTTAAAAAAAGCATATTAATATGTAAATATTTCATCTATTTTTTAAAATTATTTTTTAATTTTTTATATGTGTTTTTTCTTTATATTTATTTTTTTATTGTGCCAATCCTTACAAGAGAATTTTTTTATTTTATTTTTTATGTGAAAGTGTTAATAAAAATGTATAAAAAGTGTTTAAAAAAAGTCCCATAATTCATGATGAACTGAAAAATTAATTTGAAATCAAATGAAATATAAAGACATTTTTTCAATCACGCAGAATATTTCCATCAAGGAAGTTTTTTATGGGTGAGTCTTTTCTAGTTGATTTTAATATTAAATAAAAGCTGAGACAAATTTCTTAGTATTATAATTACATGGATATAAATTATACATTTTGTGCTTATGTTTATAGATGTTTAAGCCTTTAAATATTTACATGAATTATTCTTATAAGCTGTGACATCCACTTAGAGCGCTAAGCAAAATTTCCATTCTTCTTATTCAATTCCTTTTTCAGCAAAAATATATTTTTAAACTGATTTCTTACATTCAAAAACAGTTTCTTTAAAATAAGATATTTTTTTATAGACGTTACAAAAACAGATACATAAAATCTCACCCAATTTTAGCCGCTATTCATATAGAGTCCATCCACACAATTAATATTTATACCCTGATCAGCATTAAGCAGTGTCATAAATCCATCCATCTATCCGTTCCAATGTGCTCCTCTCAAATCAGAGCCTCTTTAACATAATATATCACTCCTCAGATAATTCGAAAGCCATACGAAAATCTCATTAAAAGAAATGCCTTATCTGTAGCAATCGAACCCCACGTTTAAGTATCTTCACAACACCTAAAAAACTGTTTCCGTAGTTCCATTTTAACCATGCATATAGCAGTTTCAAAGACACCTCTATAGTACCTCTAACGAATCATCATCATCAAACCTTATCCTTGGCGATTGTCAGAGAGCAGTGAGAGTGTGCAGCCAGAGTCCAGGCAGCATCTAGCAGCAGCAGCAGCAGCAGCATTTCCATAATTAAAGTCTGGTGTGCTCGGTATGCTGGTACGCTGTGGCGCATCTATATTCATATATTGATAAAGTTGTAAAAGTTGAAAGTTGCGCAAAACAATAAAAATAAATTCTAATGAAGATGGCCGGCCAGCATGGCGCATCAGAGGACGTACCGGACCCAACCAGGACCTCAGCTCGGGGCGCCATTTGTGCTGGCAATTTTCTCTCTCTCGCTCTTCTTACATAAGTAGAAGCAGATGGGTTTGCCATTCGCATGCCCATTCCATTCCATTCCATTCGGCGGTGGGGCCAGATGACTTCTGGTGCTGCACTGCACTTCCGTAATTTTCTCCAAGTAAAAGCGAGAAAAACAATCGAATAAACTGTCGGAGCATCAAAATTCAAACGTCAAAACGAGTGGCAAGAGGGGGGAAGTGGGAGACGAGTGAGGAGTGAACCCCAAGACCCATTCAGAGACCCCACACTGACAGCTATCCAGTGAAGCGTCAAAGTTCCTAATGCACACAACAAATTTCTTACAGCAGGGAAAGGATGGAAGAAAGGAAGGAACATGGTGGGGGGGCCAGGAGCTGGCTGATGCAGCTGGCCACTGACGAGAGCAGGACAACGAGGAAGGTCCTCTCCGATGAGGAGACGACGACGACGCATCAGGCAGAAATGTCGTGGACAAAATGACGTTGTCACGAAAATTGCAGAATATAAAATTCCTAGTTCCGGGGCGACAACGTCCACCACCACCCAAACCACAGGGAATATCCTTCCACCTCTTGGCGCCGCCTGACTGCCTGACTGCTTTTCAGCCTCCCTGCCTGTCGCTTCTTCGTTTCGTTTCGCTTCGATTTTTGTGTCCAAGGACAAAATACACTATAAAAATATAGAGAAATAAAAGAAGTGGGTTGGTGTGTGGTGTGGTGGTGGGGTGGTGCGGATCCCTGGGTATGGGGCAAAAAGTAAGAAACTTTTCAAAAATTATTGAAATGTCACGTAGCAACTTCTCAAATTGCAAAAATCCTGACGCTGTCGTTCAATGCGCTCTGCGGATTGATAGAGCGAACCGTCGACCGTCCGTGGAGGGAAGCGCACAACGGGCGGGGGCGGGGGTAGCTAAAGTTGATGGCAAGAGGTCGGAAAAGCTGCCACGAGGACACACACACAGAACAGAAGGGAGGTGCACTGGCAGCAGGAGGCTGCACTTGTCGCCTGCAGTTGGGGCGGAAGCGAAAGAGAAAGGACATACCATTCGAACGGGGTGAATGGAGAGAGGGAAGGTTCCCGCCGCCTGTGTGCAGTCACGGCTCGGCCGCTGACACTAAGACGCCAGCCAGCCCCAAAAGCAATCCTCTGAGCCAGAAGCAGCAGCAAACCAATACACAAGACCTGCCCCAAGCCCCTCGCCACCCCTCGTTCCGTATACCCGACCGCAATTCAACGTGCGAACGACAGTTTGACCCAAGACGAAAAGGGGTGGAAGGGGCTTTCTTTTTAGTTCTTTTTGGTTATTTTTGGGTGGGGGCAAAATATCATCAGGAAGTCAGGAGCGGAGTGGAGCAGAGAACTTGTGATGTGAAGCTCATTATATTTGAGAGAAAAACGTATCCAAAGGGGTTTAAATTTTAAAATATTATAAGGATTTCCAGAGCGTAGGAAATCAGAGATTTTGGGAGATAAAACCTTAAACTTTAAGGGAAAAGAAATTATCGAAAATTATGGTGTTAGTTTCAGGCATCTTTAGGCAGTGAGAAACCCTTCATGGAAGTAAAAAAAAGTCGACTTTAAAACATAAAAAGAAAGGGTTTGAATGTCCAAAGATAATCCTGAAGACATTTTCCTTTATACCACATTTAAAATCAAACATTTAAGGATCACCGAAACACTTCAATCCTCTCCTGCTTTTTAGCTGCCACTCTGACTGTTCGCTTGTGCTGTTCTGGCCAACGTCTTGCCCATTACCACTACTACTATACCCAGAGCAGAGAACGAGACGAGAACTTGACAACAAGAACAACAACAAACCAGAAGTTGGGGCCCAGAGCGAGAGGGCGGGGTGCCATGGAGTCAGGAAGGAAGCAAAAGACGGTGGGGTGGGGGAGCCAACGTCTTCGACGTCCTCGTCAATCGTCAAATGTCGCCGACGATGCTGTCAAATGCAAGGAAAATTAAGGGTGGGCCAATAGAGAAGAGGCCATGGAGCAGAGTCCTAGCCCCATCCTGTTGTTGCAGGCATTAGGCAACTAACTCTGCTCCTTCCTTTTTGGCTCCTCTGCTCCTCGCATTTCCTTAAGAAATCTGCGAGCAGAGCAGAAAGTTTTCATGACTTTTCTTTTATTGCACATTTCAACAAAACGATTGATGGCTTCCATGACAGAAAATGGAAGGAGATAGAAGCAGCCTCTGCTTCTGCACAAGATTTTACTCCTAAAGCGAAGGAGCGGGAGCGGGTGTAGGAGGCGTGGGTTCATCTGGTGGCTTTACAGACGATGGTGTAATATGATGGCTCAAGGATTAGTCTGATGTGGCGCGTCTTCTTCTGCTTCAACTCTCGCTGTACGTTTCTCTGCTCTTTTTCTTTTTTTTTTTTTTTTTGTTTGACATTTTGTTTCATGTTGAGAGATGCCATTCACACGAAAACCACCCAAAACCCCGAGACCTAAGACTAAAGACCATTCCTTTGCCATCTCCTATCTTCAGACCATTCCTTTTCCATCTCTAGCTCCAGAGCATTCGTTTCTACATCTCCTACCTCCAGGCCTGCTTGACAAGTCGCTCATCAATGCGGCAGTTCAGTGGGACAGCGTATGGAGTTTTCTGCAATGGTTATAGTAGTTGGCTCTTGTTGCAGATACACTATCTTTGAGGGCCCATAGAGGTTAAGAGAGGCTGATTGGATTTTCATTCAATACTTACTTGGAACGGTTCTTAGTGACATCCTAAACGACACCTTTTTATCTCAAAAAAGTCTAAAAATAAAGCTTCGTTCTTTTACCTATTAAAATATGCAAACCGAAAGGCGCTTCTGCATGATGCGTGACCTGTTTAGCAGCAGGAAAGGATAGTTATTCTCCTCCAATAATATCCAATCAATGCTATCTTCAAATAAGTACAGATTAAGCATTTGCTAATATAAAAAGTGAACGAGGAGCGCTGCTGCATGTCGCGTAGTTGCTGGAAAGGATGGAAATTAGTTCTTCGTCCTCAAGAAAGGTAATTTTCCCGGAGAAATTCTATAAATTAATATTAATTTATTTTAAAACTTTTAAACGTTTGACCGATGGGCGCTACTGCATGACGTGTCTTTCTGAGGTTAGGAATTAGTTCTCGATCTTCCTACAGGCTGAAGAGTATTGCTATGTCACCATATTTTTTTTGTATTTTCTCCTTTCTTGGGTCATCTTGAAGTTTTCCTCTACACAATTTTCTTCGCCCCATTCGTCTCCTGCTTTCAGGAGTTCGTGTTGGACTGCCCCTTGGCTGGACTGTGGCACGGCTTCTGATGACAGGCAAAAACAGTTTTTGACTGATGCGCTATTTGTTGTGCGCGTCCCGGAGTTCCGTAGTTCCGTAGTTCCGTAGTTCCGTGGTCCCGTTGTCCCGGGTGCTTCTTCACGTTCGGAACTTGCGAAAGTTTGAGGTTTGAACTCTGGCGAAGATGGAATGGAAGACGGCTCTCATCCATCGAATCCCATGTATATTTCATTAGATGTCTGTCTATTGATTGATGGCAGATATGACTGGAAAGTGCAGCGTTAAAGATGAGTGCCTCAAAATTGTAGTGGGTTAAAAGATGTTGAAAGGGAGAGAAAGGCGGAGAAAAACCCAATCATCATCCCAAGCAAGTAAGCCAAAAAATGTACATGAAGTAGCAAATAAGCCAGAGACAAACATGGGGTACATTTGGCAAAAAGAAATTTGCTTTTTGGAAGTTGTCAGTGAAACATGCAAAATCCTTTTTGTACGAAAAAAGGACCGACAGCCAAGGAGTTTTGTCGCCAAAATGCAATAAAGACTCGACTTGTGGGGGTGTGGGGTGGGGGGTGGTTGTTCATTGTTGTTGTCAGGAGAGACATTGTCAGTGGAAGTTATCCAAGCAGCCACCCACCGACTTACTCTCTGACAAACTGACAGACAGACAAACTGACAGATAGACGAACTAGCAGACTGACTGACTGACTGACGAAATGACCAGCATCCTTGCAGAAGCATGTTATGCAATCTCCAAGAAGATGGTGGAGCAGGAGAAGTAGCAGCCGGAGCAGGACAGGACACACACACATCTGTGTCGTCGGCTGACGCTTCCTGCCATATATACTTAAGGATTAGAAATTTACTGAAAATGCTTTTCTTTCTGCTTATATCTCGTCGTGTACGAGAAAGCTAGAGCCAGAGCCAGAGCCAGAAGTTGGAACATACTCGTAAAATGCAACGACTGCAGAAAGAAGAAAAAGTCAATGCGCAGTCGAAGAGAAACTTGTCAGTCGCCGTCAATCAGGAGACAGACAGCAGGACAGACACGACTCGTAAGACTCTGAGACTGAGAATGAGAGCCACGCGGACAGACTGGGGCAAAGGGGCAAAGATGGAAGGACAGACAGACAGGCGGACAACCTGCCACCCAAGTAGAAATAACATTTGGAGGACAGTGGATAGATGGAAGGGCAGCTATAGATGGAAGAATGAAGGCAACAGGGAGGCAACATTAGTAGTAGTTGCACAGTGGAAAGATGTGGCACTGTGGATCTGTGGGTGGACCCGGGACCCGTAGACCATTGCAACTTTTGCTCGTCAGCAACAAAAATTGATGTGCTGCAGATGAAACGCCAAAAAAGTTTGCCCTCGGAGAAAGAGTCAGAGAGAGAGAAAGAGCATTGGAATGGCTAAGAAAGGCTATCCCCGCCCTCAAAGCCGAAAACCCCGCAACCCAGGACGCAAAAGCAAAAGATTAAAAAGGAAAAACTGGAAAATGTGCATAGGAAAAATAAAAGAAGAAAACAGAGAGCATAGAGCACAGAGAGCAGAAAGCAGAGCACTAGCAGGCAGACAACGACAGACAGAAAACGACCAACTACAAAGGAGGAAAGAAAACGAGGTCGTACCCCGAAGGGTTGGCCAAAATATTTTACTGATTGTGTGCAAACTTCGATACAAAGTTGATGCTAGGACCACCGACTCAACCAGGACGAAGGACGCAGGACAAACGACGAGGACTACGACGTTGACATTCTCTGACAATATTTGGTGATTGCACAAGATGCAAAGTGTCAACTGATGGCTGTGCTCCAAAGAAACGAAAAGAAAGCAAAGTGGGCGTAAAGAAAACGAAGGAATGAGCCCAAAGGATGTCAAAGTTGAGGCACTTCTTGGGTGGGTGGGTGCTTGTGTGAGTGACTGAGTGAGAAATGGAAGACAGCGAGTGCACTGACCATTAAAGGAAAGGAGTAAATAAGGTTCATCGTGGAAGAGGAAGCGTGAAAAATGAAGACTTAATTATGGTGTAAGGCAAGGAAAAAGAGTCTTTGACACAGGGGAGACCTGCTGAGACAGCAAGGCACTTAGTGGATGGAACTCAGAGTAGAATTGTGACATGATTTGGTGATATAAGAACCTTATAAGAATAAGCATAAAGCGGAAAGAGTTTCCAAGAAATATTAATAGTATTTATGTAGGTACATAATTTTTTTTTTAGAAATTTTTACATAAAAAAACCTAATAGAAAATAGTTCTCTTATGATATACAACAGAATACAATCTAGAAGCCTGACAGAAATGTTACAAAAACGTTACGGAAATGTTAAAAGCATTACAGACCGAGGAGCGCTGCTGCATAACTCGCTAAATGTAGAAACGAAAGAAAATCTACTACACAAAACCAAAAATAAAACGAGAAGGAACGTGAGTCGCTTCTAGTCGCGACTCTACTTTTATACCCGTACTCAGTATATAAATTTATAATCTTATGATTAACATTAAAAAAAAATTTTAATTTTACATTTTACATTTTTTTGCTACATCTGTTAACTACATCTACATCTAAAATGTAGATTATACATCTAGAACAAATATTCTACATCTCCTCCGCTAGGGGTTGCTCGCGCATTGCACAGGGCAGAGTGTGTGCGAGCGAGACAGAGAATGAATATCGACAGCAACGCCAGAGGAGGTGGGGGAAGCAACTGAAAATTAATTTCTTTATTCTGGCTATAATAATGATCCGATCTGATTCAGATTCGGCAATCTGATAGATATGGTCATACTCTACGATACTGCGTTTTTAGTTTTATCGTATCTTCAAAATTGTGGCTGCCACAGATTTTCGTCCTTTGTGGAGGCGGAAGTGGGCGGGGCGAAATTCTGAAATACACTTGTAACAGTGTGATATCACATGAGTCTGGAAACAAAATTTGGTTGATCTAGCTCTTAAGGTCTCTGAGATCTAGGCGCTCATCAAGACGGACAGACAGACAGACAGACAGACAGACAGACAGACAGACAGACAGACAGACAGACAGACAGACGGACGGACAGACAGACATGGCTCTATCGACTCGGCTATTGATACTGATCAAGAATATATATACTTTATGGGGTCGGAAAATTTTCCTTCTCTGCGTTACACACATCCACTTTTACCACAAATACAGTATACCCCTTAACTCTTTTTGAGTACGGGTATAATAACCAAATATTGTCTCAATCGATTGATTACCCTAGACCCCCTTCTGCCTACTACTCCTACGTAATCCTAATTGAATTGAAGCTCCTGTCCCTTGTGGGTTCGCCGACTTCATTCTTATTCAGTTTCCATAGTCCACATATCAATTTTTGGGATTGATTGCCATTAATGATTAATCCAATCGAATATGCATGTGCATTCGAGCCTGCCCATGCCATATAGTCGTAATTTTGTGTTTTTGTGGCTCATCCAATAAATGTGACATTTGAAAAACCATGAGAGACATGCAACTACTCGCATATACATAGTACTCATATGTGGTTTTCAATATACCAGCAGGTATATATGTAAGCTGTGGTCGACGACTGTCGATTGTCAATTGCCGATGACCGTCGCGTCGGGGCATGTCAAATAAATTAATTTGTGCAACGAGAAACGTCAAAACTAATTACGACATCGCTGGACGTCAATTGAGCTGCACTGCCCCGCATCCCCCCCAAATGGAGGGCGTGGTTGAGGGTCGGTCAATGGTTGGTTTGGTTGCAGAGGAGTGCAGAGGAGAGGCCAGACAAAATATATTAATGACGTGTCAAAATTAACATTTCATTATACGAATTTTGTCTGTGTTTGTGTTTGTGTGTGTAGAGAGTGCCTACTCCTGATGCATTTCAAATGCAACTCTGACCAGTACTCTCTGTTTCTGTCTCTGTCTCTGTCCCTGTCCCGCCCCCTCATCAAATAGTTGAAGCTTTCATTAGGGACCATCAATCTTTGGGACTAACGCTTGCCAATATGTCGCCTGTCAATCAATCAACATCCGCTTTTTGGTGCTGCTTCGTCGAGGACTCTCTCCTCTTTGCCTCCCGCCAATTTGGTCTCCTTTCGTCCCTGAATGACCGCCGATTCCAATTGATTTCGTCAATTGATTTTAACACCCATCAGACATCAATGTCGGCAAAATAGAGAGAGGGCTATTGATGGGTGTCTAGACATGGGAATACCCTAGTGCTTGGAAGAGGATTTTTAAAGGGATCCTTTTTTTGGGTATGAGGCGCTGATATTAGTTGTTTTTTTGGGACTGAAAGTTAAAAGAGTTTTTTTTGTAGGACAACACTTATGATTATTTTCATTATAATATAATTTATATAACAGCACCAGCTGACAATTTTATAAAAATGTATCAAATTGCTATGCATTTTAGAAAATAGATAATTAATAGTATTTCCCTATGGTTCTCTCAACATTAGCTTTTTAACTTCAAAATTATGGCTACCACAGTTTTTTTCTGCAATTTATCTGTAATATTTATCCAATTTTAATTATTTTGGGAAAATAGGTAAATAATAGCATTATTTATTAGACTCTAAAAAATTAGTTTGATATCTTTACAAATTTTGGTTTTCACAGTAATTTAATTATTGCCCGATCGCTAAAAAAAATATAAATTAATAAATATCACTATCAATAAGTTTATTAAAAATCAAACCTTATATTTAAAAAATTGTGGATTCTATATATATAAATCCATTATAATTTTTTTTGGTAGAAACCAAGGATCTTCTGCCCATCCATCCCCCTCTTCACCATGAATTCTGTTCCCAGATATGATTCCAGAAACGCTTCCCTCTCTTCAGCTGTTACATATTCCAGCACGACTGCAACATATCCTTGATCTCTATGAATACCGTATATGAAAAAAAAAAAAAACCAAAATGGCGTCCCTATAGATTACGTAAACTTATTGGGGAGAGCGTACAGCCTGTCTGTGCATGTGTATGTGTGTGTGGATGTGAGTTTGTGTCATCGTCAGCGTCAGTGACACGTCAATATTTTATTAAATGACATTAAACTGTCTCTATCGGCTTAATTAATTTATTGTTGCTGTATTGTCGACTCGCACACACACACACAGTCATACGATCACGTATTGTGTGTGTGTGTGTGTGTGTGACATTTTTATTATGCAAAATCAATAAAACAATCTCTCACTCATTCACTCGCTTGCCCACTCGCTCGCTCGCCTGCTCACTCACTCACTCATTCACTTACTCAGTTGGCTTTTTGGAGTAGAGTAGCCTTCCCGCCAAATGTTCGGTCATGTCCTTTTTGACACTGACAGGCGATGCCCCCACGATGCACTGAACACACCGCTGTACGGCGGACTACAGGACATCACAGTAAAAACAACAAAAAATGCCTTTAAATTGTTCAATTAATTTTGCAATTTTTTTGTTGTCCATTTTCTGTGTGGTGATGGGGAGTTGGGGAAACCAACAAAATGCATTCCCTGACAGTTTGTCAATCGCCTGCCAGGGACCGAATGCGACAAATGAGTTGGCCACCGGATAACGTACCCATTGAGAGTGTACCCGTGTCCATGACCTCCACCCGTACAGCCGCGAACATGTGCATTGCAGTCGCCAACGTTCCACAGAGAGAGTTCATTAAATGTGCAATGGAATTTTTATTTATATTTTTTTACATTTTTTGAGGAGTTTATTTTTGAGTATTTTATGGGAAGAATGAACTGTTCCCCGTCTCTAGTTATTGCTGAAATAATTCTTAGGGTTTAAGAAGGGTAAATCGGAGTAGAGTAATTCTTTGCATGGCAGAGGGGCACTGCTGCATGACAGTTTTAAATTTAATTAAATAGATTAATATGGAAGTAATCTTTAATCTATTTTAACTTTATTATTTTAACTTTATTATCTCCTTAGATATATATTTATCCCATTATTTCGACATATTTATAGAATTACTCGGCTTTTTATATGATGCCCAATCCAATTCGAATGCCCATGCCATCACGCTGTCTTTCTCTCTCCAAATCCAAAGCTCCTGTCATTGTCATATACATTTCGAATGCTTGGGGCATTGTTGATGAAATTTCTATTAAGGATTAATATGTCAACGTTTTTCTGTGTGTATTGGCAGGGCAGGTGTGCCAAAAAAAAAAAAAAAAAAAAAAAAACTTTCCACAAATCGACATGACAAAACTTTTGATGCTTTTGATGTGACGGACAAGTGCCTGACCGGACCGTACCGTACCGAACCGGACCGGGGCCCAAAAACCGAAACGTGTCTCTGGCAATGGACATTCGATGGACATGACATGTCTTACACTTGAAGCCTCCTCAATGTGTGGGTGGGTCGCTGGCTCGCTCGCTGACAGACAGACCGCAGAGCGTTGATGAGGGATACACACAGTCAATACTCAATACTCGAATGGATGTGTGCAGAATTTTTTATTGTCATCGAAAATGAAATATGAAATGACGCATTTCATCTCTGCGTCCAACAAAATATTTGAATAACAATGGCAATGGCAGACTCTTGCCCTTCCTTCCCATCCCATCCCATCCACCCTGTAAAGAAAATATAGAAAAATCATTCATAAGTTTTTCAGCACATGTAATTAGTTTGGGTTACGAGTGGCATGTGCCATGTGGCATGTGGACTTTTGGGCTGTCCCAAATTATTGATTCATCTGTCAATCACAGAATCTGTGGCAGATGAAGGACAAGAGTTTTATAGATTAGAGTGTGGTGGTGGGAGTTTAACTAATGGTTGAAGGTTGGAAGATGAATTATAGAGGGGAAATAGCAGTGGGAGAGACAGAATCGTAGTTTAAACGAACGAGGGGCGCCGCTGCATGACGCGCGGCACGCTTACTCTGAGATTTTTGGATTAATTTACTCGTATATCTCATACAGCTTTTATTTACTGATGGTAAAAGGTTAGAAGATATTTTATAGAGGAGAAATATTATTAAGAGAGGGAGTAGCGTTGCTCTACCGACCGAGGGGCGCTGCTGTATAAATTTTATAATTTCGATTTATTTTTTTTTACATTAAATAAAGTACTTTACAGGCTGGAAAATTGTTTAAAGAGGATAAATATTATTAAGAAAGGCAGTCGATCGAGGTGCGCTGCTGCATGTCCCTTATTTTGAGATTTAGCAGTCCAAGCTTCGATTTAAGTGCATTAACGCCTTGCCTCGCCTTTGGCCATCTGTTGAGCCCCAAAAACATATCTTTAAAGAGCTCACCCGAAACACAAAACAAACACATAAATATATATGTTTATATCTGTAGTCTGTAGTCGCCATAATGCCATAATAAGGTTGTCAACTGTTGACGTTGACATTGTCAACTCACTTGTCAAAGGCGCACATCAAAGGCAGACGACAGATATGGGAAGAAGGGCCTTCCCTTCCCGCCCCCATTCACCCTGTTGTTGTTTGTTTAGCAAAATGCGTGGGTCCTTTGTCTGCCACTGCTGCTGCTGGGTATACATATATTGTATGTATGTTTCGGTTATCCGCTGATACTCTCTGCGGTCCTGTTGATGACGTCTCGATAACAATGTCGAATGCTGTTTCCCCCCCACTGATTAATTTGACTCAAGTTTTGGGGGGGCCAAAACAATGGGAATCTTTTTAGCCCATTCCTCTCCCCTTCAGGCGGGGCAAACGTAGCTGGTCAATCGCTGGGCTTTCAGCGTAATTAGTATTCCCCTAGGGAACAGCGTGGCAGCAGGGTAGCCGCTGATGAATTAACATTTTAAAGCAATGTCTAGGGATGCATTCAGCAGGACATTTATTGAGTTAGAAACCTGGGAAATGTGTCGGTCTACCCATTCTAATCAACAGACAATTGCTTTTCCATTGGCCATGCCGCATGAGCGCCGCTTTGCCGTGTGTTGGTAATCCTTGAGTCCAGTAGGCCACACCCCAAAGGCGACCGACGGCAACCACGACGAAGGCATATTCTTGACAGTAATTGCCCCAACGTTTTCTCGCTAATGCCCCAAATTGGCTGTTGACGCCAAATCTCACATTCTCACAGGCACCCAAAAACGGACTTGCCTATTCCATAGCCTCCTGTCGTCGTCTTCCTTCACGTCTCAACAGCTGCTGCTGTTGCTGTTGCTGCTGCTGCTGCTGCTGCTGCGTGACACATGAACAGCTAATTATGACTCCGGAATTCGCTTTTGGCTGGCCCTCTCTCTCTCTGTCTCTGTCTCTGTGCTGTGTGTGTCTGTCTGTGGTCTTAGCCAGCAATTGATTCATTGTAGGTTTGCATATCAACTTAGGTTGCAGCAGCACTGCAGCAGGAGCGCTCCCATGGGGTGATTGCAACTTTAAAGGGCTGAGTTTAATGTGGCATTTGCAACTGTTGAACAGGTTTAACGATGAAAGATAAATACTGCATTAGGCAGTGGTAGAAACTCTATGATTTCTGCTACACTTTAGCGTATACTCAAGGAGTGACGAAAATCATTAAATTCGATTTTCTTCAAAGGAAAATGGGCCTCGAAAAAAACAGCTTGAAAATGATACAGAAACTTCTTACTTCCTTAGTCTGGATGATGATTTTAATGAGCTTTTTCTATCACAATCATCAAAGGGATATTTTTCCTACACGTTTCAGCACAATAAATTAAGAATTTACTCAAGATTTCACCTTAAAATCCGGCAATATAATGGCTATTTTATATACCCAATAATCGAATGCCTTTACACGTATCTGTGTAATATTTTTCCACATATTTGCAGCTCATTTTCATGGCTAAAGTTCCATTTCCTAGCGCATATTTGCGCTTTAAAACCTTTCTTTAGTGGCTCGTAAATCTTTAAAATTTCTCTAAAACATGCAATCCGCAAAAAGCTTTAAGTTTTAACCCAAATTGAAAGCGTCTTTCGGCACGGCACACATTTCCAGACAACGACCGGTGGGGCAACAAGAAAAAAAAAGGGAATGCAAGGCTTACACACAGTAAACCCCGCGCCAGACGCCTTTTGGTAGAGAGAGCGAGAGAGAGAGAGAGCACCAGACAAGAGAAGAAGTGCGGAAGAGAGTGCGGTTTGGGGGAAATACGCAAACAAAACAAATTGCGAACAAAGTGCGTCCTTCTCCTGCAAAAGGGAACGAAGGAGAGTGCGTAGTCCTTGTTGAGCACAAGGGCGGATTTATTACGAAGTCAGTGGAAGGCCAGAGACGCTGAAGGAGAGCAGGAGTCTCTTGGAGTCTCGACTTAGGGGCAAGGACAATGAACTTGTCGCTTTCATCGTCGCCCGTACCTCGTCAGCGTCGAAGTCAAATGTCAGTCAAAAGACGATGACGATGATGATGAAGACGGAAGAACATTTTCGGGGAAGCCAGAGGCAAGAGCCCAAAGGCCTGGGCCTGGCAGTCCGTCCCTCCGTCTGTCCGTCCGTCCGTCTGTCTGTCAGTCAGTCACACGGCGACAGGAACAGGGACAGGCATAAAGGATGATGGATGAATTTGTGATTTGTGCAGGTTAAATAAATATGTCTGGGGCCCCGTGCCTTCTGCCGCCTGCCGCCTGCTACTGCTGCTGCCAATTCCCTTTCCTTGCTTTTTGCTAATGAAGTGATTAGTGCAACGCCTCTCCAAGCAATATTCCTTATTAAGGGAACTGGGTGCGGTGCGGTGCCGCAGGGGAGTGAGGAGCTTAATAAATTGCCCAAGTCTTCGACTTTGACTTGAAAAAAAGAAGGAAAACCCAGGCGGAAATAAAACAAAGCACTTTCCATCGATCACAAATATTAAGCACATTTGTTATTAACGCCCTCACGCCAAAAACTATTTCTCCATCTCCATAAAGTTTTCTTTTTTTTTGGTTTCGGGTTTTGGGTTTGGGATTTTTTGGGGGCACCAAACACACATATGCCATAGATGCAGATAAATTTGCTAGACGTGCATTGGCGTTGGGTTTGGGTTATTTTTCGGGGGTCTAATCAATTCCAATTAGTAGTCCAGTCCTCTGATGTATTCGCTGAAATTATTATTTATCATTTGGTTATTTATTTTCGTAGGAAAATTCATGTCTGAGAGGAATAAGATTCATTTTGGTGGCTGCTTGACCCATGTGGGTATATGGTAGATATGCCGATGTGATGTGTGCTTCAGTGTTGATTAAAGCTAAATGGTGTGGTTAATTAATTTTTTACTTTGTTTGCTAATTTTTAGAGCTTCTTTTGATATTTTGCTTTGGAAATATGTTTCGAATAAGAAGTAAATAGAGTTGCTAATGGTTCAAAATGCGTTCTTTTATGTTTGCCAGTGTTGGAAAAAGCCAAAAGCAGTGTTGGTAATTAAAAATGTTGAACATCTATTTGTGTAAAATCTTTTTCGAATATATTGACGGGATTATATGAAGAAAATAGTATTGCGGATTGTTCAAAAAGCATTTAATTATTTAAAGCAGTGTTGAAAAATGCAAAAAAGGGTATTGGTAAATGATTATATGCTCTTTTAATGCTATCTAATTTAATACTGGTTAAACAAAATTTTAAATGTACAGACAATTTTTGTAAATACTTTCAATGCTTTTGGGTTTGTGTACCATGTTAAATAAGTTCAAAAACAGTCTTGAAAAACTAGCAATTAACCGTTATACGTTTCCTGCTGATATATCCTATTAATTAAAGCCAAAGCCATCACATTCAATCAGCTGGATCAGATCCCATATTTAATGTTCCACAAAGTCAATATTATCTCTTGAATTATATCTCTACGTCTTGACCATCAACGTTCAATGGCAACAGCAATTGACAGGTTGCGAGAGGCGTGAATGCCAACAGGACTGTTCGCCCCCCAAGGACTCGTCAGTGGAGTGCGAAAAAGAGATGTCCGTGGCGGTGTTGGGGTGTAGCAAAGGTCTCTTCTCTCTCTCACTCTGGCTACCATCTTATAAGTTGTTGATGTGGCTATTAATTAATGCGTCATGGAATGACACAACGCCGACGCTTTGGCTAGCAAATTTATGAAGATGTATATATGTACGTGAAGATGTATCCATGAGATACAGATAGTTCTCGGAGGGGGTGGTGTATGGGTAAAAGCATATTTATGGATTATGAGGGCATAAATCTCAGTTGAGATCCCAGAGTCCAGGAGAGCCGTCCAGGAGCAGCAGCAGAATGATGATGGAATATGCGTATTTTTTTAATTAGCCAACATTTCCAACAGATTTATGAGTGTCCTTAGCGTGTGTATCCATGTGTGTGTGGCCGAATCGAATGTGTGAAGGGACTGGGTAACCATTGGGAATTATCCTGCAGACGTGCCACACAGGATCCAAATGATTTATGCATTCGTTTAATTGAGAAGTTCGAACCGAGAAAGCAGTGCGAAAGAGAGACGACGACGACTTTGATGGCTGCCGCACACACACACACACAAACACACAAATCCTCAAAAGCTTTGATTATAATCGCACCTGAGCGCCAGGAGAAAAAAAGTAATTAGAAAGGAATTGCCTCTGCCCAAATCAAGGATGAGAAAAATTGCATAGCAATCGTGAGGCAAAAATAAATAATTGAGATGAGATAATTCCCACATAATTAGCAAAAGAAATCTCGAGTGATGATTTTCAATTATTATTGGCATTCGGACTCTGAGGGATACTGGGTTGGGGTGTGCTTGGGGTTGGTGGGAAAACTTTTGGCGCATCTTAATTAATTCCTGTTTGATGGAAAACACTTTTACACAAATTGATGGGGTGGAGGGGGGGAGAGAAACTTTTACCTGTCCGGACATCATCAGGGTGGAGGACTTTCTTCCTTCTTCTTTTCCTCTCTTGGGTTCTTGTCATCTTCAATGACCTGTCCTGGCCCGGGACACTCCTCTATGCTCTGCTCTGCGCGCTCTCTCTTGAAATCCATTTTGTCAACTTTTTACAGCCGAACTTCTCCCCTGAAGTGAATTCAATTTTTTCTCATAATTTCTGCTGCTTCCTCACACACACACACACACACAAACACATTGAATTCGTCCTTTCAATCAAGTGGTCACCCCCCAGGAGCCAGCAGGAGGTGGTGCTGAAGCCAGAAACCCTTGCAACAATCGCACGTCCACGTCCACATCCGCGTCCAACTGTCAGTCAAGTGGCCGACGCCTTCACCCACACGTCACACCCACTGCCTCGGCTGCCGCCTGCCTGCCTGTCTTTCTGTCTGTCACTTCAGAACTTTACTTGTTGGAGCTCTCAGCCTCATCCTCATCCGTAGCCGCCTCCCCTCCCTCAGTCTTCGTTCTCGTCTTCGTCCTGCGGCATTCAGCGCCAGCATTCAGAATTTTCTGCTACTTGTAGCTGAAGTGGCAGTCGAAGTCAACTCGCTTGAGAGACATTGATTGACTTTCTTAATAGACTTTACGTCTTGTCAAAATTAAAGAAGGCTTCCACCCAAACAGTGCTACTACTGCTTTTTTTTGGGGATATTTTTAGGGCACCTAAACCCAGTTGACAGATCAAATAAATAGCCAAGAGATTAGTAGGCATGTATCCTTAAGGATTACATGAGTAAAAGTCACAGAAAGAGCTCAAATCTTGCAAGGGTTTATACAAAATTTGGTGACATTTTATGGAAGAGAAATATGCAAATTTTAAATGTAATTTTTAAGGTGTGAAAAACGTTTTAAATTGCTCTTATTTTAAGGTAGAAATAAACGCTAAAATTATCTTAACAAATGCATGAAATATCCTTAGCTGTATGCCACGTGACCCATTTTTGTTTTCTTAAATAATCCAAAAATATCTTGCTTGATTTCTTAAACAAATGCAAACTTCTTAATGGGTGCTTTATCTCTTTAAGAAAAAATTGTAGAAAAATCTTTACCTAAAGCTGCAGCACCTCCTTGAACCAACCTTCATGGGATCTGCAGAAAAAGTGTTTCCCATATTTAGCCCTAACTAAATCCTTAATGCGATTTCCCACAGCGATAGAGTTGCACTGTTGTTCGATGGCAAAACCATATTCATGGGTCTTGCTTTGCATCGACAAATCACATTATTCGCAGCGTGAGACATTCGTCATGTCTAGCGTTTGGACATGGCCAAGGTCTAGGCCCCCAGTGCCGCCGCCCCGTGTTTGGTGCTGTGCTGGTTGGGGGCCCCGTCAACCCGCGTGTCGGCCACAGTCACAGCCATCCGTCATGACTGGTGACGTTGGCGTCCTCGTCGTAGTCTCGTAGTCTCATCGTCATCGTTGTTCAATGCATGAAATCGAGTGCACTGGCATCGGATTTGAACAGTTTGATGGATCAACTTGCGCACGTCCTCGTCATAACTCACACAACACTTTCCCAACCAACCATCCATCCATCCATTCCGTTCAGATATGGCCCTCGACGCGTCCGTTGTTGGCCAAGGCCTGGCCTCTCTCGCCTCTCGCTGCTCGCCCGACGATGCTTTGACGTTTGACGTGAGAGCACGTTTGATGGAAGATCTGTCAGGGCGGGAGCATTGAGCCTTGTTCCAATTCGCTTGCAGCTTTAGCCTGTCTGTTTCAATGTTGGCCAATTTGCAAACTGAATGATTGTCGGTGGCTTTTGTTCTCAGTCTCAGTTCTCACTCTTCCACACGTTTCATGTGCGGCATCTCGTTTTTTGTTTTGTTTTAGATACCCTATGGCCGCCCCCCCCACCTGATTTATTGGCAATTAATAAAATTGAAGTGTCATAATTCATAAAGCGTAAAGCGGTCTCTCCTGTAAGTTATCTACTCAGGACGCTTGTAATTGAGTTTCTTCATGTCGGAGGTGTTGGGAACTTTACAGGGATTTAAAAAAATGGGCAAACGGAATCGTTTGCTTTGAAAATATGCAAAATATGAAAAGGAATTACGATTTTTTTAAGTTTTTTTTTCTTTTGTATTTTTTGATATTATTTTTTTATGGATATTTTCTGTTATTTTCTAGCATTTTCTAATGTTTATTAGCTTTCTTTTATTTTCTTGTGTTTTTGTAGAATTTGATAGTATATTATTTTCTGTTATTTAATTAAAATTTTATTTTTTTAATTCATGTTCAATATATATACCTATAAATGTGTTTTTTTTTTTGGTAGCTTTCTTATTTTTTTGATATGTTGTTATTTTTTTTTTGTTCCATTTAAGAAATTTCAGAAGAAATTTCAGAAATGTTTGGTGACTTATCTGCTTATTAAATGGTTTTTTGTTTGGTTTTTTGTTTTTCTTTTTTTTGGTAACTTTCTTATTCTTTTTTAGTTTTTCTGCATAACATTCACTCAATAAAGAGACTGATTTCTGTAAAATATGGTGGGTGGAAATGGCATTAATGCTTGGCCTAGCGACAGGAATCCGAGCAAGACCAACAGTACCAGTACCAGCTTCATGTTCGGTCGATTGATAAATGATTAGTTCTCTGGGCCGTGCAGATCTTTAAATACAATTTACATCCCTCACGGATCATTGGCTATGGATTAAACCGTGACATTTATAATTGCTTTCGGGGAAAATAATTAACTTTGGTATGAAAACAGAACGTAAAAAAAAATGTCTTTAACCGTAACTTGCAGATGGCCTTTGTTTGCTTCAAAACGATCAAAATGTTTGATGCTGCTAACTATGTGGGTATTATTGTATTTTCTCGTAATATAAATAATTTTATTTTATTATATTTCTCTTGTATTTTCTGATATATACCTTTTGTTTTTTGTGTAAACGTTCTGGTGTTTTATGATACTTTCTTAGTAATTTTCTGTTAGTTTATTTAATTCTTTATTTATAAGATGTTTTCTGATATTTTCTGGTATTTTCGCTACTTTTATAATATTTTATGATAGTCTTCTGTAATTTTCTCCCATTTTATTTTATTGTTCCATTAAATTATTCGAATTTTTTTCATATTTTGCGATAAAATTCAATCAACAATTAAACCAGCAAATTGACTTTTCGTTTGTTAACATTCTTGCTTGGCTTAGCGACAGGAATCCGAGGAAGACCAACAACAGTATCAGTTTCAGGTTTATATTCGTGCAATAGAAAAATGATAAATTCTTTGGACATCCTTCACGGATCATTGGCTATGGATCAAACTGTGATATTTAATTTTTCTGATATTTTATGGTAATTTTCTGCAATTTTCTGATATTTTAGAGTATTTTAAATAACCCCATAACCCACAGCAATGTCTAAAAGTTCGCTGTTCGATGAGAATTTTGATGATGACGATAAGTGCGTTCGCTGGCTGTCTTCTGTGTGTCGGGGCCACAGGGCGTATGGCGGGTCGCGGGTCGGTGCCGTTTCGGGATACCTTTTTGATTGATTGATGACGAATCGGGCGTCGTAATTCATGTTGAGAGGCAAACAATTTGCGTCCCAGCCAGCCGACAGTAACTTGGAGAAGCCATGGCAATGGGGGATTCATTCGCTTGTTGCTCCTTAAGGAAGGACTGTGGGAATATTTTCGAAAATGCCTATAAGCAGACACACACACACACACCCACACCAACTTTGTCAGGGGTCTTTTGAGGCAGAGGCTTCCACAGACAGTGGGAGAGAGAGGCTAAGCGTAGGGGTAGAGAGGCTTCCACAGACAGACGAGACGAAGAGGCAGACAGCAGTGTGGGGACTAGGACAAGGCCGTGGTGGAATCAAGGAATTATATCGCAATAGTCTGCCGTGTGGCAATGGCCACGCAAACGTCACAAGAGGGGCTGGGAGGCGGCAGGCACACAGAGCAAAAAAAAGAAAGAAAACCACCCAACAAAGGAGCATAGAAAAAGAAAAAGTTAAGGAAAAATTGTTTTTCCAGCAGTTCTCTCGGTTTCGGTTTTTCGGAGTTGAATTTCCTACTTGGCGGCGAGGCACAAAAACCTCCGGAATAGCGATTTTTTCACTTTTAATGTTGGCCCCCCCCCCAGACCAGCACACACACACACACAGATACTTTTCGTTTGGTTTATGTGTGTGCGTGTGGAGCGGGGTGTGGGGGCTTTGGCAGGCAGCAGCCGAGCAAGCAAGCGAGAGCCAGCAAGCGTCTGCCTGCCGTCTGCCTCAAATGCTGCCTTGCCTCAGCTTTTGGGTTTTCGCCTTGCCCCACAGAGTTCAAGAGCGCCTCGCCTCGCCACGCCACACCACGCCAGTGCCCCCCAAACCGAACCCCCCACAAAACGCCATCGTGCCACACGTTCCATTCATCGAACCCAATGGCAACTTGTTGATTTTTCGGTATGAAATTCACATGCAAAAACCCAACCAATTTCGCCCTTCATTGGCGTTCGGTTCGGTTCGCTTTCCTTTTCTCTTTCTCCCTCTGCCTCTCTTTCTCTGGCTCTGCCTCTGTTTCGCTGTGTTTGTTTTGTGTGGCTTTCATTTCATTTTCTTTTTGTTCCTTCCCCCTCCCCACCAATTCGTTTTTCCCACATTTTCCCGGAGAACTAGGCTGTGCGCCACGGAAATCAATAATCGATTTTGTTGTAATGGCTGTGGCTTTTTCTGTGCCTTTACTTTTTTGGCCTTGCCCCTCTCTCTCTCTCACTCTTCTTTAAAGCAGCGTCGGAATTTATTCTTGCTTTTATTCCGCTGGTTTATGGGGTTTTTCTTTTTTTGTTAAAGAGTTTAAGCACGAGTGTATTTTTTTTGTGTGCGAATTTCCTTGTGTTTAAGGATAATAAGATGGGGGGAAATGTTGTACGTTTTTGTGTGCTGTGTGTGTGTGTGTGTGTGCTTTGCCATGAGGGGCACTTTAATGTGTTAGCAGTCATAGCAGGGGAATTTTGAGTACTTTTTGAGTCTTGAAAAAACGATTAGGAGTGCTTTGTGGAACAAATGTTAAGTGAAACGCAGTGATAGATAGTATCTATTAGATACCTTAAAGTGAGTGTACGAATAAAGGGGAAAGAGCTAAAGGCATTAAGAATCACTCACGTCACGCGTCTTGCAGCAGTGGCACACGGTTGCTAGGGCCAGGGAGGTTTTATGCGTCTTGTGTGGGATCAAAGCGCTAAAAGCTTCGTATATGGATCTCTTTAGACACTTTTTCTAGCTAAAAATATCTACTAAAATCCCACTTGTAAGTACCCTTAAAATTGGCTCAAATATTCGCTTTAATAACGCGCCCAAAACTCTTTTAGCCCCCCCCCCCCCCCCCCACAAAACACTCAAAGTACAAGCCATTAATTTAGCTACTAGTTGCCATTGTACTCCATAATAGAGTCATGATTTCATTCCCATTTTGACAATCCAATTACACATTTAGCAACCTCGTGGCTGCTGCTGCCTGCCACACAAAGGTAAAGTGCAACTTGCAACAGCAACCGTGGAAATGCGTGGGCCTCCGCCTCGTGATTACTGCTAACGATAGCACGTCTGTCTGTCTGTTGTGTGGCATGGACCCCTGGGGTTAATTGTGTTTCGCTTCGATTCGATTGCAGCTCCTCGATTAAGCGATCAGCAAGCAGTTTGCCCCGCGATCCGATCCAGCACCTCCTTCAGCACCAAACTTGATGGACGCTTTTAAGGCATATTTAGATCAAGCGAAAAAAAAAAAGCGAAAACCTTTTTCGTGATTTATGAATATATGGGGCATAAATCAGTGAAGCAGGAGGAGGGAGGGGGGCAGTGGAGAGCGGCCACTGCTCTGGCAAATGTAGCATAAAGTGGCGTCGTAGCCGTTTACACTTGGCAGCAAGTGTCAGGCGGCATTAGAAGATGTCGGTCGGTGTCCGTTCCTCCTTCTGCTCCTCTGCCGAAAGCGAAAGGTAATTCGAAACCCACTAAATGGTACGGCACTGATCCTCCCTCCTCGTTCGTTGCCCAAAAAAAATATATTCGGTAGCACATAAATTCCATGTCGCTAATCGGAAATTAATAAATGTCAGCCGCTTGAAGAGGACGGACTCCTCTCTCCTCCCCTCGGCGCGGTCTCCTTGCAGCTTCCGCGCTTCACTTCGCTTTCGTTTGCCTTTCTTTATTTAATTTTTTTGGCTTTATTTTGTTTGTTTTTTTTGTGTTCTTTGGTTCCTTGGCTCTTTGATTGGGTGTCGTCTGCGTGCAGTTTGGCGTGAAATGTCCAAGAGAATTACTTGAGCCGTTGTCACAATTGATGAACGAGCACCGCACAATGAATTTTGGCATGTGGTTGCGTTGCTTCTCGGCGCTTCGTATCGAGTTTCAGCGCTAAAACTCTAAGAAGATCGACGTAGAAATTTCAAAAAAGAATGGAGAGAAGTTTTGGGGCTGAAGATGATTCTGCAGAGGACACAGGCATTGCGTGTGAGATTTGGAGAATTAAAGAGATGGTCAAGGAGGATATAGCTAAAATCGTAATTAAAGAGTAAAACCGAGTTGCACTGCCGCACGACAAGTGCAGCTTTAAGGTTCAATTTTATTCACAAAAGTTAAAAGCACAGAAAAATTTCTCTGCTATAATTCCAAATATTCCTGACAAAACTCTGTTCAAATTGACATCAACCTTCAACAAGAGAAACCCCTGCAACAATCTCACACCCACCAGACGACATTAACCTCAATCTGCATTGCATCCAGGGAATAGCCGGAGCAGGAGCAGACCTTGGACCCTGTCCTGTGTCCTCGATTGTCCTGCATTGTTAATGTCTTCGTTTAGCATTTAATTTTGCTGTGGTCGTTTGGCTCCTCGTTTTTCCCAGGACCCAGAAAAGGAACCCTCCATTGCGTGCGTGGACCAACCACGTGACGAATTGGCTGGAATGCCAAGAGACGAGACGAGACGAGACGAGACGAAGGAGACCTCCACGCACAACACTCCGCAGCACAGCACAGCACACTCCTTCGATGCCATGGAGCCATGAGAGGATCCCATGCACAACTCATAATTCATCCGGATAACAACACCGAACGATGGCAGGCGACTCGATGGAGGAGGGTCCTGTTTGCTGTTTGCAGTTTTACTGCCTCTGCTGGTTGGAGGGCTGGAAGGACGGACAGGACAGTAAGGACTGAAGGGAACCGCCGTTGGTGACGTTTTGACACCATTTTCGGTGCGGCGATGATATGGAATTCATCTTGACAGGCATAACTGCCTCTGATGCCTGCCTGCCACTGCCACTGCCACACCAAAAGTGTGTGTGTGTGTGCGTGTGCCCCACCAGCAGCAGCATCATCATCATGATGATGAAGTCCAAATGTCCGTTCATCTGGGGAGTGTGCGGAGAGAGAGAGTCCTGTGTGTGTCTGTGCTGTGTTCGTGATGCATTTACGTCACTTACTTGAATGTTGCAACGCATTTTCGGTCACCCAAAACACACACACACACACAGAGAGGGACACACACACACACACTGGGAGGAGCAGGAGGCAAGCACATGCAGAGAGACACTGCGAAACATGTTGCATGCAACGTTCTGTCCTGCTGGTTTGCGAAAACCAAAAAATGTCCTTGACACTTAATTCACGCTGCATTAATGTGAACTGAAACTGAATGAAGTTGTTTGCCCAACGTCCCTGTGCCACAGTGGGGCAAAGTGAGAGTAAAATTCAGATTTTAATTTGTAACAAAGACAATTTTATTTAACGTGAGACATTACGGGAATTTTGAACGGAAATACTTAAGCTGTAAAAAGAATAATTTAAAAAAAAAAAAATTAAATAAAAAATAATTTAAGCTTACCTTCACTTAAATTTAATGGGTCCTTCGATGGCTTTAACGAGCTTCACAATTTTGGCTATATTCACACCTGGCGATCCTTTCTTGGTCGCATGACCAAAGACGACAGTGCTGCGTACTATAACGACCCTAGAGCTGCCCATAATTATTAAAATATTTGTACAAAAAAAACTTTAAAAAGCTAAGAAAATTTATGGGAATTATAGGAAACTTTTGTAGGTTCAACTTTTTGGAATTGAATGGAAAAACGAAGGAATGAAAACTGTAAAATTATATATCCAGGGTTCCTTTATTTGTTGTTATTTTAAATCAATAAAAAATAAATCCCTTTCGCTTCACTGTTCTGTTGCTGTCAAGCGTGTTCCAACAATAGTATACTGAAAAGTTTTTAACCTCGAAAACACTTTTCTACCCAACAGCAAATGATCTGCACTCTGCCTCTGCCTAACCCCATGTTTTAACAACACTTATACCCCCCTACCCTTAGTACTGGAGTACCCCTGTTTCGTGTCCCCTGTCCTGCCTGCCATCAGCATCATCATCATTCTGACCAAAGTGAAATGCAGCAGGCAACACATTGCATTCCCATACCCCCATGCCCCATGCCCATTCCCATTCCCATTCCTGGGGACATACCGAAAAATGCTCGTAAATTACTCGACAATGTGGAATGGAGATGGTGATTGGAGATGAAGGGACGCTCAGCAGCAGCAGCAGCAGGTGTAGGAGGCAGGAAGGCAGAAGGACACACTGCTGCAAATATACACATCAACAGCAACCAGCAGCAGCAACAACCAGCAGCAGCAGCAGTGGCAACAACGAAGAGGCAACAACTAGAACAACACTCATCTCATCGCTCATGTTGGTGATGATGCATTTTGCGGTCTGTCACACAAAATGCAATTTGACGGAGCTGTGTGCAAAAACTGTTTTTCAAGCTATCAACCAATTTGGCCACGGCTGCACGCCAGGCCACTGCCATTGCCATTGCCATTTGCACTGCCACTCCTCCTTCTAAACCCTCTCGTTTCGTGGCCCTGTCCAGAGCAGTCTCTGACTGCCATATCACTGTCTAAAGGGGGGGTGCTGGCGCTCTAGTCTATGAGACGACAACGCTGGTGGGCAGGACGCAGTATACGCATCGTAGGTGAGGTCCTGTTTGCCGCTGGCTGTTGCCCACTGGCCTGCTGACGCTGCACGCACCCACTAAACAGTTTTTGGAGGAATGCTCTTTTCAGATGGAGAGTATGAGGGACTTTTGGAAGCGATTTGTGTAGTTTTTTTCTTCACAGATAATTTTAATAGAATTTTTAATTGTTACGATGGGAAATGATAGCTAGGGAAATGGAACCTAGGGAAGGTCTGACAGATCTGTCTGTACGTCAAAGGAGTTATTGATTTTTACAGATATTTCACTTGTGGAATTATATAGCCCTCTTTTGATCATTTATCCCAATAAAATGTACCCCAAAAAGAATCGTTCGTATTCTATTTATTAGCTCTCTTCTAAGCTCTCAAGCTAAGTATTAAATTACAAACTATATCTAAACTGTTAAGATCTGTTATTGCTTAAGATATTTCACCAAAAGAATCATTTATCGATCAGTTTTGCCTTTAAAAAGCTATGAAAATTATAGTTTATTTTAGAAAAACTTCCAGTTAAGTTAAGTTTAAAGTCTGACTAGAATTTCTGCTTTTTTTTTTAAAGGAAATAATAGGCATAATTCATAGGAAGATTGATCTTCCCCTGTAAAGGAATGATACACTTTCTCCTAGGTATCCATTATTCGTAGATAGTTTGCTTTTATATAAAGCATTTAAAAATATTTCTATGAATTCTCTACAGGATTAGCAACACTCTACTGGAATTTTGAATATTATTAGTAGTAATTCTGTGCACTATTTGCCTTTCGAAAGCAACTACAGACATCTAATACTCCCCCTTGAGCTGTTTATTCCCACGTAGAGCATCGGTTATTCGACTTGTAACAAGATCCTTCCGCATTATCTTGTTGCATTTTTGTGTGTTATATCAGGGACAAGGCCTGCTGCCTCTGCCTTTCCTCATCCGTTTGTTGTTGTTCCTTTTTGTGTGTTTTAGTATTTTTTCTGTTGCTTTTCGTGTGTGTGCTCTAATATTTTGTCTGTGTGTGTGTGTTTGTTGGCCAGGATGATGTCCTGGTTGTGCGAGTGTCCTGTGCGAGAGAGGGAGGGAGGGAGGAGGAGCTGTGTGTGTTTATGTTGGCGGATTCATGTCGTCACTGCGTGAAATGTGTGTGGCAGAATGAAGGGACAGGCAGAGCAGAGCAGAGCCAGGCCACAGCCAGAGCCATAGCCCCCACTCCACGCATCGTGTGTTGCAAGGCTAGTTTTGAAATTTATGTAGCGCTGGTGAGTCGAGGGTTTTATTTTTCCCTTTTTGCTGGCAGGCAGGCGGCAGGCAGGCAGGCAGGCAGCATCATGACCATTAACTGCCATTGTCCACAGTCCACACAGTCCAGTGTCCACATGTCACAGACCAGGCAGCCACTCCACTTGGATGCTGCTCCTCGGACTACTCGGACTGCTTTCTGGTAGTTGATGGTCGTAAATGTCAGATGCGCGTGTTCTGTTCCCTTTGGACACTAAATGTCTTCCAGCTGCAATTATCTCTGCTGGCTGCTCCCTCTCTTTATTCTATTCAATTTTGTTTTTTTTTTCTAGCTGGCGCATCAATTGCTCATAAATCATGAATCATTTATTTGCAATTAAATGGATATCCGTATTAATAATACCTGCAGTTAACTCACAGGCACATCACTCAAGGATTATGCTTTTAGCTGACTCAGAGGCGCCCCACCCCAGCACCCCATGCCAGACACAGAGTCCACTTTCCTGTTTCGTGTCTCATCAATTTATTGCCGATCATCATGCAATGCGTCTTAAGAGGATAAATACTGGGGGTAGAGCGAGAGAGAAATGTATATGCATGGGTATATGGGAAACAAATCATCTTGTGCCATAATATTGACAAACACCTGATACACACTACCCAGGCAAAAAGAAGCTTTAAGGGAGTTTTCTTGTATGGAGATTTGCACAGATTCTTTTTCATTCCTTTGATTTGTAAAAAAACAACTTGCTCCACAAAAGCTTCAGATTTTCCACAATCTGCACACACACACACATTTATGTACACACGAAATAATGAATATTTCATGCTGCATAAATTGCACCCCCAAAAAGGAAAAACCATTCAGAGGGAAAACCATTGTGCTTTTTCGTAGAACAAAAATAAAGGTTTATAGAAAAAGAAATGAAAAATTAAAAATTGGGGCTATAAGTGAGGAATATACTGGAGTGCAATGATTAGACTTTTATTTGTAAAGTTTTGTGGAAGGGAATCTCATTGTAATTTGCTGTTTTTGAGAAATATCTTAGGAAACTCCATTAAAAATTTATATGTAAATCCTTGATTAAAACTATGAAAAGAAAACACTCACGAGTGTAAATAGTAGATTGAAATCATGAGCAATACCTGATCTATTCGGTTGTACGAGTATGTACATATGTAGGTGTTGTGCACCTCGAATGTAGGGATTTATATAAAGTTATGAAGCCTTGATTGATAAGAGGATATTCCATACTGTCACGGCTATCGGTTTTTGGTCGTTTATATGTATGTGTTGTTATGGTATTTTTCTTAAAATTTTTCTGTTGTTATTCTGGTAATTTTTTATCATGTTTTAAATATTCTCTGGGATTTATTGTAGTATTGGTTTAATTACTGTTTTTCATATATATTTTGTATAATTTTTCCTTGCACTTTTTATTTAGTTTTTATAGTATTTTATGGAATTTTATATATTATTTTTCTCATAATTTTTCTTGTAAATTTAATAGTATTTTCCGTTATTTTCCCAATATTTTTCTAATATTTTTTTTAGTTTATTTCGGGTATTTTTTTAATTGTTGGTAACATTTCATTACCAGTATTTCGCATAATTCCCTTAGCCCCAAAAACAAGGCAAGGCACACCGCTGGCCCACACAATCCCCATATCGACTCCACTTCGACTGTTTGCAATAGACAGGTGCAAAAAAATTAAATTTCTTTCATTTACAACCCATCATCAGAATGGTGAAAATTGAATTTGATTTGTTAAACAATTTGTTTGCAACTTCCAGTGCTGTCCAGAGCTCACAGAGACCAGCATCAGCATCTTGATTCTCTTTATTAAGCCGACTGTCCGCAGCAGACATTTGCAGACCCGAAAGCCCAGTGTATCATTTGAGCCAAAGCTTCGCACAAAATACTTTGGAGTATTTGGCTGATGATTTTCTGGGTGGGAGTGAAGTACAGAAGGGCTCTCTCTTTCACTCGTAATACCAGAAATGTTTTGGGTTTTTCTTTTTTCCATTCGAGGGGGTGGGGCAAGTGGGGTAAATTATCCAATTTTGTTCACTTGATTGACTGCACTTTTGATGCCCGCTGCCAGTGCCACACAAAACCTCAATGCAGATGCTGCTGTTGATGCTGCTGCTGCAGAATATAGTACACACCCTGCCACCCAGCCCCTGTCGTTGTCCCTGTGCTTTGGTTACATGCAGCAGCAGCAGCAGCACCTCATCGTCCAGTCCAGCCAGCCAGCGTTCGGAAGAGTCTCTCTCGTCCCTTAATGGACTTTCGCAATCAGCTGTCAATGCCTCGCCCTGAGTCGCCATCGCCAGTCGCCCGTCGCCCGTCGGTTATTTATTTTTGCCTCAGTGCCAAGTGTCACCGACTTTGCAGCGATTCCATCAATCAATCGCTTCGAATTATAAATAACCAAAAACCTCCATCGGGGCCGACCGATTGCCAGATTGTACGACTGGCTGGCTGGCTGCCTGCCTGACTGGCTGGCTGACTGACTGACTGAGTGAGTGAGTGACCTGGGGCGTGCCTGTCCGGACGGGAAGCGGCGAGATGTTGACGATTTTTGAAAAATTGCCAATCAAAGGAAAACCGCAAAAGAATTCCAAGTCACGTTGCACACAAGTTGACATTCTCTTCGCCACTCTTCTCCACCCGGTCGGCGGCCGCCATGTGCCAAAAACAAAAGGAAATTGTTCATCCGACTTTTTTTCGACCATTTCCATTCGCCTTCATTGTTCGCTGACGAATTACAACAGACACTTCCACACACAGTCACAGTCACACAGTCGATATGGTGTGTCAATCTGGCAAATTGTTTTTCGGCACTGTTTATTTAATTGCTGACAATTGTTGTTCCCTTTTGTGTGGATCATTCGTTCTGTAAATGTGGCAATTCTTTGAGCATTAAAAACTATTTGTTTAGGTCGCATGGTATGCACGTAGTTATTTATCTTTGTTAGATATGGCACTGGGGAGGCGCAGTGTTTGTCTTTTGCAGGCTGAAATGTAGATCAGGGTGCTGTTTTGAGGGGTGGACGAGTGCTTCAAGAGTGCTAAGGCAGATAGTTTTTGTGTTGGAAATAGATAGATGATTTATCCATAAGAACTAAGGTCTAATCGCTGCAGAAGGTATAGAGAGACTGAAATAAATTATAGAAAATGATTAAGCGTGAGAAGTTGTCTTCGGAAGGGCTTCAGCTGCATTGCGCCTTACTTTTTTGTTCCAGAACTTATATACAAAATAATTGAAATACTAATTGAATGCATAGATAAACACTCTTAGATATTTCCACCCCCCAAAAAATGTCTAAAATATTTTGAGCTACAAAACTCAAAGAGTCACAAACAATCCCCCTCATTTTTGGCTTTCACTTCTTTCAATCTTCACGTGGCAATGACTGCTTATCGATGGTGTTGCTCTCTGTCAAGTGCAGTGAATCAATCAAACTCGAAGCCAACGTATTGCCAACAAGCCTGATGAATGTGTGGAGAGTGCCTGCCCACTTCAGAGTATCGCATGTCTAATGATGAGAAAACATTAAAAACAAATAAAAAAAAAACAAAAAACGTATCTTGAAGATATCATTGGAGGAGCATTGGCACTTGCTTGCGTTTATCATTTACATGAAAATTGTGTTACACAGCCAAAACGGATTTTTAAGTGTCTCCTCCTCTTCGGGGGTAATGTCAATATCATCATTCAACTTGAAAGAGGCACAACAGCTTTGAATTGATTTCGAATATCGAATTCCATCGAACTGGGCCGGATTTCAGATACACGGATTGACAGACAGACAGACATCAGGCCAGAGCTGAGTTAAATCTGCGGGCAAACAACAATCGAATGCATTCGCACTCGAGTTGCTGGAGACTCAAGATTGGTGATCGAGTTGTGGTAGACGGATCTCAGTTCAGGCCCTCGATTCGATGCCATCAATGTCATTATCAATATCAACAACATGATTGGACACAAAAAAAAAAAACGTAACGCAACGCTACGAAACGCAGTCGAAGCTCTCGATCTTGTATATGGATCTCTGCGCTCGATGATGATCGTGTAAACACAGACGCACTAACTGCACTCAATCAAAAATTTGATTATTTTGATATGAACGATGCTTCAGAGGCACCACCGATGCATATGCAACATGCTACATGCTGCATGCTGCACTCCCCATTGATAAACACACAGACACGCACCAGAACCAGGCAACCCGAAGTACTTTAGGGCCTATAACAACACAAAATGGACCTAGAAGCACACAGCAAACATTGCAGCTGCTGCCCTCAGTCCGTACCGTGTTCCATCTGCATCTCAATCTTTTGCTTGTCAGCGTATCCCCCATATCCATGATATTCGTGGAAATTCCACTTGAACGCGCTCAATTGTAAGAGAATACGAATTTAATTGCAGAACACAAACATCGTAACGCATCAAGAGAGAGAGAGCAAAAGAGCAACACCCCAGACCCAGAGAATGTGTAAGAAAATATTGAAAAATTATGTGGTAAAGTGTGAAAGATCATCCGCTGTGGTTATGGATCGTTACGGGGAGTGCATTGCAGGCGTTATAAGGTGAAAATTGGAAGTAATCAGCAGAAGTAATGAACATCGAGGGAATAGAGTGTAAAAATGGGTAAACATTTTTTTTAGAAAGAGTTCTGTTGGATAAAACGAGATGATGAAATGTGATTATATGATTATTTTTGATCATATGATGGATAAAAATTAAACTAAAGCTCAATATGTGTGTGTTTAAGTCATGCAGCAGCGCTCATCGGTTTCTTAAGCAGGCGGTGGAAGCGAAAAAGAGTTAAATTAAGAGAAAAAAAGATGGGAGCTAATAATGAAACCCTTTTCTCATTCATACTGTAGAAATAGCTAGCCAACAGATAATTAGATGTATTAGAGCACTCTCTATGCCTGATTTTTGTCACGCGTCATGCAACAGCTAACATTGGTTGGTTGAGTTCGAGTTAGATTAGAGATTATAAAGATGATTAGAGTTGATTATGGGAGGTTATATAGGTTATATAATAAATAGTACGATCCTAATAATTAGATCTACTAGATCTCCATACCTTTTGTTTCCTTGTTCAACGCTTCATGCAGCAGCACCCATCGGTTGTTTAAGTAGAAGCTAGTAGGTGACTTTTGACATCTTCAACCGAATAAAACACACCGTAAAGAATATTTTTTCCCATGGAAAATATATTTTCTATATTTTTACTTCCTTTACTGAACTAAAAATCATATCTAGACCAATTCTTTGTCATCACCCAAAAACTTACATTTCACTGTGACAAACACACAAGAGAAAAAGAGATCACTCGAGTTTTGGGGGGGAAAAAGCTCATTAACCTTTATTTGTGTGTACTCCAAAGCAGTTCGTGCACTCCAATTCCCCACCACAAATTGGGAATAATAGAAACCAATGAATATTATAAATAAAATAACCCAAAGCAAAACCCTCTCAAGTGTGGGGGAGATCAACAATGTATCTATCGATCCGTTCGTCTGTCGATGATCTGTCATATATGTGCGCCATTGTGTGATGGAGTTTTGAACTCGTTTACCAGAGAGCCACTCATGGCATATTCGAGTCCAGAGTCCAGAGTCTTGGTCTCGGGTTTCTTGACATGTTTGATTTGTGGCTTTGATTGATTGATTGCTGGCCGACTTCAAGTAATGATTTTACGATTTTTGCTGGCACAATCACAGAGAGAATTTCTTGGATTGGTTCCCACAAATAATGACATGGCGAAAACCATAAAAATGAAAACCAGAGAGAGGCACCTTGATTGACAACTCCGATTGAAGGAGTAAGCGGTGGCGGCGGGTGCGTGACTGTAAGTTAACCCAAAAATATATATTTATATTTGTATTTTGTATTTTATTTCTGAATGCAAAGACTAATCAACAATGCATCGATATGGCCAGAAATGGCAGTGACGGGCTTCAGGTTTTCTGTTGCTGCTTCTGCTGTTTCTGTTTCTGTTCCTGTGAAATGCCATCACCCCATTTGCTTTTGCATCCCCGATATCTGTTTTTTATAAATAAGCCACGCAAAAAATAAGCCCAATGCCTGTCTGTGTGGCTATATCTTTAGCATCAGCGGCCATAAATAAAACCCAACGCAAAGACAGTAGAATGTTTCAGACGCAAGAAGGGCCCGGCCCGGCCGGCGCCCTCCTCCTTCTCATCTTCTTGGAGTGGTTCGATACTCGGGGTCTCTGCTTGACATACGAGTAAGTAAAGTAGGCACAAAGGACGCCTTTGGGTCACGTGCAGTCGGCGGTGCCAGCAAATCGATGGCTGAAAATTGGCTTAAGTTGATTGGAGTGCAACAAACTTGAATTTTTCTCTCGAAATTAATTACTAGAAATATTTCAACACCTTCAAAATTACTTGCCAAAGCATAGAAAATTGCCAAAAACTCCCAAAAAGAAAACTCTCAGCAAAAGCTGCCCTTAAATAATACTGCAATCCTGCCTGTTGCCTTGCGTGTATGTCTTTTACTCTCCATATCAGTCAAGTTGGATCTCTGCCATCGAACAAGGCCGAAAGTGAGAAGCGAAGAGAGAAAGAGATTTTAATTACATCTCTACGACCGATGCCCGATGTCTGGGGCTGTGGCTGTGGCAGTGGCAGTGGCTGTGGCTGGTTGTTGGACTGTTTGGGCTCTTTGGCTGTTGCTGTGGCAATTATTTACATTAACACGATCACAACTCAGAGACACTGCACATGCATCATCGTGTTGCGATGTCGATCGAGATCTCTCTCAAAGAGTAGAGGAAGGCACCAGCCCAGCGACTGAGACGGAGACGGAGACAGAGACCCAGACAACAGTCGTCGTCGTCGTCGTTTGCCTGTCGCTGTCGTCGATGTCTGTGGTGCCTGCCTGCCATGTATGCATATTAATTTATTGGAATCATGTTAGTGAGTCGATATTGATACAAATCCATTTTCGATCGCGTTGCCTCGATACCAAAAAGTACCAACCGAGAACGATCTGCCCCAGACAGCAGCAGCAGCAGCAGCCACCAGCCACCAGAAGGGGGCACACATGCTGAGACCCTGCCTGCAGTTGGCAGCAAACATTACACAACAGAAGATCAGCAGCCAGAAGCCAGCAGCCAGCAGCTACCTACCAAAAGTGCTCTGTGGGCAGTGGGCCTACAGGTCTGCCTGACTGCCTTGCAGCCAGCTTCTGTCTCTCGCATCCAAAGGTCTGTCTCTGTCTCGCGATACTTACTCCCCCTGCCAACCCGCACATTGCATGATCAGCGACCGTATTGAGCGTTAATCGTTCGACTATCATGCGATTATATGTGGGGTTTGGTTGGGGCTTACTAAGCAGGCTGTAGCCATCGCCGCCATGACAGCTTCGTCGATGTTTTGGTTGCCTTCTTTTTTTTTTCCTCTTTCTAATTAAATTTCAATTGATTAAACATTTGATTTACGGCAGCAAGTGAGGTAGCCTCAAAGAGGTAGCTTTTTGACTGATCAAAGTGGGAAAAGAATTTCTGATCAATGCAGGATTGTCTAGGGATGGGCTCTGATGGGTGGGTAGGATAAGTAGTGATAGGTGCTGAGTAAATGGCCCAGAAGAAGTCACTTCGAAGACTCAAAAGTTGACATTTCTTTATGGCGTCACAAAAAAAATAGTTTCTAAATGAGCAGCCTAGCAAAACTCGCTCGTAAAAGTCTCTTTAAGGATAATCCAAGTATAAAGATCATTTTAAAATGGTTTACACTAAAAAATTATTTCTATAAATTCATTAATCAGCGTTTGAGATAATTTCTGGCTGAAAAACGATGGTAAAGTCTTTCTAAAGATCAAACAAAAATAGTTATTGTATGATCCACGAAAGGGATGTCTTTTGAAGATCCATAAAATGTTTTTTGCTGAATATGAACGTAGGGCAAGAAGTATAAAATCAAGAATAAATAAAATTTGAATGATCAACATAGGGAAGCCTCTTCTGAGGCCCTTGCAGGTGCCTTTTCTGAGTTTATTAATGGCTCAAAGCGTAGAAATTTTGTATTTCAAAGATCAATAAAAACTAATTTCACTTTGATCAATGCAGGATTATCTTCATAAAAAATAAAGAAGGCTACTTTTAATTTAAAAAAAAACTGTTTATAATTTTTAATTTCTATTCATAATTTTAAGTTTTTTATTTAAATTTGCATACAATTATCTGCTCATAATCGTCAACATTGTTTGATTTTCGTATAGGCTGTGGTTGGGGCTGCTGCTGCTGCTGGAAGCTTCTGCTGTTGAAATTTTCTGTATCTCAAGGTATCTCTGTGTGTATCTATGCTAGGCTGTTAATGTGTGAATTCGGCTCAAAGATTGACTGTATCCATGGTCAAACTCTTCAGATAAAAAGACAGTATATCGGTGGCCTCTTTGATGCGCATTGCTGTGGGCTTGCCAGCGCCATGTCCAGCCTTAGTATAGACCCGCAAGAGTATGGGATTATTCTGAAACTTCGATTGACGTACAGCCTCCTGAAGGGCAGCGGCAAACTTCAGCGAATGCAAAGGACTGACACGATCATCGTGATCGGCAGTTAGAATCAGAGTGGCGGGATACTCCTTCGATGTATCCTGCGGTGTGTGCACATTGTGCAACGGCGAGTAGCCATGCAGATTCATAAAGTGCTCCTTCTCATCGGGATTGCCATAGTCAGAGCACCAGGCATGGCCGATGGTAAACTTGTGGAAACGCAGCATATCCATGACACCCACCTGGGCGACAGCAGCGCCAAACAGATCCGGACGCTGATTGATGCATGCCCCGACGAGCAGTCCCCCGTTCGAGGCACCCTGAATGGCCAGACGATCCTTGGAGGTGTAGTTGTTGCACGTCAAATACTCGGCTGCCGCTTGGAAGTCATCAAAGACATTCTGTTTGTTTAGCAGCCGGCCGGCGTTGTGCCACTTGATGCCATATTCGCCACCGCCGCGTAAATTCGGATATGCCACAACGCCATCGAAGGCGTCCATGAAGGTCAGCGCTGTAATGCCAAACGAAGGCATCAGACTGTGATTGAAGCCACCATAGCCATAGAGAAGACAAGGACGCGGCTCAATGGTGTCGCGCTTCTTGCGTATGATAAACATGGGAATATCTGTGTTATCCTTGCTCTTGTAGAACACCTGCTCCACGGCATACGCATCACGCGAAAATCCCTCCAGATTCAGTTTGATTTCACGCTGTACTTTCGGCTTCTCCTCGGGCTTGGCAAAGTCATATTGATAGATGATCCCCGGTGTGAGAAACGAAGAAAAACTATAGAAAATCTCAGAGTATTTCTTCTCGCCCGAAACCCCACCAATGGTACCAATATCCAGCTCAAATTGTTGCAACATTTTGCCCGTTTCCAGTTCGTAGGCGTACAGGACACTCTTCACGTCACGTATGTAGCAAATAACCAGCTTATTCTGATGGGCACACAAAGCCCACTCGATGACATCCTTCTTGTGCTCCGGGATGACAGTTTTCCAGTTCTTTTCCGCCGGATTTTCCACATCAATCATCACCAAACGATAATTGGGGGCATTCTTGTTGGTTTTGAAGTAAAATTGGGTGCCTTCGTTCGTGACAAATTCATAATCCGCTTCGAATTTATCCACAATCGGATGGACTTCCAATGGGCCACAGATCTCCTCATCCACTTTGATATTCGCATAGTACAGCAGATTATCGCGCACCGTATAGCTGACGTTTAAAACCAGATACTTGCCACAATCGGAGACCTCGCTGATGGTGCGCCACGATGGCTGGTCGGGAAACTCCACCACCATTGTATCTTTGTCCTGCGATTCGCCCACACGATGATAGTACAGCTTTTGATGCTCATTCTGCTTCGTCTCCGAGCCATCGGTCTTGCCATCCTGACACGGATAAGTGCCATAGAAGAAACCCTTGTTGTCCTTTGTCCAAGCAATCGACGAGAACTTGACCTTCTCGAGCACCTCGTCAAAGTCCTTGCGGTCCTTGGCCGCGCGTACGCGTATCTTCTCCCAATCGGAACCACTCTCGCTGAGGCCATAGGCCATATAGGCACCATTGTCGGAGAACGCGGCCTGGCTCATGGCGGTGGTGCCATCGATGGACAGTTCATTGGGGTCAATGAACACACGACCCTCCTCCTGCAAGGACTCTTGCTGCATCAGGACATGCTGATTCTGCAGTCCCGTGTTCATGTAGTAATAATAAAAGTTGCCATTTTTCATGGGTGTACCATATTTCGGATAGTTCCAGAGTTTAGTCAGCTTCGTATTGATCTTCTTCCACTCGTCGCACTGCTCCAGAAACGGCTGACTGATGCCATTCTGTGCATCGACAAACCGCTGCGTCTCCTGTGCCTCAGGATCCTCCAACCAACGATAGACATCCTTTACGCACGTCTCATGAATGGTTTCATTCACAGCTTCATCCTTGCGGGCCACAGGATATGTCATCTTGAGTTTCGTTTCCTTCACCATCGACGAAGCCTTGAGGTTCGTGGGCAGATTAGCCGACACGCGCGATTGAGACATGACTGAGATTATTCGTTGAGTTTGAAACTTTCCCAAAAGTGAATTATTTTTCGTTATAAATTTTTGTTGCAAAAATGATCGAAAAAGAATTTTGTACATTTATTTTTGTTGACGGAGCATCAATTTTTATTTATTTTCGGATCCGACGCTGCCGGACTTGAAGGCAAACTGAGAATTTTATTGCATTTTGGAAAGATATTTATAGGTGCTCTACGTTTTCTAGGTTTTAGAAATATTTGCTTTGTGTGTCTCTATAGCCTGGGCATTTTTTGACTCGTTTTTCTCCTTTGCTTACACCTTGTTTTTTTATCACATTTTCTGGCATAAAAACATTCATCATGCCACATTTAGTTGAGGACCAACTTTCATTTTGGGTTTTCTTTTCTCTCTCTTGCGACTTTAATCAGGCGCCATGTCGCACTAATTGCAGCAATTAATTGTCCGAAAGAAGAAGACGTGATGAGTAAAAGTTTCAGAGCTGCCAATTGAGGCGAAAGCGAAGAAGGTAGTGCTGCCAATCGGTGGGAAGAGTGAAGGGTAGTGCTGCCAATCGATGGAAAGAGTGGGAGGACGGTAGTGAAGGGTAGTGCTGCCAATCGATGGAAAGAGTGGGAGACTTAGTGCTGCCAATCGTTTAAAGGCCATGGCTGAAATAGTCCTGCCAATCGATGGAAAGAGTGGTAGGAGGTAGTGCTGCCAATCGATGGAAATACTAGGAGGAGGAAGTGCTGCCAGTCGATAGAAATGCTGTAAAAAGGTAGTGATGCCAATTAATAGAAAGAGTGTGAGATAATGCTGCCAATTGATGCAAAGACTGGGCTGTAATGCTGCCAATCAATCAAAGGTCTGTGCGAAATGGAAAGTCTGGGCGGTATAGCCTCCACTTGATGGAAACTCACCACTCAAAAGATTGTGTTCTATTGAAGGTCTACATTAAATTATTGAAATTCCACGTCCTATGTGTCGAATGTGTCTGACCAAAATGGGAGGAGGCCACAACCACACGACACATTGACATCTTCGGGTGTACTCTTGCTGTTTGGTTGTTGTTGTTGCTGCTGCTGCTGGTTGACTGGCTGTAAGCCTAAGCATGCTGAGCATGTCAACAAGCTGGAAGACCTCGCGAGCAGAAGAAGCAAGAGAACCACGAAGAGAACCCGCAGAACTCAGAACAGGCAGTAGGCAGACGGGAGAGCGGCAGAAAGAGAGGTAACAAGTCAAACGCGCTGACAGCCAACATGAGCGCAACAGCAGCAGAGAACAGCCATAACAAGAAGCGAAATTATAGAGGTTTTTGAGGTGAACATACAAATACCCTTGGCGAGTGATTGTTGCTATAAAAAATGCTTGGAAACTTAAGAATTTTAAGGGCTATACGATCGTTAGCAACCCTCTTTTGGCAGTGTATACAAAAGGGCCATGGCTGGCATCGATTGCTGCTGCTGCTGCTGCTGCTGAACCCAATGATCGTCAGTTGGGGATTGTATCTCGATCGGAGATTCTCAACTTTTGGGCTCATCTTCATCTCCGCGCGCTGATCAGAGAGGCACGCACTGGGGTGGAAGGGGGGAATAGGTAGACTCGGACTCTGACTCCAACTCCTATACGAGTTTATATGCAGATGGAAACCGCGTGTGTTTTTGTCGCAAATCGCCAAGATTGCGATCTCATTAAAGCGAATTATTTGTGTTGCTGACTATGTTCTGGCCCGTTGCATCTCTCACTGGGTCCTCACTCCTTTTGCTTTTTTCACTGGCAGGATCAGGGAGAATCGATGCGACTGCTTCTGCTGCTGCTGCTGCTGCTCCTGCATTCATGATTGTTATCGCATTGGAACAAAGTTGTTGTCGTGGTTGCTGTTGCTGCTACGATTTGCCAAACGTTTAAGTTTCCCTTGCAACAATCCAACAAAATCCCCTGCCCCCCTCTCCCAATTCGAACCGAGTTAAATGTGCGATTAACGCTCTGCCGTAGGCCATAATTTACGATAAGTTCTATATTGTTTTTTTTTTGTTGCTTTGTCACACGATCGCTGGGGCTAAAAACCTTAAATTTATGCAATTTATTTGTTGAAAATAATTTCAGATTTATTTAATGCTCAAAGATTTGGAAATGCAATTTGGATATTTGAAAATATTTAGGAAACTTTTGAAAACATTTTTAGGAAAGATTTCTATATGAAAAAAATATTTATTGAATAGATTTAGATAATTTATAACTATAATAATTAAATATAATATAATTATATAATTAATATCTATAATTAAATATTAAAACTTAAATATTTATAATTAGAAAATAAGTATGAAAATGAACAGCAATTTAAATTCATTTCAATCAAATTTAATTTTCATACTTATTTTCTAACTATAAATATTTAAGTTTTAATATTTAATTATTAGAATATAATTTATATAATATTATTATTATAAATATAAATATATAATAATTAAATATAATATACCTAATTATATAATTAATATCTATAATTAAAATTATAATCTATAAAAACTAATCTTAAATATTTATAGTTAGAAAATAAGCATGAAAATTAACAGAAATTTAAAGTAATTTCAATCAAATTTAATTTTCAATCTAAATCTAAGATACACTCTAAAATCGAAAGAGTTTTTGGTTAGCACATTATTAAGCACATTAATTAGAAGACTTAGTTATGATTGATTGATTTAATTAATGCTATTTCCTAGAATATTCGTATCTAGCCATCCATCCTATCCCTGCATATATGTGTGCTCTCTGATGTCTACTCATTAATATTCCTCTATTTATATTTAAGGCAAATCACAGCCATATATTTATCACTTTCACTCTCTCAGGTTAAAGCTATTTAGAGGCAGCCGCAGAGCTCATCAATCTGCAGCCAGCAGCAGTCAGGCAGGCAGCTCCCTTTCCCATAGATTCCCCCTAGAGGTACGAGATGAGAATTTTCTCTCAGTTGGCCACAACAGATGAGAATGGTTTTTGGACAGTGCAGGACTCTCTCTGCCGTCCTGTCCTGTCCGGGACTGTCCCTGGAGTCTAATCAGGCTGTAATTTGAAGGACAAGGCAACAGGCAGGAAGGCAGGCGCACCACGAAAGCATCAAACTGCTTGAGTTTTGCTCTTGACTTATTGCAGGTGACTCTTTTTTTACGATGCGACGACCCCTTACCCTTACCCCATACCTTAACTTACCCCTTTTTGCGTTGAAGTTTTCTGATCCATTTGGGCTTGTCCGTTCGCTGGCTGGACATTTGGCTTAAATGAATGGCCAGTGATTTGGCAGTCCAAATGAATGAATTAGTTCCTTGGAGACGACGACCTCATGGGCTCTCTCTCTCTTGATTGATGTTCTGGTATTAAAATTATTTGTATTGTTTTTATTTTTTGCTGCTTAAAAATACACTTTTTAAATATTTATTTCAAGTGCTGGTGGGTAGGAAGGGCCTCCCAAGTGTTGATGGATTTATGCGTTTGCCTCAAACTGTGAGATAAATCGAGTGGAAAACCCAATCGAGAATCGATAGGGAAAATGTTTATACGTGTCTGATAAATGGAGTTTCCATTCATTGCGTAGGCGGATTGCGTTTGTTGCCTGCCTGCCCCGTGGGACTCCGGGACTCTTAATGAGGCTGAAAGATTTGGCAATCGAATGACCAAAATTGGACTTTGGACACGTGGTCATGCGTGGGGATCGACTCGGTTTCGATACGGTTAGGGGATCGGTCTTTTGGCTACTAGCTTTTCTATTAATTACACTGATTTATGTGCTCATTGTCCATTGTATTTGGGTTTTGGTTGGCACTCCACCACTGGCACTGGCACTGGCTCAGGCTCAGGCAGTGCCACTGTGTCCTTCTTGCATTGACTTTATGATGGTTAACTTTTTTAATGGTTAAACCATGCAGATAGATAGAGAGAGAGAAAGATCGGGGGAGTCTGTGGCTGTGGCTGTGGCTGTGGCTAGAGGAAAGCACACTTTTCCATTGTTATATTTTTATTTCGCTGGAAAGAAAGTTGATTGCAATTCTCGATCGATCGATCGATAGATAAATATGGTTAGTCGTCTGTGCAATCTATTGTTAACCAATTTAAGAACACATTAGTAGCCATTAGAGTTGGACATTCCTTGGAAGAGACCAACTCAATTTGCATATTTGCAATAAACTCCACAGATACAGAGATGCCAAAACAGATTTGAAACGGATGCAAGATGCACATGTGCACGGCTCATAGATACACGGATACACGGATGCACTGTCTGTGGCTGTCAAAATAAATTTGAGGCATGAAACGAGCACAGAGATCCGTTCCGTTACGAGAGAGAGAGAGGAGCACTGGAAATAAATCAGTTTGTAAACATAAATATTTCCCTTCCTTCCTTGGTTTTTTTTTTGTTTTTTTTTCGCACATTTCGTGCATGGAAAATCTCAGCGAAATTGCCATCGTCATCGCCTCTGACAATAGGCCAGGGCGAACATATTCTCTAGTGGTAGTGTGGGGAGCGAGAGTGATGGCAATTTATGGCTCCAGACAGCAACAGACCAAAATTAACGTTAACGCTTGATAAATAATAATTTTTACGATGCACAATTTATTGCCACAGATTCGGAGGTTAAAACTATCCGAAATGGAGGCCAGAAAAATGGAGAATTTCATTGGGAGAATTTACAAGATTTGGGTTTGGCTTGAGGAAAAGATAGAGGGATAAAAAGGATTCAAGAGGGTTTGGAATGGTTAAGGAAAATGTATCTGTTGAAGATGGCAAAATATGGGTTTACGATATATTGAATTCCAAGAAATCAACGGGAAAATTCTGCATCAGCGCTAGCGCCACGTCTTTGGGTGACATGACGCGAGACTCGACACGCACAAGCGAAATTCTGCAAAAGAGAATGCCCGAGAATTGCAAAAACAGCATACATTACGTGTGCATGATGCGACCTATTAATGATTGGCTCGACACGCACAAGCGAATGCTGCAAAAGAGAATGCCCGAAAAATTTATGAAATGTAATTGAGATAATTTTCATTCCAAGAAAATACGAAATATATCTCCAAGTATATGTCCCTCACAGGCGACACAGAACCCAAAGATCTGTCTTGCCATCAGTCAATCCCTACATTTCACACTTGAAACAAACAAACAAACAATACAATCCAATTCGATGGGGGGCGATTGGTATTGCAGTTTTGTGTATCTTTTGGATGCGAACGAGCCGCGATTTGTGGCTGCCGCTGTTCCGTTCTGTGCTCCTGTGCGTGTGTGTGTGTTTTGTCGATATTTGAATTATTTCCATCGCCACTTGGGCCCGCAATAGGGGGGATGCCCCTGATGCTGTTGTGGGCCACTTTTTGGCCACAATTGTGTGGCCTGTGCAGTGTGTAGTGGCCACCCCGCCCCACAACACAGCCAACCCATCAGCCCTCCCCACACTACTATTCGAGAGAGAGTAGCCTGTTGTTGTAAATCAATTGGACGCTGAGTGCCCTAATGTGCTGTCGATGGGTTTACAATCCGTCAAAACAGTTGCCACGGACACACGGGGGCACACACAAGGCACAGCACAGCACAGTGGGGGCAGGCATGCATGCACAAGTGCATCATCATTGCCACCAGCGACCTATTACAGGAGTGTTCTCAAATAAACAATCAATCTGCTGAGAGCGTAGAAAGTGTGGAAATGGGCAAAGCTTTTAAGGGAAAATGCCATAAAAATGTAACATCGAAAATAAATTAAGCATGCAATTCAAATTCGGAATTAGAATTAGATTCCGGGGGAAATGGAGTTTTATTTTATGCAAATTATATCTTGGAAATATTTTTTTAATGTAAAAAAAATGGAAATAAAATCGTTTATGTTTCATGATTTTCTGTCTGTAAAAGTTATGGATTTATGATGATTTCTCGGAGTTAAGTAGAACATAATTATTAACACCTTTCCTTCAAATATTTTATTAATTTTCAAGTAGGTAAAATTGACTCTAGTAGCTGATAAAACTATAGAAAATTGTAGACAAAAATACTCCTTTTATATTGCCTTTAAAATTATGAAATTCGAATTTACTTTTGGTTTTTGAAAGATAAATATTTTTACTTCTGTTTGATACTCATTCCCATTCCTGAATACCTTAGTCAATTACAATCCTCGCTGTTCTTACTCTAACGATCCTGCAACCTTATATGTACATGATTCTTCCACCTCTAAGTCCCATAACCATCGATCAATGGATCGTGTGGCTATGTATCGTAGCCAATGAGCAGCAAAACAGAAGCATTCCAATGCACAAAAAAACCTGTCGAGTGGCTTTGTCGCAACAGCACAGACAGAGAGAGAGAGAGAGAAAGGGAGAGAAAAACCTGAGCCTGAGTCTGAGCCTGAAAATTGTAACAATGGCAGAGGTACAGAGCCACAAAGCGATCAAAAGTTACAGCCTGGCAATGTATCAATGTCAGCAGGAGAATGGGCAATGGTATGGAGTGGGGTGGGGGAATGGGTGCCACCTTCTGTGGAGGCACTTTACCCATTGGCCAGAGGAGCAGCAGTCGCTGATGGCATTGCAGAGCAGCATTCTCCTGATGGGATGTTTCGGGGAGCAGCAACTGGCCTGATGGGATGTTTCGGGGAGCAGCAGCAGCCTGATGGGATGGTCGGGGAGCAGCACTGGCCTGATGGGATGTTCGGTCTACCCATTGTCTTCATTTTGGGACCAGCCCAAATGTCAACTTTTTGAGATGTTTCCTACTGGACCGCAGTAGCTGCATCTTATTGGTGGATACATGTAGCCACGGACTTAAGTTGGCCATTGTTTATTCCTGGACCAGACCAGACCAGACCGGACTGGACCGGACCTCTCTCCTTCTCTCTCTCTCTCTGTCGAAATGGACTTGCCTCTCGTTGTCTCGTTGTCGTCTCCGTGTCAAAAGCCACTGCAAAAAAAGCCAAAAAAAAACCTAGAAGAAATGTAATCGCATGCCAAACAAAAACACTCTATAAGAAATAATAAACAAATCATTTCTCGTCTCTGTGGATGGAGAAAGAGAATTCCAATTCCGATGCCGATGCCCAGCCCATGCCGATTCTGGCCACCCGCATACGAAGCGCGATATTGATTCGATCGCCAAGGCTGTCAGGGCTGTTACGAGCTGGAGGTCTCGTCCCCACTACTTGCCCGCTCAGCTCCAACTGTGAGGGCTGTCGTGGCACTTGATTTGAGTTTTCATAATTGCATGTCTTGCGGTGGAAACTTGGGTGTTTTTTCTAGGAGAAAAAGAGTTGTGTGTGTGTGTGTGTGTGTGTGTGGATGGGATAAGAGAACACCCCACAGGCCACAGATATATGCGTGTGTGTGTGCATAATCTGCAATTGCTCTCAATTTCAACAGTCTGGGACATTAATGTATGTGTTTAAATGAGGATATAAATAGAACAATTCTATTGGGAATACATAATTGTTATGTGAAAATAAAAGAGAGATTATAAAAGAAAATGCTGGACTCAAAACAAATTTACGCTTTAATTTAAAATAAATTTTACTATTTAACTTAATTCGATTTTATCGAATTATTCGATGTGACTGTGGAAATTGTTCATAGGATGGTTTTTCTACTTACATTTTTTTATTCAAATTTAAATATATTTCATATTTAAAATAAATATTTAATATTTAAAATAAATATTTCATATTTAAAATAAATATTTCATATATAAATTAAATATTAAAATTTAAATTTTCATGTCACCACTAAAAGTAAAAAATCATCATAAATTTCTTATTTCTCTTAAAAGTTGTATGGGCTTACGCGTAATGCAGCAGCGCTCCTCAGTCGATTATCAATTTCTGCCTCAGATCTGCTCGTAACATGCTTCCGATCTTGACCCTTTTGTAGTGCATAAATTCCACTTCAATTGTGTATTTTCTTAACTTTCTGTATTTCTAATGTCTACAAAATTAAATTTCCTTTGCCTAAACTTATGTCTCGTACCTTTGAGCATCTCTTCGTTGGGCTACACATTGGCGAACATCTATCAGTGGAGAATGCCGATGCCTGCCAAGAATGCCAACTGCTGTGGAGCATCCGTGGATTGTGGATCGTCGATCGCCATGGAGAGCTGTCGGTGCAGCTCCCACAACACATAACCGCGAAAGATGTGGTGCTGGAGGAGAGAGAGAGAGAGAGAGAGAGAGGGAAGGAAGGTTATTCCTGGGACTTGAACGAGCGCGCGCGCCTGTTGATTGCTTGAGTGGAATTGAGTATCGCAGCTGCTGGTGGGATTCTCGAATTTTGTGTGCTTATTTTAGTTGGGCAAACTGTCAAAGATATCCCCACAGCTTGTTGCCACGACTGGTAGTGGAACTCACATCTACCACTGCACCGCGTATCGATTGTTGCCTCGTGGTGTTGCATGCTAGATCGCTTGATTGATGATTTGTTTATTTTGATATACGGCAAAAAAAAGGGGGTCTGGGGGCAAACATCGCTTCGCACCCCAGAGGAGGGATAAATTATGCCAATATTTGTGTGTCTGTCGAGTTCTGTCTGTTGCCTCGATCGGTGGCAAATGTATACTTTTGGGGCAAGCATCGCAACCCCACAGCGAAAGTGCGAACCGTACGAGCATTGTTTTTTCTTAATTTATGAATTATAATTTATTTGTGCGATTGGCAATCACATTTCAACCGTTCCCCCCCATCGTTTTGATATACAACCGCAATTAAAATTGATCATTCTCCCAGCCAGGAATGTTCTTCCAGATAATACGAAATAATACTTTTCTCTAGGGTGTGTCGATTTTTGACTGCTCGAGTAAATCAATCATTTGAGGTTTTCCATCGATCGTGTTGATGTATTGAAAACGTTTTGTTGTCTTTTCTATGCTGGAAATTATTTGAAAAATATGAGTCTTCTATTTAAATAGAAATCGTTGAAGGAAAAATTATTTTATAAGAGTTTAGTTGGTACGGGATGATAATTTAGCAATTTTTGGGTATTTTCTCATAGTTAAATTTCCAATTTAGAGAATTTTTTGCAAGAATTTAGAACGATTAATATTTGGGAACCATGAAAATGGAATTGAAAATATCTTTAATGAATATATCACTTTAGAACATTGAAAATGGAACAGAAAAGACAGTAAAAATGCCTCTTCCATTAAGTTACTTTAAAAATGGTACAGGAAACTGCGTATCAACAGCGTAACAATCTGTATTCCATTTAGGAACATTGGCAATGAAACATCAAAGAACACTCAAATGTATTCTTCACCATTTCTCACTGTTCTTCTAGAACCTTTTTTAAATTCATCCACCTAATCCATTAATCCATTCCTACAATCTCTGTTTAGCAGACCACTTAAAACCCATTCCTTCGCCTGTTCCAACCATTCCAATCAAGTTATTCCCTTTCTTCTTTATATAATTTCTCCACCCGCAAACACTTTTCAATCATCTGTACGCCTACTTCCTACGGATCGCACCATTTTTAGAGCTGTAAATCCGTGGCAGTAATAGACGCCACTACTTACTGCTGCACCCTGTGCTCCAGCCACACCAAGGGGCCAATGGGGGAACACTAATTGCCTGGGACACATTTCTTATGCCTGCCGCTGACACTGACGCCTTCTGGTGTACGCTCCTTGGGTCCGCCTGTCGCCGTTAGCTCTTATCAGTGGAATTTTAAAGCGCATCTTGACAAAAAAAAAAACCACACACCAAAAAAATAAAAGGGAAGGCCAAGAAGCGAACCAAGACAAGAAAAAGAAGAATGTGAGACGACTTTGGACATGGGCAATTCATACGCCGTCTGGTGGGCCTCCGCCTCCTTCTTGTGGCTGCCTGCCTGCTAATTCGTTGGCATTTTCTTTATTTTAGCCAAATGCGTCGTGGTACCCCCCAAACTTACTCTAGTGATGACCGTTGTCGTCTTTTGGCTCTTTCCTCTTCACAGCTTCAATTGCCGCCTTCGCCATGAAATTCTTGATATCTTTTGTTTGTCCTCACGCTCCTGCTGCCTGCCTGCCTGTCCTAACGCATCTTTGTCCTTTCCTTTTTCTCTAATTAAAAAAAAAAAGGAAAGAGGAAACGAGCCGAGTGACCGCACTAATTAGCCTCAAAGCCACATTTGGTATGCTTTTGATTTGTAAAAGATTTGCGCGCGATTCCTTAAAACACGGACAGAAGCAAAAGGGGCAACTTTTCGGGTGGATTGCATTTCTCACAATAATTACAACAGTGAATCCCCCTTACTCTCTCCTTCTGTTTTTGTATGTAGCTGCTGTCAGCAATGAAACAATTCGGTAAACATGTCACATGCAACCGAATCAATTTTCGCATCAATTCGTGGGTATTGTGTGAAATGAAATGCCATCTCCAGGTCCAGTTTTTCCCAGTTGCTACTCCCCCTGTCCCTGTCCCTGCCCTGATTGTTTGCCAGAACTGCAGAGCCGAAGGAAGTTCCTGGGGGTGTGGAAGCATTTGGAAAGTAACCAGTAAAGAATCTTCTTCGCTTTTGGGTTTTCGCCCCATCAAAAGTCAACGAAAGACAAAGATGGCTGGGGAAATGAAATTGAAAATATATATATATATATCTGTACTTATTTTTCATTGTTTTTGCTAGAGGCAGGGACGGTAGTCCAAAGGGGATTTCATGGGGAGAGCGAAAAATATATTCTTTAAGAATAAGATATGATTGGGAACGCTTGAATGGGTTAAGAATTTATTTACGATATTTGGAAAAGATACAATCAACACAATTCAGGTCTCTCATGAAAATTGTAGAAAATTAAAATAAAATGCTAATGAAATCGAAGAAATATTTATTCTTACTCATTTCTGTTCCAATTTAAATTTTTTCCAAATCAATGAAATATTTTTAAACTGTTTCCTGTTCCATTTCCAAATATTTAAAAGTCGTATGAATAAAACAGCTGCAAAAAATAGATGAAATTCTGTAAAAATAAAAATAAATCATAGAATTTCCATTAATCAGTATTACCTGTTCCATTTTCAAGGTTCCTAAATGTAATACGCACTGCTACACTGATAGATGTTCCATTTCTAGTGTTCCTAAATGGAAAATAAATGAAAAATTTACAACAAATTGATGCAATTTGGGAAGAATATTTCGAAACTTTAAGTTCCTTTTGCCAGCCGTATAAATGCACCAAAGATCTATTTGATTGCAGTCCAAAAAAACTCTCAACATCTCCCTATCACACAAATAAAAGTCCCTTTGCCATCCCTCAATTGTATTCCACTCATTTAATGCATTTGTATCACCTATAAGAACCCATCAGCAAACATATTCCAAGATGATGGACTAAGAAAATCCATAATAGCATTCAAAACCCCCTGTAATCCTTCACTAATCCCCTTTTTGCCATGTCTCTGTCCGTCTTAGAAGCCACACACAGATTTTCGATGCTACTTTTGGCTCTCTCTCGCTCTCTCGCTGGCTCGTGCTTCTGCTGATGATGCAACCGAATGACGCTGATGGCTTTGACTTGGACTTGGACTCCGACTTGGACTTGGCCAATGCGATTCCAGTTGTTGTCGACTGTAATTAAAAGCAGTGCACAGTGAACATGTTGGCCAAGCGATGAGATTGAGAGGAGTATGAGGCAGAAACTCTCGGCGGGGACTTGCACTTGTTTGCACACATCGAAATTGCTCAGACACTTGATGACAATTTCAGTTAAAAGAAAAACTTGTAGCAACACATTCTTACAGCCAAAATGTTAAGAGGGGGAGAGAAGCATACAAGAGACAGAGACACAGACAGTGGGAATGTTCTCAAGAACATTTTAATCAATGTGCACCAAAACCCAACCAAAGACGAATAACTTTCGTCCGAAGCGGACCTTACCTTACCTCACCGGTGTGGCATCTAACGATTGCTGCTGTGTCTGCGTCTTTTGCCAAATTAGCAATAGAATAAATTCAGCTGGTGGGGGGGAAAGGGAAAAGAAAAGAAGTAGCTGGAAAAATCTCTTAGTTGAGGCAAAATCTCAGATAGACAAGGACAAATAATGACAAGCCAAAGGTCCTGCTAACGTTTGCTATTATCTATCGCCAACCCCTCCCTCCCCAGCGTTCGGGGAACGTGTGAACCGTACAATGCCGACAAACGAATCGAAATCAATTAGCCAATTGCACTCGAAGATGTTGCCCCCACCCCCCAAAAACGGCTACGGGCTTTGTCGCCAGCTACCAATCAGTCCCCGTTCCCCCCGCTGCAGAAAACCTCAAACCTCCTCCTCATGCCACAAACCTTCAGCCCAAGCAAAGTTCAAGTCCAATTGTTATGTGACCTGTCTGGCGCTTTGAACTGAAGTCTTGACTTGAGCCACAGCACTTTGAACGTGATGTCCAGGACACAGGGCGGCAGGACAAGAGTTTGAGGTGGAAGTTGGGCTCTGGGATAGGTTCAGTTTCTTGGGGGTTTTTTCTTTTAACTACTTTGGATAGATGAAAATGCCAGGGGTTACAGCGTTTTTTACAGATCATTTTTGATTGTAAATCTACTTTGGGAGTGGCTGTAAAAATTTTTCTTTGAACTGCAAGCGTCTAAAAAAAGCTTTATTTCTTAGTTACATAATTTAAATAATTTTATAATTAATTCCACTTTAATTTTAAGACTCAGTTTTTATTTAGAAACATTTATTACTCTTATACCAACGTTATAATTCCAAGAACTCTGTGGAACCCTGTATGTATTTCCACCCTTGTGCTGTCCCCCATTTGTGTCCAACAATTTGATGCAATTTTTATGCAGCAGCACCAGAAATAAGAGCAGAAAACGGGTGCAAAAGTGTACTTAAATTATTGATGAATATGTCCCAGAAGGATCGACGCCAGCTGAAATCACTCACACACACACACACACACACATACAAACAGATACTCACAGAAGGACAAAGAATAACACAGACAGACAGATTCCTGGATAGTTCTAGACCTCTCGTTTGAGGTCCGTTTGAATGGATAATGTATTGCACATCATCATGAACAATGATTTCATGATTTGGCCTCTACACTCACTGCTCGACAGCCATTCGAATCTATACACACAACACAACACAGCACAACCTTCAGTTCAGTGGAGTAGTCAAGGGTTGATTCTTTTGGGCATTCGCCCACTAATGGGTCAAGCGTCACCCCGGACGGACGTCAAAGTGTCTGTAAATCACCCGCAACACACAACCAAAAACAAAACCCAAACTCAACCCAAGAGTAGGATAGAGAGAGACTTAGACACAGAAACAGGCGGCTGTAGGGAGGTAATGGACATCGACATGGACATTTGAGGTGAGGCTGGCTGCCCGGACTGAACTGGACTCGACTGGACAACACATACATCATGAAATGTTGGACCACTAACTGATGCTGGAACTTGGAGGTAAAAAAGGGGTTCGGTTCGCTTCGGTTCGCTTCTCGTTCTCTATTCTGTTTTTTCTCTCTCTATCTCTGTGTTGTGCCGTACATATAATAAAGAAGGAAAGCAACGTAAATTACTCTCAGCGGTATAATTTAGTTGCTTCGTTCATTGTTAGTCCTTTGGCTATCTATCCCTTTACCCATTGCATCAAAGTCAGGAGACATGCAAGCAGCCATGCCACATATTGTTTCTGTTTTGCTCTGCCCATATATGTATGCATATAGTTTTTTTTGTGTATGTTGAAGCTTTAGTTTAGAGCTCGGTTCTTTTGTCAGTTCTCACTTGAGAGATGGCACATCAACTGAGGCGAGAGATTTTTTCGGCAGTGGCAGGGGCGAACGCTTTTTTTTTTGGCAGTGGCAGGGGCTTAGTCGATATAAGGAATGGAATATAGTGGAATTTGTTGGGTATTTTTATACAAATTTCCACCTTTTAGGTGTACTTTTTGGGCATTGAATACTGCCACATCATCCCATCCCATCATGATACCAAAAGCTCCTGCAATTAAGAACTGTTTCACACCTAAATATACCCACCTCAATTGCTAATAAAGTCCTCCCTCCAAAATAGTTTGAATGTCTTCAGGTGTCAGGACGTTTATGGTTAATCCCACTCTCACCCGATCTCATTTATTTCCACCTTCAGTGGGCGGTAGCGGCTTTTGTGATCCAACAAATATTAAAAGCCAAAAGCAATATTCATTAAGAATGCTCATAAAAAAGAGCCCCACAACTTGATGAGAACTTCTACCTATCTTTTGGTTCGTTCGTTGTTTTTTTTTATTTCTACAAATTTAATTCATGGTTCGTCAAAGGGGTTTGGGGGGCTTGGGCCTCGTAATGCTGTCGTTAGCCAGGCACAGAGCCAAAAGGCTATAGTGAGTTTTGAGCTCTCTTCATTTTAATGCGGCCGACTGGCCATGTGAGAGGTTGGGTTAAGGTCTGTGGGCTGTGGGGTCTATAGAGTGGTTGATGCTGTCCGCTGTCCCGGACTTTTTGCTTCTTCATATTTCTCGTACTTGAAACGTAATTACTTTAGAAAATAATCGTTAAAAGTAATGGTCTGTATCAAATATATTAAAATATAACGCAACGATGGCGGCGACGACGACGACCGACCAGAACAAGGACGAGAACCAGAGCAAGAAACGTTGCCAACGTCAGCAGGAGCAGAAGTCTGGCAAGGGGTGTATGAATGTGTGTGTGTGGGGTCATGGGGGAGGCATCGTCTGGTACTGGCACTGCTTACTGGGTACTGGGCATTCACACTCGTCATGTCAGTAGTCGTCAAAGTGTTCCCTCCACCAGCATTCGTACGTCAAGCGAAAGGAGTCCATGGTCCATTGGTTGCCCAGTGCACAGTGTTACAAAGTCAATAGAAAATCAATTTAATTATAAAAGAAGGGGCATAGTATATCTAAAGGGGAAATGTGTAAAAATATAATTATTTTTAGGATTTTAAATGGAGCAAACGAATTTTAAATAATTTTTTTAAAAGTACTTCAGTATAGCCAGAATTTAGGAGAATTTTTTCTTATAGAATTAAAAAGAATTGCTGTTTGAATAAACATAATTATAATAATTATAGGTAAAAGAAAGCATCATTGCATTTAATTTCTAAAAATAGACTTAATTTTTTTTATTAAAATAATAAATGATTATAAAATTTAAATAAATAATTTAAAAATAAATATAAAATAATATAAAAATTAATTGCATAAATTAAATATATATTTCAAGCAGATTTTTTGCAATAACAAAAAAATTATAACAAAGGCAGAAAGTTAAAAAAAAATTAAAATCTTAGTTTAAAAAATGCATTAAAAAAGAAACCCCATAGTTTTTCCAAGCTAACATTTTTTCCTATAGCCTGCACCCACTATTCTTTGGTTAGTAGCAACAACAACAACAACAACAACAAAAAACTGCAATGGCTGGTGGCATGGCACTCGACTGGGGACTTGGGGGTCATCAGTTGAAATGAGTTTTTATCAAAGTCTGTCTGTGGGCTATCGCCCCGGTCGCATCTGGAGGTCAGCGGCGAGGGGGTTTTGGGTCCGGCCGGGGGTCACATTAGTGAGCAAAAATTTTATTGCACCTCTGTTCCTATATACATAGCTGTTGCTCCACACCCACCCCGCGTTCTCCGCGTTACTCTCTCTGTTGCTGTTTCTGTTTCTATTTCATTCATAATATAATTCTCAATGGCTCTGCCCGTCTCCCACGCTGGGCACTCGGTGTTGACATTAAAAAAAAAGCAATTCGCGTTCGGCATTTCATCTGCAGAAATAGTTTCTGCTACCCCCGAAGCTTCAAGCTCTCCCAAGACATACCGATTCATAATGCATAAGGCTCCCAGCGATTCCCCCCCCCCTCTATTTCCATTCCCGTTCTCTAATTCTCATTCCTATTTCGAGAGCGAGAAGAGAGACTTTTCTTCCCATTTTCCTTTGTATGTTAAATTTAATTTCTTTTGTTTCGTTACTCGCACGTCATTTGCAAAATGAAATTATTACAAAATGTTTTTCCTCTCATTTGCCACTGGATTTTTGTTTTTCGTTTGGCTTTTTGCATTTTTACTTTTTTCCTTTTGGCTGCTTGAAGGAAGTAGCTTTTCCCTTACCCTCCGTCTCACTTCTTGGTCTTGGATGCCTTGGTCTTCTCTCATCTTCTTAAGCAGCAACAATTCCCGCGGGCATATCATCTGCTTCATCACTGACTTGCTTCTTGGGGGATCCCTGGCTCTTTTCCCCATTTCATTTTGTTCGTTTTTATGTTGGCTTTTGTGTTCAAGCAACCCCTCCCCTCCCCATTCATTTTGGCACATTTCTTAATCATTTTTGAGTGTCTTAATTTAAGTTGTATTCTGGTTTTAATTTCGAGTATGCTCTACGCTACGCTCTTTTCTATTCCTTAACTGGCCCTGATAGTAACATTAGCATTTTCACAACTTATTTTAGCCACTCCCCCAGCCCTCAGGCAGGCACTCACCTCATTTTGAATGCATTAAATAATTATTCCCGCCCAATTCCTGGGGTAAAAAGCTCATTTAGTGGAATTTTTAATGTGCGTAAAATTGCATTGGAAAAAGTGGAATTAAAATTGTGGAAATTAAAGGAATAAAATATGTTTTATTTAACTTCATTTTCGTATAATTTTCATAGGTGAATCTATTGAGGATTTCTTCAGAATATCTGGAGTAAAAAATCTTCGCTTGAGCAGGGCTAGACCGCTGGGTAATCTCTGCCTTTAGCAATCCTCTGCCATTGTGATATTTTTCCACTCAAAAGATGCTCCTCCTTCCCTTTCATTTTGTGGCCCCATGTCTCATTGGTTATCTACAGTCTGGCCATCGTGATGGCCTCATCATATTTGCCTTTTACTTATTTTTTGCGCCTGCAACATTTTTCAACACCACAATGCGAGGATCGTTTATCAAGTGCCACACAGAGGAGGAGGCAGGGCCCGCAGAAGGATCAGAAGTAGCTGGAAAGAGGGAGGATCAATGCAGCAAGCGAGAGGGAGAGGTGCGAATAAATTACGCACATCTGTCAACTTTTGAATTAGCCATTAAGGCGCAAAATGTGCAACATTAATAACTGCCATCCAGCGAGGGGCTTGATTTGATTCGTGCCATCAGAAGGAGAGAGTGAGGGCCCAGACGAAGTCTCTGGACGATCATGCACGCGCTATGTCAATGTCAACGACAGACAAAAGTGGACAGTAGTACCGCGTCCCCGTCTCCATCCCACTGTGGCCAGTAGCCACTGTATCCCAGGTACAGACAGATCGCTGCTGCGCCTGCGCATCGTCCTAATTGAAAGAAATTACTTTGAGTCCAGCATATCATTTGTCACCTTTTTGTGTGTGTTGTCTGGCTCTCTGGTCTCTGGTCTTTGATGTTGTTGTGTTGGTTTCTCTTTTGGCGGTGATCTTATGATTGAAATTAATACGCCATAGCCCAGGTCTTTTGGGGGGGGAGGCGTTACTCTGTGGTCTATAAATATTAGATGCAAGCCACAAAAGATCACAGCGAGGGGGCATTGTAACTAGAGATTACAATGGGTTTAGTGCCTTAAGTTGGGGATCGCTTTGCTATAAAAGAAAGCTAAAACTTGCTCTAAAATTATCATCACACATTAAAGTCTCTCTGCCACCCTTTGCATCTTCAAACTACCTTCAAACTGCCTTCAAACTGCCGTCAAACTGCCTTCAAAACTCCCTTCAAATCAATCAAAAATCCTTCATCGTTTTCAATTCCTGTTCAAACTATCATTTCTCCACTTTGACAAATCAAATGTCGCAGCCAAAAACATCAAGCCACAATGCCCAGAGTACGAGGTTGGGAAATGTTGATTTCAAATGCTGATGACAAGAACAATCAGAACGGTGGCAGGCTGGCTGATGGCAGGCAGTCGGGCGGCTCTTTGTGGTCGGTCAACAGTCAACAACAATGCAAATGGCTTAGATTTGCGTTTGGACCACAAAGCGACACTCGACATGGAGCCCCCCGCAACCCGTACCCCTCGACAGGACACCTGACCAACCAGCCAACCAGCCAGCCAACCAACCAACCAGATGGGTGTCGCCTGTCCACAGTTGGCGTTGAAGGATTCACGATGTGACAATGTCCGTCCGCCCTGACATGCGGCCATAATGTTGTGTGCTCCACGGCTAAACGACAAACAAATGTGACACAAAAAAAATATAGAAAAAAAAACAAAAAGGAAAACTAAACATTTGTGTAGATAAAAGGATACCCTTTAAAAGGAGTTCGAGTAAAGATAAAAGACAGAAAAATAAAGGAAAAATATTAAATGGATTTTAATGGATTTTCATGGATATTCTGAATTTTCAGAAGCTAATCATTAGAAGTTTGTAATCATTTTGGTTAGCTATGTAGAAATTGTCTTTATCTATAAATTTGCACCTGCAAAATTGTGGCTATTAAAGCTGCTTTGCATTTTTCAAACTGTTATCATTATACGTTTATAATGAATTTGAGTATTTAGGTACAAATATGTTGCCCTTATTGCTCTACCAAATTGGAACGCTGTATCTTAAAAATTGTGGATACCATGAGCTTATTCAATAGATTTCTCAGTGTACAAAAATGTTGCTTTCTCTGACACAAAGCTACAGAGATGCAGGTTCCAATGCTAATCAAAATTAGCATACCCTCAACCTGTTGCATACACCCTGAAAAAACCATTATACAGCCCAGAGTTCTACAATTAATGGGTATAGTAGAAAAAAAACCAAAACTAAAACTGATGCTGACAGCAACAAGGATAGCAACAGCACCAGAGAACAGCAGCAGCAACAGCAACAACAGCAGCAGCAACAAAAGTACTAGCCACCAGGCTGTAACAGCAATAAACTTGAAGTTGACAATTGTAAAAAGTCAAGGCACATGTGAGAGACTGAACTGAACTGAACGGCCCCCAGTCTCTCCAGTTGCTACTCTCGGCTCAAAATGATGGCTAACCAACAGCTAAAGCAACAGAAAATAAACAGCCAGAGAGAGAGAGAGAGAGAGAGAGCAGCTAACAGCAAACAGCCATGGCAACCGACAACAGCTACAACCGACAACAGACAACAGGCAATCATAAAATCAACAACTATGAAATTCATCACCGCTGGCTCTACTCTACGTAGCAGTGGAAAAGCCTCGCCTCGTTGACACTTCCGCATCGCTTTGGAGTTTTTTGGACGAGTGTATAAAGTTGCAACTGGATTTGGATCGGGGCCGTACTACACTCGGCAAAAACCCAGCAACGATATGTGGAAGAGAGCAGCCCACCATGAACCATGAATAGCCCAAAAATGTACAGCCTTTTCCACGGTGCAGATGCAAACACTCCAACAGACTGCAGACAGCAGTACGTAGCAGCATCATCATCATTCACGGTGACTGTGTGACGGTGGTGGTGATGGGTAAGTGAAATTAATTGCATTGTTTTTGGCCAATGAATTCCTAGTTGCCAGTTTTTGTTTTCGGCTTAAACGCCTTGACGCCTTTTTGTGTGACCAAAAAACAACAACTATGAGTAGAACACGGCGGCATAGCTGGTGGACAGGCGGCCATCAGAGAGGCATCACACACAGCGGCCACAGCGGAGGCATTCGTACGTTCCTCTATTCCACAAAAACCTCGTCTCGTCTCTATGTTCAAAACCCATTCCCGCTTTTGTGACATTTTGCAGTTCATCACATGTGATTGCCGCAGTATGTTGCACACAACATTTCACAGGGCACGAAACAGTGGTTTGAAATTGAAAGATAAATTGAATGGGAATTAAGGCTGCTTTTTGGCTTGAGATTTGGAGCGCAGGAAGCTCGGACTTTGAGCGTAGATAGCTTTGACTTGGGTCACTTAATGGTGCAGTTTTAGAGGTAGAATGGAAGCGGGTAAAGTTTTTAATTTTAATTGAAAATAGAGGTTCTATAGAGCTCTTCCTTAAGAGCTGTTTAATTCGTTGTACAATTCTGTCAAGGGAATACATATTCCTCAATAAATATTCAATTATCTGAGCAAGCAGAACCTTCTTTCTCATCAAAATCTTCTTAAATAATTGCCCACTCTGTAAGCCACAAAACCCTATATTTTAATGGTTTTTTTTTTCAAAATTTAAACCTTAAAATAAATCCTTTTTTTAATACCAATCCCCCAAGCCTGTGTATTTTCCTATTGCATTTAAGGGACAGACTCAGCTGCCCACGACATTAACAAACAGACGAGGACAAGTACACAGCGTGCCAAAGCCTAGTCTGTGGCAATTTCCCACCAACTTTCAACCACTGTGCACCACTTTGAATGTGTTTAGAGCTGCCTCGTTCTGCCTGCCAGCCATGACTCCCTCTAACTATGGGTAGAGGCGCGCGCCCTCGCCCCCCCCCCCCCCTCCCATTCTGAATGTCGGCCATGCCACCTCTGGCTGTTGTCCTCATCGCTTTATCGCGCCTCGGCTTTGGCTCCGGCCTCTGCCACAGCCACTGGGGCCACTCGCTTCCTCTACCATCCAAAAAACATTCCACCAGCCTCTGGATAACAGTCAGCAGGTCTCCTCCTGCTTCTGCTGCTCCAGCTACAGCTCTGGGATGTAGCTGTAGCTCTTGCTCTAGTTAGTTACCATCATCAACATGTTGACATGTCTATGACTGCCTCCATATGTGTGTGTGTGTCTCTGACAGTGCTTGTGTGTGTGTGTGTGTGTGTGTGTTTTGCAGTGCGCTAACCGAAGCTCAACAGCGTTTATCACTCATGCTTATGGTCTTGTTTTTGCGGTGATATATCACACTTGACACTCATTCATTCAGTTTTGGAGTTTAGTGTTTTGGGCTCGTTATGTGTGCGTTGCATATGCCCCCCACCCCCACCCCTTCACTCATCACTGCTGATGCTGCTGCTGCATGCCCCACGCCACACACCCATCTGTGGCACGCTCTTCTCCACCATTTGAATTTCATCACATTCTGGGCTAAACTTTCCCTTCTAACTGCCTTCCTTGCCATTGTTTTTTGGCAATGGCAATTGCATAGTTAACGCTCACAACTATCCTTCCAGCCAGCCAACAGCCAGGACACCCATACCCATTGTCGTTGGCATATTTCGGTGGCTTGATGAATGGTCACACACCACACCCATTCATCGGGCCACTCTTCAAGCAACTGCTTAATGTTGTTGTGTGGCTGTCCCTGTGTCTCTGTTAATTTGTTCAGCGATAGATGGGGCGTAGAGGACTTGGGCTTATGATGTGCTGGGGGCTTCTACTACAGATGGCAATTCATCTACTCTTCTCTGCATCACTCACATGCATTTTGGGGAGCTCTTCTCTTTATTTTTTCTAGGGATGGTGTGGGAGCTGTGTTATTTGTCTTGTAGTTGTTGCCTCTTCGTTCGTTCGTTCGTTCGTTCGTTCTGTTTATTTTTCAATTGCTCCACAAATGTTTATGCAGATGAATTGTATTTTGAGTTGTGTTTTTGTCTGGTTCTCTGGATTCTGTATTGCCAGACGGCAGGCGCATAGATGGCGTATCCTTGGGTATCCTTTTTGCTGTTTGATGAATGGTGGCGAAATGTTTGCTAAGCTTTCCATAATTTGACTATAAGTTGTGGTTATGTGGAGTATAATTTGAAATGAAATTGTTTTGCCGAGAGATTTTACACGAGTCAATCGATAAGTGGAATTTTGCGGGATTTTTATTATACAATTTAAATTAAGTTTTCTAAGAAATTTAAAGGGAATTTGTTAACATAATGTAAGAAAAACAAACAAATAGCTGAACAAAATAAAAAAAAATAAAAAAATAATAATTTGATTTTCGAAAAAAAAAATTTGTTAACTCAATAAATTCTAGAAAAATATCCTTATAAAAGTAAAGAACAATTAGAATGTCATATATTGAGCTATATTTAAATCAATGAAAATATTTAATATCGTCAATAATTTTTTAGTTAATTTTTAAACTAGTTTAAAAAAACAACCAAATTTAAATTATTAATCTAGCAGAGCTTTTTTCCAGAAAATCATTCAAAAATGTCACAAAAAAATCTTACAAATATTCCCGTATATTTATACAAATTATTTTCAGAGTATTAAAAAGTAATTCATACGAATATATTCACATTGGAAATATTTTTTCCTTAAAATATATGCTTTTAATTGAAAAATTGAAACAATTGAAAAGGATTTTTATATGTAAATTCCTATAAAAAAAGCACCTTAAATGTACCGTAAAGTATCACAAAAATGTTGATGGTACGGCGAAGTAGATGTCATGTGGGGCATGCAACCTTCGTTTCAACTCCCCACCTGAGGATGGTAAGCCAGCCGTAACAAAATTAATTGCAATCTCCATTGAGAAGGAGAGAATCAAAAACATAGGGGTACAAAAACCACCCGCGGCAGTGCACAAAAATTTACCAAAAATTCTGACAGATACTTTTAACCACAACTCATAAACAATTGCCAAAAACAATAATTTTGTTGTGTGTCTGCATGTGTGTGTGTGGGTGTGTGAGTGTGTGTGTTAGATAGATTATATTTAACTTTTGACTCCAGCTCAATGCACGGCCCTCTTCTCTTTGCTTCTCCTCTCAGGTGCCATTCAAAATTGTAGCCATATGCAGAATGTATCCGAGAGTTTTATAGTATCTGCATCTAAATTTAAAAACGGGGCAAAGTGGCAGGAGAGAGAGAGAGTTGTGGGGCAGATGATGACGAGTCAGGGCAGCGGGAGAGAGAGGCACAACTGGCGCCTGGATTTTTATGGTGGCGTCGCTATAGTCGTTCCGGTTCTCGTTGTCGTCTGGATGTCCGTCATCAGGCGCTGCTGAATCGTTCGGTAGGTGTTGGGGGACATTTTTGCATTCTGCATTTTTTGACAGATGGACAGGAGATGGCAATGGCAATGGCATAACGGGGCGCTCGGCGCATGGCGGGGGTGGAGGCAGCGACGGATCGCTGGGAAGTTGCAACTTGTGATAAAAATCCGTGTGTCAATTCGATTTGTGGACGTTAACCGCTGCCTAAACAACAACAACAAAAAGCTTCACATTTATGGGAGAGCGGGACGCGAACAATTTTTTTTCTTCTTCTTTTTTTTTATTTCTCTCTGCTGTTGCAATAGAAAAAACGGACGCGATACATGACATTTTGTGGCAGCGAACTGGCAGCTTCCAGTGGATGGCCGCCTGCCTGCAGTGTTGCAACAATCTCGTGAGTGAAGTGGAAGGAATTTCATAGAGGAGAAAAAGGGGGGTGGGGTATGAGAGAGAGTATGAGTAGTAATCATGATAGAATAAATGGGAAATAAAACAAATAAAGGGAAAGGGGAATTTAAAGGTGGAATTACATTTGGGTGCAGAAGCAATTAAAGGAATATTTTTGGAGGAATGGAATTAATGTAAAAAATAAATAAAATAAAAATAAAATTCTTTCTTTTGAATAAAAACAAATTAAGCTAATTTAAATGCGAAGAACACAGCCTTTTACAGCCTTCGGCGTAAGCTGCCATTGCATACATTTCACATGCCCATTCCATCTTCTCATTTGCTTCATTTGCAACCATTGTTGCAGCCCCCCTAAGTGGGGTTTGCATGCATTCCGTTATGTCACTTTTCTAGTCCACAATCGGGGCAAAAAAAAAAAAGAAACCCCAAAAAAAAAAGGCGAGCAAAACGCACACTCACAGAGAAATCCGCAGAGCGTGTCCAAGTTTTGATGGGTGACAGCAGTTGGCGCTGCATTTTGGCCACAATTGTCAGGTGTCGCGATATTCGAGCGCCTGTCAATCCGATTTCAGTCAGATATCTGTACATATTCTATTGATGGTCGAAAAGTGTCTAGGGAAGGGAAGGGGCAGGAGCAGGAGCAGCGCGGAGGTTATGGGGTGGGAGTGCTGTAAATTCCCAAGCGAAAAAGTAGAACGCATAAAATTAAAGGGTTATATGGGAGTTTTGCTAAGGCCAAACTAATATGGATTTCAATGCAAGTCAAGCAAAGCCTTGCAACGCTGCGTATACTTAACTTGATTTAGGGTAAAGTTTTAGTGGAACTATAAAACAGGAACAAGAAAGAAAGAATGAAAGGAAAGGTTGTCTAGGAAATCTTCTTTTGTACCCTTTTGAAGGGTATTACTCGCTACATACTCGTATATAATGCAGAACGAAAAGGTTTTGTGTCTTTAATAAATTATTCCAATAAGATTTTCCTTTTTCTATATTTTATCCTAAAATAATATTAATTTTAAATGGTGTTTCAGGCTATATCCTATATCTGTCATAGGAAAAAATAGATCCTTAAGGGCACCAAAACCTTCGGTCTCGATAAAAAGCTTTTCTCTCTTATTTTTTCGCCCTTCTTGATGCTTTTGAAACGCTTTGAAGACAAAACAGAAACTAATAAAGATGCGTAATGGCTGTCTGCGCACAAATATCGGAAAATAATTATAGTTGGGGGGGGGGGGGGAAAGCGATAAGAAAAGCGACTGAAAAGAAAGAGAGGGAGTGCTAGGAAGCCAGCGAAAAAAGGGAGAGAGCGAAAAGGGTAAAGCTTGAAGCAGTTCAGTTCGAAAGAAAAGCTCCATTTTTGAGTGAAAATCTTCTAAAACTAACGCAAAAGCCAACACCCGTTCCAACTTTCCTTACGCACAAAAATTTCATCATTTGCCATTCCACACATTCCGCTTTTGCTCCTTATATGGTTTGCTGCATGCAACAATTGTTCCCTCCCTTGCTCACGCATTTTGTGGGTGGGGGGGCAAGGAGCACAGAGCGAGAGAGAGAGAAAGAGAGCAGAAAACTTTTAGTCATATGCAAAAATAAAAAATAAACGCATTAATTCACTTTATCGTGCTGTGTGCGGTGGTGGCAACTCTTTAACATTTAGCAATGTGCGTGTGCGGCCACCACCCCCCAACTCCAGCCCTAGTGGCTGCCTGCCTGGCCCCCTGCCACCACTGCATTGCTTCATTTTCAATTTCAATAAATAACCTTGATTTAAGCGACAGTGACGCGAGCAGCGCCGTCAGCGTAGTCTCCACCTCGCACCACCACCCGCGCTCAATCGTTTTGACCAGCTGCAATACAAACACAACTCCAACCCATACCCATACCAGTGAGAGAGCGACAGCAGACACAGACAGCAGCCAGACCGGCCCCCACACACAAACACCTGTCACACACGCTACGCTCCGGTCCGGTCCGCTCTCTCTTTGGCAAAGTTCTCTCTCTGTAAAGCATTGCAATTATGGCTCTCTGCGGGCCCCACTGCAGTTCTTTGCCTGACACACAGCTACTCCCCCTCACTCGCTCGGCTCACAGAATATGCTCGCTCTCACAGGTGAGGAAGTGGCCGCTCTCACAGCCATATAACAGTGCTGTTTTAGTGTTGTTCCCCCTCACAGTTGCAGCTGCTGCTGCTGCTGCCCGAACAGAACAGAGCAGGCAGCGCGCATGCGTTTCATCTTCCCTCTATCATTCGCTCTCTCAATATATCAATTTAATGGGGAAAAACGTCCGTTGTGTTCGCTCTCTCACGCTTTCTGCTGCTGCTGCTGCAATCTATCTCTCAGTTTGATTGCTCTCTCTTGCTGATGCTCTGCTGCTGCTGCTGCTGCTGTCGTTGCTGCTGCTGCTGCTGGTTGCTTGTGCTGCCTGTCAGCTTCGCGTCGACAACGAAAGACGTCTGTCTCTTTTCGTTCGGCTGAGCGTAGACATCATGTCGCTGCTGATTGTAGCGTTTTTAATCGCCCGAAATCACAGCGGTGGCGACAATCACAGTTAGAGTGGCGCTTGTAACGGTACACACGGGTACTAGACGACACACACACACACACACGCACACACACACCGCAAACAAGGAACGCGCTTGTCAATCAGCAAACAAAACACACACAAAATAATCAACGAAATATAAAAAAAACAACAACAGCCGAACTTAATTCTAGTCGCAAAGCAAAAAAAAAAACAAATATAAAAGAAACGTATAAAAAATCGTGCCAGAAACCGAAATAAATAATATTAATAAACATTAAATTAATAGCCCTCACACACACACACTCGCACACACACAGCTGTTTGTTGTTGTTGTTGTTGCTGTTTCGTGTATGGGTGGACGAGAAGAAGGAAGTGCTGCTGCTGCTGCCTCAGTCGCTGCTTCTGCTTGGAATTGGCGGCAGTTTGACCGCAACAACAACTACTACAACACACACACACACACACACATTGATACGCGTTCGTCATCAGTCGCCGTCGTCGTTGTCGTTATATTCCCCCTGCCTTCCCCTGCCACTGCAGTGCTACCCGTGGCTCCTGGCCCTTGCCATTGTGACATTTGATTTATTTGACGTGTGTGTGTTTTTGATAGAAGCTCAACACGAAACTGACACGTTCACACACACACACACACACACACACACTGAGGAAAGGCTCTGCCGCTGTCGCTGCCACCCCACCCCACACCCCCTCCGCTCTTGTGTGCTTAAGAATTTCAAATTTCTTGTGCCGAACAAAAATAAAATTCAACGCGTTTTTCGCATATGTTTTTTCGAAAAAAAAGTGTGACACAAACAAATACAAAAACACAAAAAACAAACCAAACCGAAGCGAAGCGAGGCGCTATCAATGGCAGAGACAAAATTAATTACCAAACAACAGTAATCTTAAATAGTTCTATTAATAAATAAATAATATTTAAAAGAAGAAAAGTGTGAAACAAACCCAAAAAAAAAAGGAAATAATTGCTGCCATAAAATGATGCTGCACGAGGCTGTCATGCTGGAGATCTATCGCCAGGCATTGAGTGCAAGGTGAGTGTAGAGTGGTGTTAACCTTACCTACTCCCCCGCCCCCCTTCCCGTTCACCATCTATTTTATGCTTGTGGAATGTGGCAGAGAGAGGAGCTTGTGTGGCGGCAGGAATGTTTTTGTGTGTGAAGCAGCTTAAAGTTAGTGTTTTCATTTCTGGCAATTTAATTTAATATTGTTTCGGGTCAAAGTTGAGTTTTGTTTTTTTGATAATTATTTGATGGGCCGAAAATAGTTGACGGCTGCGAATTCAAGTGGAATAATAATATTCTGTGTAGATTTTGCTATACAAAATTAAATTTCTGTGTTTAATTTTTGAAGGTTTTTTTCAAGTGAAATGAAGAGGTGCAGAAGTGTTTTGTGGCTGTGATGAAAAGGTTGCAGGTTTAGGTTTAATTTCTAGATTTTAATAGAATAAATGACACAAATAAATATAGAGAAAATCAGCAGTTGCAAGTGCCCCTTGACCTCTTAGCAAAGATTTCTTTAGTTCAGCTTGAGTTTATATTCTAGGAAATAAAAGCATTGATTTATGAATGAAGGAAATTATACATTAAATAGATTGACAGCTGGAGAAATTATATCAATATAAATTATAAATTGTAATTAAATAAATTATTCATTATAAATGACAAGTGAAGTGAAATACGAGTTTCTCGAGTGTAGAAAATAAATAAATGATAGATGAATAATGTAGAAATGTGGGAAGAGAGCTGTAAAGACAAGTTGCTGTTACTTAATAATGATATTAATTGCAATTTAAATCGTAAATGATGTAGAAATTATAGAAATGTTATTGAAAATGTGATAACTATGGCAGGGGATTTTTTTTTTCGACTAAGAAAGTGACTGAAGGACTCAAAGAAATTGAGGTTTACTTTGTCTTCGAGGAAGGGAACTTTTTGCTGCGATTGAAGTAATTGTGGAGCCCTCCTAAAGGTCGTAGAATCGGAAGGTGCTCCTCAGAATATTGTTTAGCTTATTGAAAACACTTCTGAGGGTTTATAGTACAATCAGCAGACCTGCCAGCATCCTAAAAAGGTTCTTAAAAATAGGTTTATATCGCTGAAATCTTATGAGATTTTTTAATGAGAAAATGCAGGAGAAATTCATGTACCCCTTCCCATCAGTAGGAATCGGGATCTATAGTTATCTGCTGCCACTTCCACTAAGTCCAAGCTAGCACCTGCCTCCCATGATGCACCAAGAGGAACCTCCATTCTAAACCCTTCAATTCCCCTCAATCCTTTCCAGCGAATTGGCCAGTCCGCGTTGTCAGTCCCGCGAATCGAATGCCTCTGCGGGCGCAGCACCTGGCGATGGCCGGTGTCCATCGAATGAGTCGCACTGCTCCGCCAATGATTGCCTCACGCCGGCGCCCACACCAACGCCCACGCACACGCCCACCTCCCCCACCGTTGGGCTGCCACTGACGGCAACACTGGCGCCAGGAGCTGCCGCGGCACTGCTGCCACCACAGTCGGCCGCTATGGCCGCATACCTGGCGGCTGCACAACAGAATCACCTGCTGCTGACGAATCCCCTGGCGGCAGCGGCCTCGCTGGTGCAGCATGCGACGCAACAGGCGGCCGGAATGGGCTCACCCGGCAGCATGGTGGCCGAGGAGGAGGCCCCGGCACTGGATTTCAGCAGAAAGCGACCATCCAGCGTGGAGGAGGAGCCGATGGCCAGCGATGAGGAGGAGCCGGAGCCAGAGCAGACGGAATCGGGCGACAATGGACCGCTGGATTTGTCGGTGAGCACCAGGAAGCGACAGACAAGGGTGGAGGAGCGGGAGCGGGATTCACCTGTCCGCAAGCTGCCACGTGCCACGGACTACAAATCGCCGCTACCGCCGGGCAGTTGGGTGCCACCACTGAATCCCTATCTGGCGGCAGTGGCAGCCAAGAAAATGGCGCCCAGTGAGGCCACCAAAGCGCTGGAGAAGATGAGCGAAATGAGCCGCCTGGAGACGCCACCGCCAGTGAGCAGCAGCAGCAGCAGTGGCAGCGGCAGCCACAGAAGTGTGTCAGCAGCGGCAGGGGGAGGCGGCGGCAATGGTGCAGGTGGACGACACAGCGCCTGGCAATCCCATTGGCTGAACAAGGGCGCCGATGCCGCCAAGGATGTGTTCAAGTGCGTGTGGTGCAAGCAGAGCTTTGCCACATTGGCCAGCCTCACCACCCACATGAAGGAGACGCAGCACTGCGGCGTACAGATACCCTCACCCTCCTCCTCCTCAGCCGCCGCCGTCGCCGCTGCATCCCAGGCCATGCCACGCGTGCCCACCTCCACCTCGACATCGGCGTGCTCCAGCAGCAGCAGCACCTCCACCACATCCTCCAACTCTTCCAAATCGGAGCTGAATATGCTCATCAAGGAGACAATGCCGCTGCCCCGTAAGCTGGTGCGCGGCCAGGATGTGTGGCTGGGAAAGGGCGCGGAGCAGACGCGTCAGATCCTCAAGTGCATGTGGTGTGGCCAGAGCTTCCGTTCGCTGGCGGAGATGACCAGCCACATGCAGGAGACGCAGCACTACACGAACATCATATCGCAGGAGCAGATCATCTCCTGGAAATCGGGTGACGAGCGGGAACGCGAGCGACCCAATGGCAGGGAGGGTGGAGGTGGAGGAGCAGCTGCAGCAGCGCCACCGCCAGCCGCCGCCAGCAGTGGCAGCACAGCGGCCAGCGTCAGTGCGGTGCTCACGTGCAAGGTGTGCGATCAGGCATTCTCCACGCTCAAGGATCTCAGCACACACATGGCCCAGCAGTCGCACTACAAGGAATCGCCCTCGGCCATTTCCTCGTCCTCATCGGTATCGCCACCAGCGCCGCCTGCCAACGCAGGAACAGGCGCAGGGAACACCAAGCGCGGCCGTCAGACACGCAATGAGAAGCGCAAGAAATCGCTGCCAGTGCGGAAACTCCTTGAGCTAGAGCGTTCGGGGTCCAACTGCAGTCTGGATTCGGCCCTGAAGCCACTGAGGGACTTTGCTGCCGCCACGAAAATCACCTGCGAGAAGTGTGGCAGCAAGATCGAGACGGCGCTGTTTGTGGAGCACATACGCAAGTGCCTGGGCGACAGCATACCCATCCCACCCAGGCGTACGCATGGCCAGAGCCAGTCGATGGATCGCCTGCCGAGTCCCGGCATGACGGGCGAGAAGCCGCCATCCGTGCTGAATGCCTTGGAGCAGCTGATCGAGAAGAGCTTCGAGTCGCGGGGATCGCGTGGCCTGCACCCCGGCGGTGGATACTCCGACATGGGCACTCCCCTGGGCGCGAGCATCCTCAAGCGTTTGGGCATCGATGATAGCAGCGACTACACCAAGCCCCTGATGGATGCCCATGCAATGCACCTTCTGCGCTCCTCCTACGCCTCGCGTGATCGCAGTGCCAGCGAATCGAGCAGCGCCAGTCGCGTGGAGTCTGCCTATACGCCGGATCGGCAGCAGGCCACACCACGTAGGACACCGGACATACCAGCACCAGCGCAAGCGCCTCCACCGCCGCCAGCACCGCCAACCATCAAGGCGGAACCTTTGGAGCTGGATCATTCCGAAATGGAGGCCAGTCCGCGGCAGCACATCAATGTGAAGAAGGAGTTTAGCATGGATTCAGCGGCAGGACATCAACGGGAGAGTCCCAGATCCAGCAGTCAATCGCCGCAGACAACGACAGGCGGCACTCAGGATAGTGGCAGCTTATTGGCTTTGAATTCGATGTTTGATCAGCTGAGTGGAGTGGAAGCGAATAATAATAATAATACGGGTAAGTGGATACAGTCCCTATAGATGGGGATTACTTGAGCTGATCTGTGGTAGGGAATTATAGAGGTGGAAAAGATAATCCCTAGAGCTGAGGGAAGGGATTTTGCTTGAAGAAATTCCTTCGATTTCCTTCACTCAATGAGTTGGCAAACATTCAGAAGAAATAAATCCATAAATCCATATGGAAATGTGCTTCAATTAAGGATATTTACAGGGCCGGATTAATCCTTAGACAGTTGCATAGGTCCCCACGATTCTAGGGGGCTCTCAATTAAAATCGCAACAGAAAAATTTAACAAAAAAACATTACAAATAATGAAATATATAATAGCCACTGAAAATGAACAAAAAATATTCAAAATAATTAAACAAACAACTTTTTATTGGTTCGATTATTTTGTTTTTATTTCAAATGAAAAAGAAAGACTCGTGAATAAAAGAAGGGCCCCCAATTGATGATTGCCTGGGGCCCCGTTGAGGGTTGATCCGGCCCCGGATATATCAAGTGCACTCCCCCACCACAGATCTTTCATATCCATCTATGCATCCCCCTCCACCCTCAATATAAAACCCTTTCTAAAACCTTTTTCTTACTTGCAGGACACTGTTATAACAACAACAACAATACGAGCAATATTTCCACTAAAAAACAAAGGCACATCCCTTGGCGGCACTGCAGAAGCTGTGCGAGACGACAGATCCACCAGCCTGCAATACGCGCAGTGCAGCAACCACAACAACAGGCGCTGCCAGTGCTGGCATGGGCAACGGTGTCAACGATCTGGTGGCCTTCAGTTGGGCCTGCAACGAGGCGGTGCTGAGTGCCAGCAGCGGTGGCGGTGGCGATGCATCCATCATCAAGTGCTCCTTCTGTGATACGCCGTTCGGTTCGAAGGGCGCCTATCGCCATCACCTTTCGAAGGTGCACTTTGTCAAGGACAATGGCGAGGATTCACCCACCATGAAGTCGCCAGGAGCTAGAGTACAGTCACCAAAGTCCCTGCCAATGGCATCGCCCAGGCGATCCGCTTCGAGGAGTCCGCAAGTGGCAGCGGCGGCACAGCAGCCATCGCCATCGCCCACCATCAATCCGTATGACGAGAGTCCGCAGTCAAAGTTCTTGAAGTACACGGAGCTGGCCAAGCAGCTGTCATCGAAGAATGCCTAAAGAGCATGCTAAAGAAGAGGAGGATGAGCGGTGGAGTGGGTCTGTTAAACTAAGATCTCCGACTAAATTAAGCAGCGAGAAAACCATAAAGAAAGTGGGGAATTTCGTTGTGTATTTTATACAGCGAAAGCTTCGATGGGCGGACAGATTTCTTGGAACGGACAAGACTTGTAGTTTGAGTCTGCAATGGTCCTATAAGATCCCTTCAAAGATCTACAGATCTGTAATGAAAGTTATTATAGCAGACTTTTTTGTTTTCTAGAAAAATATAAAAAGTTTTTAGATACTGTGGGGAAAATTTGTCCACTAAAATCTTAACTGGCGGACAGTTCCTTAACTGATTTCTAGTCCCTATACAACCGCAAGAGATCCACAAAATTCTCAAATATTAAAATGAATTATTTTCCATTGAAAATTTGCTTGTAAGAAAAGTTCCTTTGACTCAATAAGTTCTAAAACTTCTACTAACGGACAAGACATTTTTCTTTAATTTCTTCTGAGGAGATATTATTTCTACATTATGTTGAATACATACTCGTATTATTTATAATGAATCTCTTCCATTAAGCGGGCATACCATTTGTATAGTGCTGTCCCCTGTCCGCCCCAGAGAGCTTTCATTGTATTTATAAAACATTTCCTTTTGTGGCCATAAATCTGATTACCAAAAAAAAAAACATTTATATTTTTAACAGTAGGCACTCTGCTACCATTACCATTATTCTGTTGCACAGTGTTAAATCCCCCACGAAAATAGCAGCTGAGATTCCTGTTTTGTGCCTTGATTTCATTTCAGAGATCAATGGAGAGAGTGGAGCATAACATTGAGAATCTGCAGCTAATTTACGCTCCCAAATTTAACGCTCTCTTTATCTCTCTTTTATTTCCCAAAGCTCTCTCCCTCTGTTTCTCGTTCTACGCTCTCTCTGCTCTCCTCTCTCTCTGCACAAAATATTTCCCCTACTTTTGCTGAATAATATTACATTTCCCCAGTCTGATTTCCCCTTTGTTTCATATGCTCTTGGGTTCGCGTTCTCTTGTCGGTTGGCGTGACGTCACTCTCCCCCTTCTGTGTGTGTGTTTTGTGCGATTTTATTGTTTCCCAATCAGAGAGCATGCCATCGCAGTCGCACGTGCAAAATTCAATTACCACCACTTTGACGAACTGTCCATCACACAAAAAGCGGGCGGCGTCGCAGTGCGCGCCAAAGAGAGACAACCATAGGTGGCGGTGCAAACCGTTTGACGAAAGGCGACGACACGAGTTCGTCAAAGTTGGATTGGATGGAGCAACAAAGTAGGTGGGGTGAACGAGTGACAGCGAGAGCGAGCGAGAGAGAGGGAGCGAGATAGAGAAGCAGAACTATTGAGTGGAACGGGTTTTTTTCGAGTGGACAACCAACACTCACACTCTTGAGTGCGAATGAGAGAGTGGCGGCATTTGAGTGCAAGAAAAAACCAAAATATACTTAAAAAATAAATAAAAACATTTTTTTTTAACGATAAATATAACTATTTGGCCCGATCGTTCCCATAGCTATGTGTTATTCTGTTTTAAAGCCGCAGTTCCTGGTCAACAAAAAATAAAAAAAGTGTGCCAAAAACCAAAATCGAAATATTTAAAAATAATTATACAAATTAAATTATTAAAAATTAAGCAATTTACAAAAACAAATGCAACGCAGTATACGTAAAACTCTTGGAAAAAAAAACTTAAAACTAAACTAAAAAACAAAAACAAAGTTAACCTGAAAGAAACTTTTAAGAAAGAAAAGATGAAAAAAATATAACCCAAAAAATAGAATGCATTATATAAATGTAAATAATTAGCAAATAGCACTTTCCTTCCATAAAAATTAAAAACTATATACAAAAATATATAAATCTTGAAAGATATGGAAAGCTATAACTGGTACTTAAAGATAAGTTAAAAGCTATAAATTCTTGAAGAAAGACGAAATCAAAATGTAGGCCACAGCAACGCATGTATACGCAAAACAATTTTAACAACAACAAAAACTATATAAATATTATATACAAATTATATATACATATACATATGTATGAATACTATATACAACCCATGTATACCAGCAACTCCAATCTCAAAACAATAACTAAGAAGAAACTTGAATATCTAACCTAAGAACTAAACCTAAGAGTAGAAGAACCTCTCTCAGCGGTGGAGCAGAGGCATACTTACAGAGAATGTAAAACATTTCAAGCATCATTATCATCATCATCATCATCAACATCAACATCATCCATGTATCATTGGGGAATAGTTTACATCTAAAATGATATGATATACGATATAAATACTTATGTATACGACTTGTATTTGAGTTTTTGTGATATTATTTTTAAAACGAAACCGTTCGCTTCCTTTTCGCCATGCCCCCCACTCCCATAAACCCCTAACAGTCCTGTGTCCTGTAACACCACCCACCCCCGAACCCCACACACAATTCCCCACTCCCTTAGCAACATAAGTGTAAGTTATATATAAATATAAATGTAATAAATGCAATAAAGGCGCAGCATTAAAAAAATAAAATTTACATGATTTTACATTTCTTCTCCCTCTATAAAAACAAAAAAAAACACACAAAAAATTGAAAACTTTGATTCAAAATTAGAGCGCAATATGCGGCATTAAAAGGAATTTCAAGCATACAAAAATAGTTCGAAAAAGAAGAGTTCAATAAAAAAAGTTGTACGTTTCCGATTGAAAATAAAAAATGGTGCATTTTTCGGGTTGGTAATTCAAAGAGGAGGAGGCTGTTTTTTCTAGAAGATGATGGTAAAAGCAGTTCTGTGCAACGTATGGCTAGAAATACTTTGATGATTGAAATATTTATTCTAAATGCTTTTGGGCTTAACATGGAATTAATACGGGTAGCTTCTGTTTTTAGGGTTATCTGCCACTTTTCAGCGCTAATTTTGGCTTCAATTCGAGCACAAAAATGCACTCAAAGGCGCTACCAAAGTGCTGGGAATATTAAAATTATACAGCTATCAAGCTATTAAATATAAAACCATTTAAATCTGTTGATAGCTGTAGGATTTAAGGAATATTTCTTAACTTATCAATCTATTGTGGGTATGAAAATTCAACGATGATAAAGAAAATGATTATTAAAATTTAAAATTAGAATAGTTTTAGCCCTGCAATAGTGGTTCCATTCATGTTCATGCATGCCCATGCATTTAGTAAACTTTCAAACCCTAAAAACTAATATGCTCTGTTTTGTTATTAGCCCAATCCTTTGGGCTTTTCGTTCTAATCTCGTTTTTCAATTGCTCCCCAAATGCGGAAGAAATCTCAGTCAAGAGCTGAGCACACCCGCACCCACACCCACTCGAAATAACATGCCATATCAAATTGTAAACTAATATTTGCTAATAAACACGCAGAGTTAATTAAACCTGAATTATGGGGCACATGGCCCCATTCAGTGGATGGGTCTCTGTTGCAGGAACAGGAACATGCGCGAAATGTGAACGCGATTCGCTGATTTATGGGCAACAAAGGATTAAGACAACGACATTCAGAGAGCGAGAGATACCGATAGGAAGTTCCACACACACACGCGCGCTTCCTACCTCCCCCACCACCCCCAACCACTCCATTCCATCTATCTCTTTCTATGTCCCACACATATCTATCTCTTTTGCTCTCAGCCACGACGTTGATGACGATCCAACGCCAAACACCGAAAAATCTCCTTCGAAAACTTCAATTGCCAAAGGATTCATTTTCACTTAAAATTTATGATGTGTGTGTGGGGCTACGGTTCGTTTCTGTTTTCGGCATACGGGTGAGTATGATATGCCCCTGGGTGGGTGGTGGTACATGGGGCATGTGCTGGGTGTCACATTTGTGTTAAAAGATAATTTTTGGAAAATGTTTCAAAAAACTTTTGTATGGCCCCCCATCCTAGCGCTTCAGTTTTCAGTTCAGTTTTCAGGCTTCATTGACGGCTTGTTTTTCCGGTGGAATGGAGTGGAGCGACGCGCGGTTTTTCTTGCCCCCCAAAAAGTTGTCCGTGTGTGTGTGTGTGTGTGTGTGTGCGTGCACGGGACACCTTTTGGGCTGGACCTGCCACCCTGTTGCTGCTGCCACCGCTTAATGAGATACAAACACATAAATTCTCAAAAGTGTCATGCATCGCACATAACGGTTTACTTTTTTGCTCTTTTGATAAGCCAACACACAGACGAGAGAGAGAGAGAAGATGGAGGGGGGATGTGTGTGAGTGTGGTAGAGTGTTTTAGGTAAGGCTAAAAAGGCTTTAGGCCAAAGACAAGAAAGTCAAATATGCTGTATGAGGGGGTAACAATGTCAAGATCACAAAATGAAGGACAAATTGGGGCAACGTAAATATGAAATACTTTTATTTAGGAAATTTATCCATTACTGGTCCATTTACGAGTGTCTGCGAGTGATGCGGCAGCGCCCCTCGGTCGGATTGCGTAAAAATGGTAAAAAAAAATTTCTTAAAAATTATGTTTGCATTTCCTTACAAAGTTGGTTCTTTTTTTAACAATTGGAAATAGAGTTATTTTTCTGTTGGTTTAAAATTTAAATTGTTCTTCAGACAGTGCTCCATGGTGCACTCTAAATATTGAATTGACTAATGAAAGCAGCCAAAAAAATAAAGAAAAACCCTAAAAATTTAATAGTTAATAGTTCTACGAGAGTAGACATTGAAATTAATATAAAAATATTTTATTTAAGTATATATGTTTCATATTTAAAATAAAATATGCTTCATACATACATATATAAAATAAAATATATTTCAGATTTTAAATAAATATATTTCATATTCAGATTAAATGCATTTCATATATAAATTAAATATAAATATATTAGAAAGTGTTTAATTTTTATTTTTTTTTTAACTGTTTAATTAAGAATTTAAATATTAAGTTGTTTAGTTTTATCTAAAATAAAATGACCGATTTCAATTACTTTTTAAAACATTTATTAACCTCTGGCTACGTTTTATTTTTGCTTGCAGATATTTCTCACGCTAAAGCTAATCTTAGCTTATGTATATCTCTCAGGTAAGTTTGTGTGCACAAAATATAGAAAATAAACCACATTTTGATAACCTTAAATGCCTGAGCATACCTCTTTGCGACGATGTCAATCTGTGCTATAATTCCACCCAAAAAACACCAAAGCCGATGAATGCCAGCCACCCAAAAACAGCAAAGGACAAAGAATTCTACCCCCCCACTAAATGAGCTTGAGCGAGAAATCTCAGTTCACATTCATAGATATGTACTTCCAATGCCGGTGTGTGTGTGTGTGTATCTGTGTGTTCTTTTTGGGTGTTTGTCTGTGTGTGCTCATCAGTAGAGAGCCATGCCATACGCTTGCCATATATCCTGTGGCATGCATAAAGAAAAGTGTAATAAAATTTGATTTATTGTAGACAAGATTCGAGTTGGATATGTTTTCCTGCTTCCCCTATCCACAGTGTGTGTGTGTGTGTGTGTGTATATCTATGTCTGTGTGTGTGCTTTTCGCATGCTCATTCGCTGCTGCTTCCACGCCTGCGTCTCGTACACTTCCCTTCAACTTACATGGATGGCAGAACGGCAGCAGCAGCATCTTCCACCTCTCGCTTGGGAGTGTATCCTGGCGAATGAAGCGTCGGAATTCATGTTGCCACCAAAGGACCAGCCACCCACCCATATGACACCGACACCGACACCCCCAATGCGACTCATGCATCACTCCGACTAGATATCATTCATCTCGTTTGCTGCTGCCGTTTACCCACTCCCACCCCACTCCCACCCAGTCCCATGCCCCAATCACATTCACATTTTCTGACACTTTCGGAAAACTTTTGCACTGCAGGCGTTGGCCCATTCCATTCGCCTTCCTTCTCCTCGTAGTAGTCTCATTAGTCCTGGCCAGGCTTCTGGTTTCTGTTTTCAGCTTCTTCATCGCCATCATCATCGTCGTCGTCTTCGTCGTCGTCGTGTGGATCTGTATCTGTATCTGGCAATGCTGGCGGTGTTGGGTGGGCGTGTATCTTGAAGATGTCTGCGTGAAAAGCAGAAAAATCTTGCGATTGTTTCCAGCGGAAAGAATGGAACAGCATAAGTCTGTTCTGGTAATTGCAATTTTGTAATTATTAAACTGGAGAATGGGTTGATTATTTCCTGCAAGGATGATCTATGGCAGCGAAGGCCATTTACGGAGGCTTAACGAAGGGTTGAAAAATGATGAGAGAAAGGAAAATGGAGACCAGGAAATGATGAAATGAAGGGTGATAAATACTTAAGAAGATATGCATGGGATTTAAGGCTGTTAATGATTGAATAATCCAACTATTCATGCGTCATTTGCTATAAGCCTCTCTCATAATACACTCTCGTGAAATATTTGTAGGTCCTAATCTATGTTTAAATCATTCGATTCTTATTCAATAACTTACATTATTCAATCCCCCATTTAATGATTGATAATTATATCTAATATTATAGTTCTTAGGAGATGGAAGCCCACAAATTTGATTTTTAGCTTTGTAATTCTATATTCTGAAGGGAATTTAATTGAATTCCGTATATTGCTTTTAAGTGATTTGCCTGCGTTATATTTTTCACATAAGCAAGAAATATTTTCATTTGTTCTGCAAACATTACTATGAATTCTCTTTAAGGAGGGACTTTAAGATCCCCTGAAAAATATCCGAATATAAGCGTCTGCTGAAGAGAATCTCTTTGGTATTAAAAATGCCAGAAAACGCATAGATCCTTTCTAACTCGAAACCCAGAGTTTTTATTCTTTTTCTTACGATTTAAAGTGATTTCTATATATCCTATACACTCAAATGGCATAGTAAAACGATGCTCACACATACAATACTTTAATTAAATATTAGGATTTTAGATACGAACATATTTCAATTAAAAAGAATTCAATTTGAATTCAACATTTAAGTATTCAAAATTCTTTTAAAAATACATTATTTTTTATTTAAAAAAAATATTAAAATACATATAAAATTTGTGGTAAATATATTTAATTTTGATGGGAAATATATTAATACGCATAGCTCTGTTATATTCTTTACCACAATTATAGTCATCCGATTTATTCAAGTATTTTCTTATTATCCATAAAATTGTCTATAATCGACTTTAAGTCTTTTTTCTAAGCCATAATTCGCTCTGTAAAATTGCAATTGCTTAAGGGTAAACCAAAGTATAAATTTTTAAGCATTTCCCCTAAATATTATCTCTCATTAATCAATCAATCGAACAAATATCACGTATACGCTGCGGCGTTGAGCGCGCATTTAAAAAATATAGAAAAATTTAGAAATCATTTTCCAAACATTTATGGTATAGATGTGTGGTATGTGGGGGTGTAGTATATCCTGGTATGTGTGTGAGTGTGTGTGTGTGTATGCTGAGAACTTTTGCATTATGGTTGGTGGAGACATAAATCAAAATACCATTACGCCCGAAAGGTCCGCCCACCGCCCATATCAGGAGACACAACCCATGCTGTGATTTATTAGAAAAACTGCAAGGGAAAAACCTCCGAAAGAGGAGAAAATGTAGTGGCGGGGGGGGGATAGAGAGGGAGGTGCAAAAAGGAAAACAGAAGCAGCAGCAGAAGCAGCAGCAGTAACGCGTTTCTTTTGATAAAAATTTTGAACTAAATCAAAACTTCATTTCACATCGGTGCCATTTCTTGCGCCCGGTCCTCACTTCGTTCGGTTTCAGTTTTCAGTTGAGTTGAGCGAAAACTCCTCCCATTCATGCCACATCTCTCTCGCTCTCTCTCTTTCTCTCTGTCCTTCTCTCTCTTGCAAGTTGCAACAAAAAGTGAGACGAGGAAAAGTGCACAACATCGAAACAAGAAATGGCGGCAAAACTAGAAAGTCTGGAGCCCAGGGGAGAGGCGGTATGTGTGCGGGGAGGATGGATACTCAAAGGAGAGATGCCTCGTCCTTTTGCTCAACGGTGTCGCATTCAACGACGACTCCAACGACAACGACAACGACGATGCCGCATCGTTGTCCGTGCGACTTGACTCGACAAAATTCACTGCTCTGGCTGTCAGTTCAATAAATCATTTGCGTTTTGACACGCCAGTCCCCACCCTGGGCAGCTCCCCGCCCACCCCACCACCATTGCTGGCTGCTGCGCCAATGAAAATCCATAAATACAAAAACAAAAGCAAAAAAAAAAGGAAAGCAGCGAAAGGTTTGAGAGCCGAAGGTTGGGATACCCTTGAAGGTACAGCGAGGTTGTGCGGGAGATTTTCTGAATACTTTTTTTGGTACTTCTAAAGCAACTGATGAAGCTTCTGATTTTTTTTAGAATATTCTGAAGAAACAAAAAAGTTTTTACACACAAAAAAATATTTTATAGATCGGTTATTCCTATGGCCATGATTTATTCTAGAAATTCTACTATTAAATAATTAAAATATTTAAGCTACCCTCCGAAAGGGTACAAAAAAATCAACCAACAACAACAACAGCAGCATTGAGAAAAATAAAAATAGAAATAGAAAGAATACAACGGCTGCCATTGCCACCGAGACGCGACTGTGAAACAGTCCCAAAAGCCCGGCTTCCAGGCTCCTGGCTCCAACCTCCATGCTCCATGTGGGATGCACATAAATTTCAAGCTGTGGGAAGAAGCAAAAGAGGACTCCAAAGCTGCAGTAGAAGCAGAGACGTAGACCGCCAAGCTGCTGGAGAAGCGGAGAGGACCGTCAGGCTGCAGTAGAAACGGAGACGTAGACCCTCAAGCTGCAGGAGAACCAGAAAAGAGGTGGCAGAGGTACAGTCACCCAGCAAGTCGAACACCAAAGCGTTGGCTGCCGTTCCACCAGTCTATAGATCAGAGCGGGAGAGAGAGCGAGCGCCCATACTATGACAGCAGGTGGTGTTGCCCATGGGCCATGGAGGTGGCGGTGGCGGTGGCGTTGGAGCACACTCATGATGACGACGATGATGACGATGTCGTTGCAAGGACGACTCAAGATGCATTCACACACACACACACAGCATGGTTGGCGGATGGTGGTTGCTGTGCTGAGATGGTAATATATTACACCTGGAATGCAGCTCTTGAAATGGTTGTTTGCCACGCCCATAAACAACAGTTGCTGGAGATGTCAGAATAGCCCACTTGATGGCTTGCTATGATGCTATGAACAGCAGCCAGCTGTTCTTCACAGATATCCCAATAAAAATCTGCCAGCCATAACGCTAAGGTTTAACCCTCACTTCCAAACCCGAAAACAAAAGATTTAACCACATTTATTGTATGTTCACCATTCGCTGAAGTAAAGCACAAAAGTTTTTGGCGTTATAAATCAAACCCTTTTTGGACATTTATGATCGTAAAGTTGAAAAAATAAACAAAATAACATTATATGCAAGGCAAGGCAAGGCAGGGCAAGGCAAGGCGTATAAAAATGAACAACATTATTTAATGTGTCGCGTTTCAGTAATAAATTCGTTCGAGAGTCGAGCGTTGTCGCTGAATGTCTCCCTTATCATGCGAGTACTCGTATTATAGCATCCTTAAAATTAAAGTCAAAAATTGGTAAACGAAGCGCGGCCCTGCTCTCAATAATCATTCATAAAGCGCCACTCTGCTGCTGCTTGCTGCTGCTTACTGTTTTATTTTCTTTTCTTTTATTTATATTTTACGTTGGAGAAAATAAATGATTTAATGAAAATATTGAGGTCGCTGAGGAAATACAATGCAGAAGTGAATTATGAAAAAATGATTTAAGAGCAAAGAGTATTGTGGGTGTAGTAAATCATTCGATTAATTACAGACTATGAAACAAGCGCAACTTTTGCTGTGACTGTACTTGCTGTTGAAGGGCGTTCTTTTTGGTTAAAAAAATCTTCTCCAAAAAGCCAGACCTAATTACGACCCTGAATGAAATATTTAAAGCCTGCCTGACGTAAGCAGCAGAGTGGAGTACAATCTAAAACTAAGCAAAAGCAAACAAACAAACAAACAAACAGAATGAAATGCGCCAAGCGACAATTTCTAATTACAAATTCGCCACAACATTTAACCCGTTTTTTGCCTGCAACTGGACACACGAGCTGGCCCCACACGCTGGATAATTTCCATAGCCTTCTCCCCCAAAAACACATACAAGATACAGAAACACCTTTGCGGGGCGAGAACAAACACAGAAAGAGAGAGAGAAAAAAACGTGTGTAAAAAACATGCAGTTTGGGAATTAAACGACTAAGGAGTTACCCTTGAGACTAAGTATTTCTGAGCTCAGAATTTATTGGCATTTGTTTTTAGATGAAGCAAATACTTTGACAGATCGTCAAATCAGTTTTCAGGCTAAGAAATCCTTAGGTTGCTCCACTTCTTTTTCTGTATTTACCCAAAAGATTATTCGATTCAAATGAAATTCGAAACACTGATAAATAATGAATATAGCTATAAGATTCCAAAGTTCGAACACTCTAGCTATAATTTTAAGCAACATTTTCAAAGGAGAAAGTAAGCTTGATAATTTGAATTTTAAAATTATAATTTTAGATTATTTTTAATGAGATTGTCTTCTGCTTTTCTATAAGATAATTCCAAGCAAAAAGTTTCGGATCCACAGATCAGCAATTCATACCTTCTACCACACTTTACCACACCCATTTATACCCCGTTTGACACCCTACAATTACCCAGAAATACTAGAATACTGGGAGAGAGACAACAAAAAAAAGCTCAGCTTGCAACATTTTATGCTGATCCCTGTCAGGCAACAAAACACACATAATCTTCAAAAAGGAAAACAACGCAACGCAGCGCCAGAGAACAACTGGAGGGGCAAGGATGAACAAACAAAATATTTATGTCTCCAACCCACCTAACTTGCAACACGCTGCCAGGCGATAAACGTAGTGCCACCAAGACTAAAAGGAGGGGATGCTTCTGCTCCTGCTCCTACTACAGCAGGGTGGGGGTTCTTTATGCAAAGTGCAGGGGTGGTGGTAGGGGGTGCAAGAAAAACAACAACAAACATCAACCAATAATGCAGACGCGATTATGTCCAACCAGGAGCAAAAATAGTTACGGCCAACAGAAGGACAACTCCAGCTTCGAATGTGAAGTGTCAGGATGCCAGGGGAGGAGGAGGAGGAGAAGGCAGGACACTCTCACGACAAATGGGAAGTGGGAAAAAAAGCAAACAGAAAAAAAAACCAAAAAAAGGAATGAAAGAAAGCAGAAAACTGAAAGAGAGCAAAACGCAAAAAAAAAACGAAAGTGTTGCACAATGGGCGTTGCTTCAAGTCGGCTGCACACACACACACACACACACACACACTCGAGCACAGCACACCAACACCGAGGGGGGGGGGACATTCACCAATACTGTCCTGTGATTTATGTCACTGACGAGCACTGCACCAAATGTGCACTGAGAGAAATTGGTGCCTGATGCCTCAACAATGAACAAATTGCCAGCCCAACTGCATTTCGTTTTCTGATCCTTTTTCTTTGTGTGTAAAAATGCAAAAAAAGAAACAAAAAAACAAACAAAAAAACAAACAAAAACTTACGATGACGACAGCCACGACGACGACAACGACAACATCGAGAGTTGCAGCAGCAAGCAGCAGGACAGGACAACGAAGAATACCCCACGATGATGCCACTGACGAGCTTGCAACACACTGAAACGGAGGCAGGCCACCTAACACAGGAGGAGCATCCCCATCACCCCAGCCGACAGCTACAGCCCAGCTCCTGGATAGGCGGGTGCGCTGCGCCATTCGTTTGCCACACCGAGTGTCCTGTCTGTATGCGCTCTGGTGTCCTGTAGCCCTCCCCCCCTCGTAGCTGTCCTGGTGTGTGTGTGTGTGTGTGCATTTTGGATTTCTTTTGTTTCCTCGGCTGCCATTTCGTTCAGTCGCTCGACAGCCAGTCAGCGGCGTCAGCGCCAAGTCTTGCCCCATCTTTTGGATCGCCCTGCAAGCTTCCCCACTGCAAGGGAGGCTTCTTGTGCCCTTAAGAAGGGTTACATGGGTTTGATGAGGGGCTTTGTTGGAAGATTCTTTGGTCACAAAGTTCTTGGTAGTGAAGAGTAAACTAATAGAAGTATTTGGAGACTTAGTGTCCTGGTACGTGTAGACGTTGGAAAAAAATATTAAAAAATAAAAAAAATTGGATTTTTGCTAATTAAAATTCATATATTTTTTATTTAGTTTTTATTATTTTTTTTATATTTTTTATTAGCTAAAACTGTCCAGATTCGGCTCTCTATATACTATATACACCATACAGCAGGTCCTTAAAAATGGAAATAAATTTGATTTTCGCTTAATGAAATTCATATAATTTTTATTTAGTTGTTTTATATTTTTTATTAGCTAACACTGTCCAGTTTCAGCTCTCTATATCTCTATATTCCATATCTGTCACAGAAAAAAAACCGATCCTTAAGGGTATCAAATCCTACGACCCTTCAAAGCCTCTCTCTCTCTCTTCCCTTCCTTTCTCTTGTTGTTTTTGCTACCATCGAAGGACATTTTCGCAGCCCTTGGTGTCTGTGTCTGTGAGTAGGTCCTTCTAACAAAATTTAATACTTATTGTGCTTCGCCTGGCGTTTCGTATTGTTGCCATCCTGGCTACCCATTCCCCAGGCTGGGTGCCTGCATAAAGAAAACGCAAACAGAATTTATGTTGTGACATTTTAAATTGCGCAATTTTTATGAAATCCTTTTGCTGCGCCTCTCGCTCTCTCTTTCTCTCTCTTGCTGTTTCCTTGTGAAATTTACAACAAACAACTCTTGACTGCAACAAAAATGCTCAGCTCTCTCGATGCGAATTTTTCTGTGTGCAACACTCGAAACAGAAAAACAAACAAAAAATATATACGAGTCGAAGTCGAGTCCAGTCCGCTTGTCCAAGTGCGAGGTCCTGCGCGAAGCTCCTGTCAGCCGCGTGGCCTTTTATTTATTTTTATGTTTAGACCTCTCGACCAACGTCCGAGAAAACCGAGTCCCCAAATGTCCGAGCCATCTCGCCCAGCGAGAGACGACCAGAGAAAGCCCCACCATGATTTACGATGATGATGTGTCCTGGAACGCGCGCGCATCTCCAACAGAACAGCAGCACACAACAGCAGCACATACCCCAAAAGGCAGCTGCAAGATGTCCTGCAACCCCAACCCCACACACCACACTCTCCCTGGGCGTAGCTTTACATATTTTGGGCCAAAACAATTCCGCCAGATGACCCTCTGGAATGCAATCGTTTGTTTGGATTTGCCACTTCAGCAAAGGGAAAAGGGACGACTGTTTTCTTGAATTTTGGATAATGAAATGCTCTTGAATTATTTTAAATAAATTGGGGGTATGGTAGGGGATATTTCAATGAAGATCATTGGAAAATTATAACAAATAATGGGCACAAAATAATATATTGGGTCTATGGTAGGGATATTTCCATGAAGATCATTTGGAAAGTTGAGTAAACTAAGGCAAGAATTTTTTGAGTTTTAAATGTGATTTGGAAGAAACTTAAACGCTTAAGACTGTTGGAAATCTTTAAGCAAATAAAGAAAAATACTTAATGATACATGTCCTGTCTACTACTCTTCGTTTTATTGAATAAATAAATAAATAATAAATATAAAAAGAGAAGCCTAAGAAGTATAATTAATACCCAAACCCACAGTTAAGGCAAAGCAAACGCTGCTTAAAAATATTTAATAGAAACATTTCCAATCTTGCCTGCCTTTTTTTGTACACCAATTGATGAATCACTTCCTCTACAATCAACCGAATTACATGGAAATTTTCGCTTTGTTTTGTGCATATTTTTATTTTCTATTTTTAATGCACAAAAACACACACAATGGAAATGGGCAGCAGCGACAGAGATGCATTCCATAATTGTGATTACTTTTTGTGCAGTGGCAGTTTTTTGTTTTTTTTGTTTGTTTGTAGGACTGTTTCTTGCTGTTAATAAAAATTTACGATTATTGTTTTCACATTTTTCATGTTTTTGTCAAATATTAAAAACATTATTTTTCACACGAATTGGCGTCACATAACGGCGATGTGTCCAAGTGGATGTGTGTCTCTCTCTGAAATTTTATTGAAATTCGCTGATGGAATCCGAAAACGAAGAGGAAAAAGGCAAAAAAAAAAAATAACTGAGAATTGCAGCGGGTAAAATCGCATTCAATCGGTCGCCAGAAACATTCGCCACTCATAACTCAGAGCCGTTCGGCGCCAGGACAGAAGAGGAGCCAGCAACCAGGACCCAGGACTGGACACATCAATGGACATGGACACAAATCCATTGGGCGATGGTCGACGATGGCATTCCCATTGTTGGTTGGTTGGTTCGTTGCAAGAGGATTCAGGGGACAATTGTCAGGCAATAAATCGATGTGTGTAGGGCTGTAAATTTTTGGCGGATGGCCGATGAAAAAGTGCATATTATGCAATTCGACAATACGCCAAACATGTCGACCTACGCATAACCGCCACCCCACTCCATTCCCTTACCCCTACCCCTCACTCGATTCCCATTGCAGCGGAAACGGAAACGCGCACACAAGTTCTTCTCTTCTTCATCTTTGGCTCTGCCACTGCCACTGCCTCTGGCTGCTGCTGCTGCAACAACGCTTTGCATATCAATGAAAATGCATAAATTTTTATTCGCCCTCAATTTTCACGCTGTTTTTTTTGTTGTCTGTTGTTGTTGTTGTTGTTGTTCTGTTGCACTACCGACGCTTGCATTGCCCCATCGCCCATCGCCCATTGCCCAATCCTGTCGTCCATCAAGAGGCATAAATCAGTTTGGAGGTAGCAGCCAATCCAACAACAAAAACGCGTAGCTGCCAACCGGAAGCTGTGCGCACACACACACATACACACAAAAATGCCCCCCAGTTCTTTTCGGGGCAGTCATTGACGAAACGTAATCCCTGCTTGGGTAGCGAAAAAAACTGCACCAAAGCAAAAACATTGAAAATCCATAAAAATGCATCATAATTTCCTGGACACAGTCCGTGCAGCTGTGGAACTGTAACTGAAACTGGATCATCGTCATCAGGGTATGCGTAACAGCCAACTGGCTAACCAACAAAAAAAAATTGGTAGTAAGAGAAGAGAGGAAGTGTCCGACAACAAAGCCCCTAAACGAATTGTGAAAAAAATCTACACATTAGGGTTAGTCAAAATTTGTTTTTGAATGGAAATCTTGTAAAGGAAAAATTTCTTTATTTGGGGATTTGTTCACTGATAGAAAAAAAACCAAAGTAAAATTAACTACAATCATATTTTAATTTAAAATGCGATTTTTAAAAACAAACATAGTAAAATTAAATAGAATTCACGTTGATTCAAATATAAATGTATTAAAATGCCTTTTTTATACGTTCATATTTAATCTTAATACAAAACACTTTAAAATAATATAATATATTCAATTTAAATACAAAACACTTTTAAATAAATATAATATAATATTAAAATTATTCAATTTAAATATAAAATATTATTAAATTAAATATAAAATATATTCAATTTAAATATGTTCATATTTTTATCAAAATGTAAGTGAAAAATATTCAATATTAATACAACCACTCTTGGATAAAAATCAATGGCATAAATGAGTGAAAATATTGAAATTTCAGGGCTTTTTCCTATCGGTGTTTAGAAGAATATTCTGGTGTTTTTTAAGTGATTTTTTCTTTATATAAATTATAATTTCTATAACTTGAATTGGGTAGAAATTTTACGCACTAAAGCCCTCAAACTTTTCTTCATTTCTAATGCCCATATTTATTTCTCTAAAACCACATTGACTTACCCCAATGCGCATCATTTATATGCAACATGCCCCACACTTGAGTATGCCCTGCCACTGGGCTGCAACAGTGGCTGCTGCCTGCCCCATCAAAGCCAAAGCCAACAGCATGACCAACGCAGTACGTAGAAAGGGTCTGTGTCTCTGCCTGACTGCAGTCTGACTGCTGCGTTAATAGATTTGCAGTGCCTGCTCAATACCTGTGCTGTGTGTGTGTGGCCCCCAGCCCATACCCCAAATGATTGCATATAATCACAGGATGCTCCAGTGATGGCGGCTCGGACGCTTTTGTGTTGTACTTTTTCTTGGCCAAAAAGTGGCCGTAAATTTTACTTCATTCATTCGGTGCCACAGGACAGCAGCAGCAGCAACAGCAGCAGCGGCGAGATCCTGTGCACAATTTTTGAGTGCATTCGATGCGATATGTTGGCGGCCTGTCCACATGTCAGCCTTGCATTTATTTATTGAATTATGACTCTTGAGAGAGCCACACAAAAGGCACAAACAAACAGGGATTGTAAATGAAATACGGCCAAAAGAATGATGGAGAACATGCAGCAGGATGAGCAGGAGGTGGAGGTGGAGGTGGAGGTGGAGCAGTGAAAAATGAAGAATGGGTAAATGGCTTTGTTTAGGAATTTGAAATTTGAAAAGCTGAAAAAATGTTGTTAGAGGGGGGCGCGTTACAAAATTCCTATTAAGTTCCCCTACCCCAGAGCTCATTGCAATCTCTTGCAGCCAACCGATCTTAATTTGTTTCACGCACTGTTTGTCCTTTATGCACAATGTCTACCAAAAGTCAACAGCCGCAAGGTGGTGTCAGATGAAAGAAACGCAGCAGGCAGCAGCTGGCTTCACTTCTCCAAAGATTTTACACAATTTATGCAAATATTTGAGTCGGCGCTGCCTTTTTAATTGTTTCTAATTTCAAATGTTGACACGACGCCCACACAACACACACACACACACACAGTAGAAAACTGTGTCCAATGCGCTATCTCGCTGTTGACACACCCATCCCGCCGTAGGTGCAGGTGCAAGTGGCAGATTCGTTCCATTTAACCGAGTAGTTTCCTCTTCTTTTCTTTTGTTCACTTGCCGTCACGTTTTTTGAACAAAGATCCACATTTTAATTAGCCAGTTGGAGGAGCAGTGGAGCAGTGGGAGGCAGCAGCTCCGCACCGCGCCGCTAAACAAAGTTTTTGAATGGATTTAACGCTGGGGAAATTTACAATTTTCTAACTCAACCTGTTGACTTGGCACGCGATGCTGGCTAGGCCAACAAGCACTTGTGCATTGCGGTGAACTTCTTAAGACTCTTTCTCACATGTTTTAAGTAGTGTTTAGTTTGCTCTAAGATTTCTGTATAATTAACTGTTTGATCTCTTTCAAAAGCGGTGTCTTTTTGAGCATTTTTTAATCAACAATAAAGATAAAATAAAATAAATATGTTCCCATTGAAATGTCGTAATGTTCCCCATTGAAATGTCGTAATTTTTGAATGAGGTACTACCGATGTGACGGCCGATTTTCCGCATGAATACGCCAGATTTTTGAATAATTTCCACAATTTTATAGCTTTTGAGCATTAATTCTGGCTATTCTGGTAAGGGTTAAAGTTCAAGGCAGTTTCAAAAATTGTTTGATGACCCCAAAACAGTTGGAAAATATAATTTAAATTTTCTAAAAAAAAATGATTCTCAAATATAAAGAAGTTTTCTAGCAGCCAATTCTGTACTTTTTCGAAGGAATTTTTTACTCGTTTTCTTTACCCAAAATTCCTAAGATATTAAAAATCCGAATTGTGCTAAAACTCTCCCAAACAACTAAATATTATTTTTCTTGTAAAAGAAAACTCGCACAACTATTTGTTTCAGTGTGAAAACACTTCACGCTTTGATGTCCACAATTCGTCACATTTTGATGGACAGATAAACCCCTTCCAAATCGATTGGCAGCTTTGCTTTGTTTCTGTTTGGAGTTTCAGTTCTGTTTTCAACTCGAAATGAATCACTCACGCGTGTTGCGGGCCACAAATATTGTGCTGCTGCTGTCGGGCTATCAGATGTATTGGTTGGACTCGAAGACCCAGCGTTTTCGATTGTCCCTGCCCGGCATTGTCTATATCTTTGTGCTGGCATGCATTTATGCGGCCTGCTTTGCGCAGCACTTTGATGCAACTTCATCGATGCTCACGATTCTGGAGAATGTATCCAAATTTCTATATGGATTGACCCGATTGCAATTGTTGTTGGGTGTCAAGACGTTTGGCTATGCGGTATACTCATCCGTCAGAGCTGTGGGCGTCATTAATCCACTGCTGGAGTCTCTGGCTGGCAGGGATAGTGGATTTCGGAAAGAAGAGGCCATGGCCTATGCTCTGCTGGTGTCCACTTTTGGTGTGCTGCTCTGCTTTGGCTTCTTCATTGCCTACGAAATGAAATTCGAGCTGCCGCCACTTAAGGATGCCATGATTGGCGCGGCTCTCTTTATGCCACATGTCTGTCTTGCCGGCTCCCTCAGACTGTACAACATTTTGACCTGGCTAACGCGTGGCAAGTTGATGGAGATCCAAACGAATGTGCACGAGGCACTTGCTGCCAACTCGAAGAAAGATGAGCTGGAAATGGCCTCCACATCCTTCACGGTGTCGGTCAGTAATTCCAGTCTGGACCATCTCGAGAGTTTGCAGCAACAATTGCAGCTCCTTGGCACCCGTTTCGGTAACTTCTTCGCGGCCATGCAGTGTTCTCTGTTGTTTCTGGTCAGCATGAATGGCAATTGTCTGCTGTTTGGTATCTATTCGTACATTTACTATCGAAATACCTGGCATGTGCTCTTTGAGGATCGCAAACGGAGAATTTTCTATGCGGCAAATGCCTCCATTTATGCCTGCATTGCTTGTGATTATTTGTGTTTACTTTTGGTGCAGTTCTCAATGGATAAAGAGGTGAGAAAAATAATTTGTTGTCTAAGAGCCTCTGCTTTATTCTTACTCTTTTTGCAGCGTCTTGGATTTGTTAAAAGTCTTGATTTCTTTTTAATTCAACGAAATTCACTGTCCAAGCGCATTCGCTCTGTAGCTAAGGATATTAAGGGCACTCTAGTGAACACTTTTCAGCCCAAATTTCTGTCTCTTTGGCGCTTTGATGTTCTGCATTTCGTTTTGGTAAAGTCTTAAAATTTTTTAAATTTTTTCTTATATTTTTAAATAATTTTTACTTGCAGCTGCTATTCTTTCAAGGCCTTATATTTGCGCTCATTATAATGTATCATTATTTGAGTGATGAAATATTAAAGTTGCAAGAACAATTAGATTCAACAGATGATAAATAAATAATTTAGCAAAAATTTCCAACTTAACTCAGTGTCAGTGATTTGTGCTACATAATTAGATATCTACTGCAGCACTCTCTATCGTTCTTTGGGCCAACAACTTCATATTAATTATCTTCATATGCAAAACTTAATCTATAAATTTATCCGTTTGCCTGAACCAAACAGTCCGGGAGCAACAAATCACGATTAAGATGCTAATAAAATGTGGCTACGGCTGCCCAATCAAAGCAAAATGTTTGTGGCTTTCGTTAGAGATGAGGAAACTTAATAGAAATCACGTTAAAACTAGGCAAAATGTTGATAATAATTTAAATATATTTGCTTGAATTAATAAATGAATTATTTGATTGAAAATATAAATAGTTGGAAAATTTATTTTGTAATTAATTAAATGTTTTAAAGGTGAATTTATATATATTTTTTTCTCATGAAGATCCTAAGGCTAGAGTACTTTTAATTTTGTATTCCTTTGGATTAGCACTATAAAAAATTTAATATTTTATTCCCAAATAAAGAAATTTATATGTGCTACCACCCTTTGCGATTTGAAACGTTCTCCAAGTTCTCCAAATCTGTAAAAACCTACCCTCGATTTATATATAAAATATATTTTATATATTAATAAATGTTAAATGAATTTTATATTAAGTAATTTCCTTTAATGGCAACACATTTTGTCAAATACACTGATTGAATGAGAGTAGAAGATGATATTGAGTGAGTGCTTAAATTGACAAAAAAGGTTCCAACAGAATATTTGGGTTGTGCCCGGTGTTCCGGTTACTTCTTTGGCTTTTCTTTTCGAGCTCCTCTTCCTTCTCCTTCTCTATGATGTTCACATACTCCAGGATGGCTTCACGGTCCAGCATCTTCAGTGGCTTATTGTGCTCCATGATGGCCACCTCCAGGTTGTTCTGGCCCGTTTGTGCCACCAGCAGCAGAGCGCGAACGGCCAGCTTGACGGCACCATGCTCAGAGAGCACATCTTCCTCCTTATAATACTTCTCGAAGAATTCGCGCACAGTCTTGGACGAGCGACCCGTGGCATTGGCCTTGTACTCATAGAAAATACCAGAGGGCTCCGTTTGGTACAAATGCGCCGTGCCATCGCCATCAAAGCCGCCAATCAGACAGGAAATACCAAACGGACGACGACCATTGCTCTGAGTGTACTTCTGCTTCAGCTGGGCAATGTAACGCGTAATGTACTCCACCGTAACTTGATCCTCGACATTGAGGCGATGACTCTGGCACTCCACTTGGGCGCGATTGATCAGAATACGCGCATCCGCAGTGAGGCCCGCAAATGCCATGACAATGTGCTGGTCGAGCAGACAAATTTTGCGCACTGTGCGATCCTCCTGCAGCTTGGCCACCGACCGCTTCTCCACGGCCAGCACAACGCAGCTGCCGCCGCGCACACCAACCTGGGAACAAAAATAATTGAAAATTCATTTAGCGTGCGAAAATGCACGAAAAATCGTGAGTTTTACCGCAGCGGAGCCCTTGCGTACAGCCTCTTGGGCATATTCCACCTGCAGCAAGTGTCCATCAGGCGAGAAAATGGTAACAGCGCGATCGTAACGTGAAGACATCTCTAAGAATTATTATTCTTTGAATTATTATAAACTTTGCGGAGTTGCTGGCGTCACTTGAATATGTTCCAGGCAAAGATGATGATGCTTTTCTCTATAGTTCTGCTAAGCAACACTGGTTTGCTCATTCTGCTGCTTAGCAACACTAAACAGCTGTTTTTCGGCATTAGCCAACACTGGAAAATGTATGAAATTTACAAAAGAAATACGTTAAGTAATTATAACGAATAGTTTTTGGATGATTAACTCTCGCTGACCACCATGCCGTAGGATTTCCGGCCTGAGCGGAGTGTAAGTGGAATAGGAGAGAGAGCTCTGAGATCGGTTTGTTATAAATCGGCGGAAGTCCAGATTCTGTTATTGAGCATGGAGTAGAGCGAGCTGAGTGCTTGCAGCTGGGTGAAGTCCATCATTTGCTACTGGTCCATGGCATACATCTACTTTTAAATATTTTATGGCTATTAATCTATATAGTTACCTTATATTCCAACCAAATCAAGCTCTTGGCCGCCCATCACTGATTTACAAATACAAATCCGAGTGTGTGTGTGTGTGTGTAGAGTAATTTTCCTTATATGAAAACTCCGCCTAGGCACTGTGGATAACAACATGCAAAATGCCGGCAAATGAACATAATTCGTGTTGGTGGGAAAATCTACATAATATTTACTATGATGCCAGGATAGGCACACAAACCACCCACACAGACACACACACACACACACACACACATCCTGCCCCAATGGCAGTGCCTGTGCGATGCATGCAACGCTGTGGAGATGCTGATGAGCAGATAAATTCATTAGGCAAAAACCATGTAATTGTTCCACCAGGGCAACAACGACGACAAGGACTATGGCAAACAGGAGCAGGAGCAGCAACCCAAGCAAGGATGTGGATGTGGCGGACATTTGGCTCAGCTGGCAGCAGTGCAACTGGCAAACCCTGGCAAAAGGCAACCCAGACGACCGCAGATCTTAAGTTTTGCTTTGCTGGCAAGAGAGACAGAGAGAGAGAGAGAGAAGAGAGTTGGGAGTCACGAAGCGTTACTAAATACAAATTAAACAAATCCATAAATAATGTTTAATAATATTAACAAGGATATTAGCAGAGCAGAGCACATAGATAGAGAGAGAGAGAGGTAGAGAAAGAGCAGCTACAGATGCGCTCTTGGTTATGGTTGTTCCTGTTTTGAGTTTTGCCACCTCGTCGCCACCTGCTGCATTCCATTCCACCTCCTGTGCTCTGCATGGTTGCTGTTTCTACGTAGTCCTTTGTGTGGTTTATGGGAAATGTTTCTACTGCCACCTGGGCCGTAGTTCTACACGGGTGCTTACACGTCTTGCATCCAGTCCACCCAGTCATCGTTATGGATTTATTCTTTGGCTTATTACTCTACAAAATTCGTTGGCTATACCTCTTTGGGTTTTTAGCTGCGATATCTGGCATCCACTTTAGAGGCTAATTTCAGCTTCAATTGTCGCATCCGTTTCGCTTCTACAATCTGTGCATTCAAACGGGCCAGTTGCTTTTGCAAATACTTTTTGCGTGCCTGTTGGCCGTTTGCTTGTGGTGGTGCTGGTGCTTTTGGCGGCGGTGATCCTGTTGGTGTTTGCGGTCCTCTCTTGGGCGTCTTCCTGCGCTGCATGTGACGCTTCTTAGTGCTCGAATCATCGGAGGAAGTATCATCGCTGGAATCATCGGTGGTATCGTCAGAGCTGCTCGAGGAGCTGCTTAATTTGCGCTTTCGTATTGCCATGGGCAATGCATTTCGTACACGTGGATCGGCAGGCGCTTTGGCCATCAGTTTGGAACGGACAACAACTCGAGATTGTAGGGGCGCATTGGACGCACGAGGGCGTTTGGTAGGACTCGGCGAACGACGGCGTATGAAATTACTGGGCGAGCGACCGCGCATTATAGCACTAGGAGAACGACGCCGCATGGGCGGACTGGGCGAACGACGTCGCATGGAAAGACTAGGGGAACCGCGGCGCATGGAAAGACTAGGGGAAACGCGGCGCACGGAGAGACTAGGCGAGCGACGCAGCATGGGACGAATGGGCGTTTCACGGCGCATGGGCGGAGTGGGCGAAGGATAGCGATTCGCTGGATACCGCATTGCAGACCGATTTGGTGGACTTGGCGAGCTGCGCGGACTAAACGACAAGTGCAGACCAGTGCGGTGGCTCAGTCGTCCATCCGGACTGGATGGACTCGGACTGGAACTGATGCAGCGTCTCGATTTGGTTCGACTGGAGCTCCGAGAGCGACGTCGCTTGGCGGTGGCCTGCGTTGAAGCCAAGTGTCGGGCATATCGAGGAGGAGACACACTGGGCGACGGGCATCTGGAGCGTGGTCTCAAGGTGACTGGCGGCGAGTGGGTTTTCTTGCGCTTAACCGGCGGCGAGTGAACGTTCTTGCGCTGGACAGGCGACGAGCCGCCAGAGTGGCCACAATGCGAACGCGACAACTCCGGCTCCTTGGTGGGGGAGAATGCAGTGCTGTCGCCACCCACACTTTGCCACGAGATCGAAGTGCCATCCGTTGTCGTGGTCTGGTGGGTAACCAGGTCCTTGCGTTGCACGTTGCGACCCTGTGCATTGCCATTCCTGTACAATGGTGTCGGCAGCAGGGGGCCAATCCTCATGAGTGGCCTGTTCTTTGAAAAGTAGGGAAGGACCGACTGTTCGTAGTGCTGCATGCAAGGGACCATGCCCATCAAATAATTCACCGAAGCTACAAATAATTCAAATAATAAAAATTAAAATAAATCAAATTAAAATAATTAAAATTCAAATAAATAAAATTTAAATAAATAAAATTCAAATATTTCAAATTCAAATAAATAAAATTCAAATAAATAAAACTAAAATAAATTAAAATTCAAATAAATAAAATTAAAAGAAATAAAACTAAAATAAATAAAATTTAAATAACTAAAATTAAAATTAAAATAATGAAAATTCAAATAAATAAAATTCAAATAATTAAATTTCAAATAATTAACATTCAATTAGTTAAAATTAAAAAAAATATATAATACAAGTTCCTGTACGAGTGTTGTACCCACCGCTGATGCCAGCCCTGGGCAGCTGTTTCTTCTCAAACATCTGATAGAAGTTGTTGCCTTTGTCCGGCTTGTAGAATGAATCGTCGCTGAGAACTTCACCTTCCTCGCAGTCACTGGTCTGCAGTTGTTTTTGCTGGAGCACCTCGATTGATGGCTGCATATCCGAATCTCTGCTAACTTCTCCTTCTTCGAGTGCAATGGCTGCGGCAGTTGAGAGTTCTTTCACCTGTTTGGGTTCCGCCACAAGCCCATCGTCAGTGGATTCATATTCCTCAATTTCCGGCATTTCCTGGAGATTCTGTAATGTTGTCAGCTGCTTGGAATCTTCGTATTCTGGCTGCTCATTCTCATCGCTGATAGCTTTGTCTTTCACAATATTGGGTACATTTATTTCCATAGCTGAGGTTGCATTTTCCTGCTCTAGCTCAAGCGTTGAGTTGTTAAATTCAGATCCAAACTTTGTCCCTTCGGGCCATTCAATGTCTCCGCTTTCAGGCTGTTCCTGTGCAGCTTCCTGCCCCTTTTTGGGTGACTCCGATGCTATCCCTTCGCACTGCTCAATTTTTGCACTCTCCGGTTCAGCTGAATCCTCTGAACCTGAGCCAATGGCTTCGTTCTGTTCCTTTTCGTGCCACTGACTGAGATTCTTACATGCTGCCCGTTGCGGCTGTTCAATGTCCCTAAATTCAGGATCATTCTCTGCATCGTCGTGCACCATACCCGTCTCAGATGCTGCGCCATCCAACTGCTCCATTTTATTATTGCTCTCCGTTTTCTTTGGCCCAGAAGTGTTGTTGTTGGCACTTTTAGCGGCGAGCACGTCGGCTTTTTTCGCACTCGCCTCCCTCTGTGCTGGTGGAAGATCAACTGCAAAATATTAACTTATTTCATACTCCTCTGTGTGCAAGACAATATGGGATTGAGGTATACCTGCGGGTTGTTCGCCTGGCACCATCTTGGAATCGGCAGGCGAAAGCGCGGCCGCAGGGCCCTTCAAAAGTTTTTTCCCTAAAATAAATATTAAATCTGGTTTTCCGCAAAGAAACAAGTACAAATGCGTACCTTTATCCGTACATATGAATAATTTGCCATTAATTTCATGGTTCTTTTGGTTCTTAGGCGATACACTCCATTCTTTTATTGGTTCCGCTTGGCTGTGAAAAAAAATGTTACAACAAAACACTTAATGTGCATATAAAATTATGGAAACACTTTCCAGGGCATACTTACACGCATTTATCAAACGAATTCACAGATTTCTGGGACATATTTGTGGCGCTTAACTTTACGCACTTCAAACTTCACAAATATCAATAAAAACGTACCAAAAAAATGTATTTTTATTACAATATTAATTATTATTACAATTATTACAATTGCAGATGACGCCGCGTTCCAGAAGCTCTGTGCTGAGTTGCCAGACTGTTGTGGTTGAAAAATATGGCCACACGAATTTTGTGCAAAGTGAATAAATTTCAAGTTATTTTTATGAGTCACACTGCATAATCAAATCACAATCACTGCAATTAGGCTTATTCAATATATTATTTTTTAAATATTTTTATTTACAAGAAATCGATAATGGGTGTATTTTGATAGTAAGAAACATTAGTTTTTAACAAATTTCTTTAATGTGAAAATTGATGTAAAAAGCTTCTAAAAATCAGCAAAAATTTTTTGTTCGCTATTTTCTTGTTTATTTTATAGTCATGTATTTTGCATCTTTTTTATCTAATTAATCTTTTTTATCTACTAAAAAAAACATTGTTCTTGTTAAAATTTTTTCCACTAAATCTCTCAACAATTTAAAACAAAAATAAATAAATCCCATAAAATTTGCGCCATCTCGGCTAACGTTATATTTTTAAATATTTAATTCCTCGCAGTTTTTAACGTAACGCTAGTAACATAAATCACATGCCTCCGCGGATTTAATACAAATACAAAGATTGAAAAGGTTTTTATATTATAACTTGGAAAATAAATACTCAGTATTTTAATTATTACAAAACAATTATGTAAAATTAAAAATATTTTATAAATTTTAATTGTTTATCCTTTTTTGGCATTTATTTAAATTGAATATCGTTAAATAACTAAAGGGCGTAAGAGTCACCGTAAAAATATAACTATATAAATATTTTACTTAAATAAATATTTTTTATTTTTTTTAATAGTAATCTAAGAACTAGTGAATTCTTTATTAAAACTGCGCCAAAACTTTACTCGTTTCTTATGAAATATTCCATTTATTTGAACAGCATTTCTGTAGCACTTCTTGCCCACACCGTTATCTCATCTCTCATCTCAAATGGAAGTCTTAACATTGTAAAATCAAATGACAGTGGGGCATAGCAAACCATTTTGGTACACACACACACATTTAAATGCTTATTAAAATGCATGTTTCCAGATGAAAATTAGACAAAACACAAAAGTCCTGGCCCTGGTCAGAGTGCCTCCTGGAGGGGTGGGTGGGGGGTGAAAGAAACGCTTGGAGCAACAGCATCAATTTCCACAAAATTGCGCCACTAAATTACCATAACGTTTGTGAGGATGGGGGACCACCAAAAGTAGATCCCTTGCCGCCCTCTGCCCGAAAAACCAAACGAAGACGAGCCAAAACTAACGGAAACATATTACGGCAACTTGAGAGAAAAGGCGACAAGTGAGAGACGAAGACGAGCCATGGAGCAGATTGTGGTGGTGTGGTGGCAGCCCAGACAAATGCCGAGGAATGCCCAGCAACAAAAAAACCCGCCACAAAACAAAGAAAAACATCGCTGAAAAACGCAAACATCAGCGCAATGCGGCAATGGAGTTACCTGAAGCGCCACAACAGATGGAATGAGCAGAGGGAAAAGGTATGGTATGGTATGGGGGCATGTCCCACAGGACTTGTAAATAGCAACATGGCAAACAAGTTAAAAAGTTTTCCTTCTCTGTTGTTCTTTGGCATTTCTTTATGCCACACGGATGCCTTGCCACGGGTGCCGCGGCCCCAAAACATAATCGTTTCTCATTTCAATGCTGGCGGTACACCCCCCGCCCCACCCAGATCCTCGCTTCCTCTTCTCGTCCTGTTTCTGGGCTCAGTGTTGGCCCCGCAATTTAGTTTTGAGCGTAATTTCTTTTAATAGCGCCAGTCGACAGATAAAATTCAGCAAACCCAAAGAAGATGTCCCGTCCTGACACCTGACATTGCGCCCAGCCATACTCCCTTCAGGTCAAAAGGTGTGGCAGAGGGCAGGGTGGCAGGATATCGCAAGTAAATTGCTTAATTTTGGCCATGTCTCCGAGGTCTGTGTGGGTCTGAGGGTCTAGGGCTCTGGGGTTTCAGGGTTTCAGGGTTTTTGTTTTGTTTTATTGGAAGGCCAGGGGACAGAACTCTCGAGAGTCAGGCAGGGGGCAGCAGGTTGACGTTTTCCATGCCATGACGATTTCATTTGCATTTTATGATAATTGAACTTCATAAATATGTCACGCGGCAGCATCTTAAAAGTGCCAGAAGGTAAGCGAAACACAACCAGGAAATGCTGTTGCCTCTGTGTGTGTGTGTGTGTGTGTGTGTGTGTGTGGTGGCATGTGCTTCATAATTATTTTGAAGTGTTGCCATTAATTTGAAATACTTATGGCCGTGTGGGTTGGCTGCTAAACAACACTGGATAACGATGCTTACAATTTAAATATGTTAAATAAGTACAGAGGGGCAGGCCATATCCTAACCAGGCATCGTTAAGTTACTTGACACTTCCGTAGTGCCTGCTGGTTGCCCTCAGAGATTAACTAAGATTTAAATAAAGGTTTTGGTTAGGCAAATAAGGTTGCTTCAGTTCCTCCTGGGGACTGCTGTGGTTGCGCACCAAATCGAAGCTAATTTGGTACTCACTTTAGTCAGGAAAAATCTCATGCCCAAAATACCACTTCAACACTGAGATTCCCATACAATAATTCACCTTCAGCGCAACTCCTTGGCTAAAAAAATAAGGGAAACATTTAACGCCTCATTAGAATCCCGACAGCCGGCAATTCAACAAAGCAACGGCACAGCATCCATCTTGAGCCGCATCGCGAAAGGATAGAGCGCCAAGCCAGGCCAGGCCAGGGACCATGAATAAACTCTGGCATAAACAGGATGGATATATGGCCAGAGCGCAGTGGCAGTACCAGCGCGGCAATGAATATTAATGAGATGTCATCAGTCTTTCGTCAAATTAAAACGCACAGCGGCAGCGGCCCAGAACGAACGTTGAGACCTGGAGGACCTGTCAGGAGCAGGAGCCGCCAACAGACGGCAAAGACATCTCTCTCTCTCTCCCCTTGAGTCCTTGGGTGCCTGTTCCCGTGCCCGTGTTGTGTGCACATCCTGCGGTAACTTTTCTAATTGTTGCCAACACAACGCGAATAAATCAGGCAGCCAGAAAAGTGCCTGAAACTAGCTCTTCCACTGCCTTCGGGGTGTGTGTGTGTGTGTGTGTGTGGAATTTCAGCAATTTGTTGTTGCCAGTAGTTGGGTATTCCATCAGACGCTCGAGTGAGAGAAGAGGGGTTCAGGCTCGTCGAGAAGTCACAGCTTTAACCCTTTTTTAAAATGGGTGTTCTGGGGAGGACTGCTGCCGTCGTCAGCAGTCAGCATCATCGTCACACGTCAGCGCACTATCATCACGCTTGTTTACACGCATAATTATGTGTGCCAGGGATTCCGGGAATATCCATGCCACCGCTCCAGGAGACACAGCAGCACAGGAGCACAGGATACTTGCGGCTTTTTGGGGGCGCTGCCTCAGCCAACGATTTAATGCCTCGTGACAGATTTCTCACTTGAACTTAAGATGACGGGGCGGTGTCACAATTTGAGGCTGATAATATGTTAATGAGGTTTGTTTATTTGATTTATATTCCCCTTGTCAGGCGCCAAAGGTGTCGAAACCCCTGGGCAAACACAGGCGCGGTTCCTCTGGTGCTCATCCTTCATTCGTTGCGGTTGCGTCCCATTGCCGCCTGGTGACGGCTGTTCATTCAAATCACAGTCAAGTGGAAGTTAATCGCTTGTCCCCGCTACAGATTTTCCCACTCACTCACAATTGTGTGTACAACTTGGAAAGATTTTTTTATGGTAAATGTTTTTGGTTTTTCAACTCAAGGATAATGGATCGCATGAACTCGGAGTGGCTGAAGGAAAAGCACTTTGCAGGTCTTTGTATATTATTATTATTATTATATTTGTATTCTCATTATTGTATGTCAATCTCTCATTGTGAATCTCTGCTGTGTAGATTTTGAATTTGTTCTTCCTTCCAGTGGCGGCCCCATCAGGTGGAACTGCATGGATCCTCTTAACATAACTTGCGTATAATTTTTGGCACAAAGCGTATGAGGGCACAGGTCAGAGCAAATAAAAATATGTTGGCCTGAACCTCCCTTTTGGCACGTTTTGCGACCACACGCGGATCGGGTTGCGGTGCGCGCATCATATTTGATTGTAGAACTGCAGAATATTTAAATGTTAATTAACTCTCGCTATTAAGCTATGTACTTTAACTAACCCTTGAAATTTTAGTCCAATTAAATTTTAATTTAGTTTGTTCGCTTTTTTGTTCTTGTTCGACTGTCAAGAAAGTTGTAAGAAAATGCTAGGCAACAATTTTGACGTGGCACATAAAATAGGGCTGTGTTTAACAAGGGTTACAGGCTACTAGGTCCACAAAATTTTCAAAGTGCTTACAAAATATAAAATCTAGGGTTGATCGACTAAACTTAATTCTACAAACATAAACATAATTTGATTCAGCTGGCACTCTCCACTGGTTCCTGCTTACTCCGTGAGTTGTTCGGGGACTTGGCCAAATTTCTCGCAAACAGAACAAGCTAATCCGTATGTTTAGAACGAATTACCGTATACAACTAAAGTAATATGAATTTAATCCACAAATAAAGTAGGTAAACATAAAAATAGTCCACTTAAGGAACAAGTCTTCAGGCCCTCACTCGGGGATCGCTACTGTCAAACAGTGTCGCAAGTCGATCGATCGATCATCTAGGGAATATTGTCATTTAGAAGGGCTTTGATCTGAACTTCCTTCAAAATATTATTGCGTCCACTCGCTGGTTGCACGATCCGAATGTAGCGAACAGGCCTGCGCGTGAAGCAGATAGCCTGCGTGGCTTTGAATGATGTAAATGCGATATTTCGTGCGGCAATCCAGTGGGCATTGTCGCAAGAGATCTCCACGATGCAGTCCGACGTATTTGGCGTACAATTTGTAACTGATATGGTATTAATAATGGACCAGAAGGCCATCTTGATTACGATCTCATTATTGTTCACTATCAACCGACGCGCCCACCCCTTTTCTGACGCTAAATTTACACCTGGCGACACTACGGTACGATAGGGCAGATTCTCTGACTTAGTCGCTTCTTCGATGGCGTCGAATAATGTGTTTGGGTCGACGAATCCAGAGCGACGAATCGGACCCACCAATTGTTTAACTTCAATGAGAGAGAGACGTACAAGCGACAGCACCGACTTGTTATCCACGCTCGGATTGTGGCGACTCCATTTGCGTACCGCTCGAAGGATATGCACTTCCCAGGAACAGAAACTGTCCCGTCTCAGGATTTCTTCAAGTAATTCCTTAGACAGCATTGGAAAGGAGTCGTCGTTTAACATCTTGTACCCATTTCTGTCAATGAATTCGAGGCATTTCATGGTCAGCTCTTGGAGATGGTAGATTCGCGCTGCTTCAAGGATCTTGAAGGCGTTACTAACGGCCAGATGCTCGAACAGATGTGTGTTGAGTGCCGATTCGACCTCCCGAAAGCCAAAAAAATTGGCCAAACGTAGCACCTTGACGATGGCATCCACGTCAAGTGTTGATATGGGCAGAGTGCCCGAGTAAATGTAGCCAAGGATAACCTTGAATGGCTCCAGCGACACCTCTGGCAGCCGAATCACGCTTTCCGTTGACTCGGACATGCCTCCGTAGAGCAGGGCGCGGAAGTACTCACTGCGCGCGGCTAAAATTAAGCGGTGTGCCGGCAGGCGCTGATCCTCCACAACTAGAACAACGTCCGAGTAGAGACTGTTCATGCAGAGTCGGCTTAAGTCCGCCAAAACGCCCTCGCCGAAGGTGTGCTGTGGCACTTGCTCGGGCTCGTCACTGCGACGTCTCTTAGCGGCAACGGAGGATGAAGATGTTTCTTGGCTTGCCTGGCTGCTCATTTTCGCTATTCGATTTCCCTGTGTGTGGTCAGATGGGTGTTTTCTTTATATTTGCATTATGCATATTCTATTAACTCACTTTGTTTTGTTTTCTTGAGCAAATTTTATTTTCTTGCAATCTGCAAGCACGTTTCTAGAGAGGGAAGTTGGCTGTGGCTAAAACGTATCGATTGATCGCATCGATACATTGAATAGACTGCGATAGTGTGAGCATTCTAACAATATTTATTGTGTTTTAATCACTTTAATCACTCTGCGTAATAATTGCTGCTGTTTGCATTTAAGTTTATCCAATTATTTAGTGCTTTTAATTTTATGTTATGTAGAAAATCAGATCGATAAAATATTCTCCATGCAAAAGCCCCATCCCTATGGGGCAACATATTTTTTATTTAATATTCTATTCAGTATTATTAAGAGAAATCAGCATCTTTGTGCATTTCTCGAGGTGAAGAACAAGTTGCTGGTGAGGGTGTGATCATTCGAAGTTTCTCTTTTGGCCTGGGTTGAGGCCTAAGTCAAATACCATGTTTTGCGGCCATTAGTCCGTGCCGATTCTGGTGCACATTATTTCTGGGCCAATGGCACGTGTTTGGACCGCAAACAGATGAATTCCTGCAGCAGTTGAACACACAGGAGAGAGGGTGATTGGCGGAACTGCAAGGACAACGAATTATGAGCCGCAGCAGGCAGAGGCAGCGGCCACTCAGAGAGCAGTTGCGCATTCCGCCCCGTGGGGGGGGGACGTCTGGGGGCTCAGGCTCCAAAGCAAAACTGCAATTCGTCCTCGGGGTCTTTTTGTGTTAATAATAAATAAACGGGCTGTGCCAGCGCTCCGACCGTAGACGGTGCCCGGCCCCAGACTGCTTCTGCTGCTGCTGCTGCTGCTCCTGCTTGTGTTTTGGACACACCGGAGCGCATTTTAATGGACGAATGCAGGCGGCAGTGCAGACCCATAACCCAGGCCCATGCCCCATGCCCAGAACCTGAATGTGAGTCCTGGGACGGGCGGAGGGGAGAGCCGAAGCACAGCACACCTTTTTGCCGGGGTGCATGTGTGACACCCGTAGCCCATAGCCGTGCCGTAACGTACCCCTCTGTGGCCAGGACTCGCTCGCTCGCTCTCCCTCTCTCTCTCTCTCTCTGTCTCGCTTGAAATACGGCATTTGCTCGTCCATCGTTTGATTTAGCACCGACATAAAAATGATTTATCAGTGACATTAAAATAATGCACACTGTGGCGCATTTTATGTGCGAATGGATTTTCGCGCCTTTTTGTTCTCGTTGCGAGTCGGTCCTCTGCAGCAGCAGCTCCTGCTCCTGCCTCTGCCACTCGTTGGTGCACATCGCACATTTACCCCTAGACCTAGAGAGCCATAGAAAGCTTTCATACACAACCAGCCCAGCAAACCAGCAACCCCCCCTGCTGCATCCACACTCGGTTTCATAGTTGGCCCTCTCAAACAGATGCCCGTCCGTCCGCTCGTCCGCTCGTGGGGTCTGTGTCAGTCTTTGTATGCTGCCGTCAGCCGAATGTTTTACGGCCGAGGTGTTTGTGACTGAGTCTCCTCCGTGTTGCCAGAGTGGGTTGAGAGTGCACCTATCCCGAGCAGCTAGTCTCCTGCTCCTGCCCAGAGCCTGCCCAGCCCTGCCCTGCTCTGCTGCTGGAGCATCATAAATGTAAACTTTTATGCGATTATCGCGCTCTCTTTCTAGCTGCCAGGTCAGGCGGTATGTGGCAGATGCACTGGGGAAAGTTTTTGGTAGATCTAAAGATAATTGAAAGGAGGGTAATTACTAGAAGGAAGCGATCTTGCGTAGCTAAAAGATTATAGACTTTAAAATATGATTTTTGGATGAGTTTTCTCATCATTTTCCGAACCCATAGTCAAACTAATATTTGTAGCTATCAATAGCCTCTCTCTCAAACTTTTACTCACTTCCGTTTTGTTTGTGTGTCGAGTCTCGGTGTTTTTTTTACTTTACATTAGGAATCTAGCTGGAATTCCTCGGTATTAGACAGTTTTCCTATCGTCAAGGCACTCGGAATAATCCAAGAAGCTGACAAACTAGAACAGGAACATAGATGATCAAATAAGGTTCATTATTTAGGCATTTAAATTGATGATCTTGAGGATACGATCTCTTGCTACCACTAGGATCAACTTTCTTTCTTGTTTTTAAGTTTATTTGATAAGTTCAGGCTGTTTTCAGGAGAGTGAACGCATTTAGAAGAGTCTTCTTAGTGTATTCATTTAGCTTACAGGCAAAAGGGCCATGCTCGTTAGCCATGTGGATAGTGAGAGAGAGGCGAGGATCGTGACGATCAGTGAGAGTCAGAGAGCGCTAACAGTGCGCTGTTATCAGCAGCGTTTAGAGACTGCTAACCAGTGCAGTATTAACAGCGCCTGTTGCTCTGTTACAGCTGCTTTTCTTTAACTTTCTTTGCTAAATTCTTCCACCAAAAGTTGCCTTATATATTTTCTTGCAGTGCACTTTCTGTGCTATTTGAAATGTGCCATAATTTGCACCCAGATGTGTGACACAGCAGCAGCAGCAGCCAGCGCGCGAGAGACGGGCTGCCCGGCTATCAACTGGAACGCGGCTAGGATGTGCCACCACACACACACACACACACACACATTCAGAATGGACGACAACATATGCCCCCGTGCGGAGCCTGGAACTCATTTGAGCGGGTGTCCCTCTGCCTGGCACCCTTCTCTCCACCTATGTGTGTGTGTGTGGGGTGTGTGTGGGTTGGTGTGGGTTTAATGAGGACACAACATGAGGAGCCATGGAGCTGGCGCAGGCGCTGCAGGCCAGCAGGACAGCAGATAGGACATGGACATGTGCAATGCACATCTGCAGACGTCGCTGATTGCCTGGGCTACCCAATCTCAGTGGCCCATTCCCCCCAATGCCCGAGACCAGTTGGCAGCGTCAGCATAATTTCCTGATGCTAAATGCCAAACGCAGGACGAACAGGACGAACCAACGAGCCAGCCGAGCACTTAAGCCCATCCGCCGCCGTTTGCCATTCGACGACTCTCGGACTGACCGACTGCCACCGCACGGGGCGAAACTGGGCGAGGAGGTGGCTGCGCTAGGGCCAGGGATTGGGAGTAACCCGAATGGGGACAGGCACAGGATGAGGGCAGAGCAGCAGAGTGATAGCCTGCCTGCTGCCTGCCTGCCTGCTGTAGTTGTAGTTGTGGCTCTGTGTCATTGTCTCGCTTTGGGGCACAGGAGCAGCAGGCAGGGCAGTTGGGAGGCAGGACGAGGACCCACCAGCATCAGGGCAATTTAGAGAACGGCGCACACACACACACCGGCACACACACCGACACACCTGTTTTTGGGTAATTTATCTCGAAGAATTATTATTTCAAATATTTTGGTGGGCAGGAGAAGTGAAGTAGCGAGATCCCAGAGAGAATGAAGCGCACACAGAGAGAGAGAGAGAGAGAGAGACACGGGGGTTGGGGCAACGCACCGAAATAAAAGGATTTTAAAATGGTCATTTGATATGAATTATGCGCGTTGCTGCAATTACAGGAACTCCCAGACCCAGAGCTGTAACCACCCCCCATATATAAAGAGAGACGAGACCCTTTAGCCATTGGCCTCCCACCCACTTCTCACTCCTCACTTGTGTGATGCCTTTTGTCTGACGCTGTGATGCGGTTGTCTGACGCTTAAAAGAGGCGGATCCTGCTCCTGTTTGGCTTGTTTACTGGCCACCAGTTTCAGTCCTTTCAGCTGTGTGCCCGCGACTTGGACTTCATCGTTAAATAATTAAATCAGCTGCTAGACTAATATATTTCTCTTAATTGCGAGTAACTCATGGCCCAGCGAGCGGGAGAGAGCCATTTGGCCATCCCATTTCTGATTTATGTGCCATATAAATAGCGCCCAATAGCTAATATCGCTGATGGGCTGCATATGCAGTGCGGCTCTAATGGATTGTTGGTGCAATCCCCACCAAAAATAAATGGCTTGCTAGGCAGCAACTGGGAGCCTAGAAGCGCTAGGGAATGCGAAAAGCTGTTGATATTTTGAGTTGTGTTAAAGAGTTTAAAAGGGTTAGGCCAAGGACTAAAATATGGCTTATTAGCTAGATTTTTTCCTGTAAGAAAAACTTAATTTTAAATTTATTTTCTTTTTTTTTTATAAATTTCAAAATTAAGCAAAGTTTTCCCTTGCCCAATTTTTTTTTATAAATCTCAAAATTAAGCAAAACTTCTTCCCTCCCCCGAATAATCAATGAAAAATCAACAAAAATGTTAAAAAATAATTGCCGCGACACCCAGAAATTGTGTACTCCCCTGTGCGCCCTTAAATGTCCTGCAGAAAGGGTGGAAAAAAATTGAAAATGAAAGAAATGTAAAAATAATCGGCAATAAATTTAGCAAAAGTGTCGAAAACGGCAAACAGAAAGAAAGTAGAGAGAGAGAGAGAAGGAAGTAAGAGTGTGAAGGGAAGACTCAAACGGTGCAGAAATTCGGCCACGCCAAGAACTCATAGTTCAATGTCCTGGACAGGCGATGCCTGATGCCTGCCTGTGCTGAATTCTGCTGGCGTTCTGGGGTGGAAGCCGGCTGGTGGCAGGACAGAAAGGGGCGCCAGGTTCGTGGCAACCGCATTTATAATAAATTGAATTGCAATAACTCAACTTCAATCAAAAATCATAATTCATGGCGTTCGACAGGCCAGAACCAGAACCAAACAGCAGAGAGGCAGAGCGAGAGAGCGAGAGAGTCGAACGACGACTGTTGGCGAATCCTTGAGCTCTGGTTCTGCTTCGATCCTCCTGCTGTCCTTCCAAAGTATGTGTGGGTTTGCTGCCATATTTTCTTTGCTTTATTTTGTATATACTCTTTCTGTAATGTTTTAGGATTTTTAGCTGAAGAAAGACATAGCCGCCTGGGGTCTGGACTTTTACTGTACCATTTTCTAGGCTTCACAGGATCTTTCGAGTGTATTCTAAACTTCGGTTCCTGAAGCCCTTCTTTTAGCTGCTTTCGTTTTTTTTTTATTGCCTCGCAAGTTGCATTGGCGACGCAGCCGAAAATTATAAATCTACAATTTGACATGAAGACGCGCGCGACATGGTGGTGGCATCGGTGCGCGCTCTGTGTGTGTGTGTGTGTGAGTGGTTGCAAGACATGGATTTATAGACGAAGACATAAATACAAGTGCCACATCGTTTGCTGCGCTGAAGGAGTGGTGTGGACTGCTGCTGCTGCTGCTGCATCGAATCGACTGGCCAAAGACACTGGCAAAAACATTGAAAGTGCCTCAGGCCCCTTCCGCTCCCCCCAGGCAAAGGCGGAACACGCTTAAAGCCCATAAATATCCTGCCAGTTTTCCCTCCCGCCTGCAAACCTCCTTGGCAGTGGTGGGTGGATGGCAGGGGTAACGCATTTTAGGTGAAAATAATCACCGCTTCACATGAAATCATTTGGCCCAAAACCGAATGCCAAAAAGGAAATGCAAGCGGCGCCAAAATGGGATACTACCAAGGACCATCACCCATGCCCCATGTCCCATGCCCCTGCCCATGCCACACAAGTAGAATGAAATAAATTCAAAGTTCGCCCCCATATCAAGGGCAAACAAATCAAAAGTGACAATTTTTTTTTGCCTGCTGTGGAGGTTTGGAAATAGTTTAAATGATTTTTAGCATTGATTTGTGTAGAACACAAGAGGAACGACCTTTTAATGTTGCAGTTTAATGTGTCCAAAGATCGTACGACGGCAAACAATTTATGAGGATACCAAAAAAAGGAAGTTCGCTGCAAATGGCTAGTGAGGTTTTTGATTTTGAAATAGTTTTTTTCTACTTACTTTTATTTGGTATTCATGAATCATAAACATGGCCAAATAAATCTCCAAGCATCAACAAAAGAAAGGAAAGTATCTCGCAGCTATAAAGAAAGCAGGAATGTCCTTTAGTCGTGGAAAAAGAAAGAGCAATTTTGTCAAACTTCCGTTGGTGTCTTGAATGGGGAAAAAGTATCTTAGTTTTTTTAACGAAGTTTGTATGCTCTGAGATAAAAATGGAGCCAGTGAAATGTATAAACAAATAATTTAAAAACTAGAAAAAAAATGGGAAAGTTTTCTTAAATGATTTGAATAAAATTAATCTATAGATTTTAAAGTGTTTGCTGCATGATTTTGAAACATTTGAAAGTCTGCCACATATGTATCTCCGCTTCAATTTATAATTTACTGTATCCCTTAGTCTGAAATCGTAATAATTAAATCCCTTTGGCAAAAATGGTTAGGGTAACGCACATAATGGCAAACAAACAATTTTCAATGTTACCCAACTTTTAGCAAACATAAAATGCTATTACATATTTCTTTCTTTCTTGCTGATACCCTGCACTTACAGAGTTTGAGGGTAAGATCGTACCTTAAGCGTTCACACCATTGCCACAGGATTAAACAAAAAATAATAATATAAAAATTGCGAATATCATTTTAAAATATTTTTTTGCAATGCGACGACTTTTATATTATTTTTTTATATATTTAAATATTTTTCAGCAAATTGCAAATTTTATTAAAAAAATATGTAAAATATTTCTCTATAGAAATTCATCTGCGAAAAATTAATATTGTACAATTATAGGTGTGCTATCAATTAGTGTTAGTAGCCTTCTAAAACAATATCATTCAAACACTATTTATCACTATTTGGTCCAACAACCATTTTCATTAAGTCAGAACTAATTTCACTTTAAAATTAAAATGTAGAGCCAGCAGAATTTGTAAATCTTATCTACAGTAAATTAGATTTTTCAAGACGTATCTTAGCTCCGAAAATAACATTTAAATGAAAATACAAACTGAAAGCCCTGTAAAAATTCGCACCTTAAAAAAAGTGTACCAACAAAATTGCATAGACGTTACTTATCCTACTATGAAAACTGTCCTGGGTTTCTCAAAGGGTATACCACAATACTAAGACGAATTAAAACCATTCAAACTATTAATTACTATTATTATCATTACTATTAAAATTGTCCTGTGTCTCTCAAAGGGTATCCCACAGTCCTAAGCCAGATCAAAACCATTCAAACTTGTATTTTTTTTCACTTCGTCTCGAAAGTATTTTAATGTTTATTTATATGTAGATTTTTTGCTGTTTTTATTGTTGCTGTATTATTGCAAAAAGGACGCGACCCCAAAGGGCACATTTTGGTCAAAAAGGTGGCGGATGTTCGTCGCCGGATTTCGGAATACTCGTATATTTTTTTCTAGTGTCATAAAAAACAACAACAAAAAATGGAAAGGAAAGGAAAGCCCAAGTACGCAACACCTTTGCTACATACAGCGGAGGAGAGCTACTGGAGAGAACAGAGAAAAAGGACAGTCAACAAAAGAGCCGGGCAGGGGCGGAAGTAATTTACAATTTGGTAAAAGAAATGAAAATCAGACATAAAAGCAAACACTGAAACGCAGGGCAGGATCACAGGATGTGTCTGGCCGCGACGTAAATTGACAAGATTTATTTTCAATTAAAACAAGCGCAGCGCATTATCCTTTTTGCAGGACGACGACGTGGCTGCTTCCAACACTTTTATTGGCAGGCAGCATTTTTATGTTTCATCTCAATTGACAATAAATCAAAAGCGGTCGACGCATTTCAACATTTTGCACATTTTGGGCAAGAACATTTTATGCGCAAAAGTGTTGGCAGGGAGACACGAGGAGAGTCGTCTGCCACCCCTAAGCCGCAACCGCAGGCTACACAGCAGCAGCAGCATCGTTGATGAATGACGAAGGACATGCACATGCAGGCCGTGCAGGACTGGGACTGGGACAGGGTATGTCATGTCAGTATGTGTGTCTGTGTATGGCCAGCAAGGACACGCACAACGATTGGCTGCACGTCGACGTGCAATAATTTCATATGTCCCGGACAAGTAACAGCCAACAAAAGCAGAGAGAAAGGAAAGTGCATGCCGTGCAAGGACGACGAGGCAGATACACTTTTGCAAAGCTTTTTCTGCCTGCCGCATTGCAAAACTTAGAGGAAAAAGCAAGCTACCCCCTTGCAGGGTATGAAAAACAGCATAAAAAGAAAAAGAAAAGCGCGCAGCGTAGGGCAGGCAGGCAGGCAGCAGAGAGTGCGAGCTGCTGAAGGTGGGATGCAGTGCAGCCGCCTCTCATTGTTGTCCCTGGTTATTTATGGCCCATTAAGGCAAGCGGCAATTGCACATGTGTTCTTCACACTGACAATCCACCGCGTGCGGCACTCATTCTGCTGCCACCTCATGTGTGTGTGAGCAGAGTCCTTCTTGTTCTTTGATTCGAACTGCTTTCCCTTTTAATTGTTTCGCCCAGCAGCAAGCAGCAGCAAATGTTAATAATTACACCTTCCCAAAGGCCAACTGGCAAATGCCTGCCCGATTCGACACGAGTGTCGGCACATGGGCGTGGGGATGTCCCTTTGTCTAATAACCATAAGATATAATTCATTTCAAATCGTGTTACTCCACTGGAATTTATGACAGCTTACCCCACACACACACCCCATCCCATTTACGCACACAAAAAACAATTATGGAGACTTCTTCTGCTACTGCTGCCCCATTTCGTGGCACATTTAATTGCCTTTGGCCAAAGGATTCGAATGGAGACATTAGAAAAATCTGTCGCCGTCACACAGGACACACACGTCGTACTGCACCAACTGAAGCTCGTTAAAATGTTAGAATTACGAATGGCCGTAGACGGAAATGGCAGCCCATGGATGTGTCGAAGGATCGTGTGCTCATACAAATCTTTGCGTTCACATGTGTGCGCACAGAAGTTTATTGGATTTGACAGCAGAGACAGCTGCGTGTAAGGCCATAGATTGGACACGATACGTGGCCCAGAAGACGAGACTGCAAAAGAATTGCCCAGAAAATAGCTACAGCAAAAAATTCTAAAAACTTCTCTCCGACCAGCCTGCAAAACTGTTCAAATCATTGCTAAATGACAGAATAAATAGCAAAGTAAATAAATTTTGAGCAAGCGACAGCAACTCGAAAGGACATAAGCCACTGGCTGCACTGACTGCACTGTCTCCACTGGTCTGCGCCCGTCCTGTGGCTGGAAACAAATTTATGCGACATCCAAGTGTAGCGCAAGCTGCGTTTTCACTGTCCTGACAGTGTCCTTATAGCCAAGACAGCGAGCTGTCCTATACATTATCCCCTGGCAAGTGTGTGTGGCTAGACAAGGCAGCACATCAGGGGCGCTACTTTGAGGATTTCTTGGGCAGTAAACCAAGCTACTGGCTGCTCGATCTTCCGCGCACCGCTAGCGCAGATCTCAACTAAAATTCAAACTTGCATTGAAATTAAATCCCAAAACTAATGGCAAGGAATAAAATGTATCTGCTCGGGACGCTCTTGCTTAGTCTAGTCCTTGCTTGCAGCCTCCTTTCGCGCTGAATGTTTAATTCTGCCAGCTAAAAAATGCATAAATACCAATTTTAATTAGAAAATTAGCTGAAAATATGCAGCTCACGTTAATCGCATGACATCGTTGCAAAATGGAGCTACCATTGCCGTAGGTTGGGAGGTTACTGAAGCTCATGCAATATCCAAGAGATGCGACAACAAAACTGACTGCATGGCACTCGACTCTCGACGCTCCACTCTCTGTGTGTCCTCGCCAAAAACCCATTGCCTCCTCCAGTGCCTGACACTGGAAATCATTGCCACTTGCTAAAGTGGAGTGGAGCTTTGGGTGCGCTGTTTGTTGCGACAAATGCCGTTATAATTATTTATACCGTAAGCACATTTTATGGTGTCGCAATTTTAAAATGCAATTAGAGAGCGCTCGCCCGTTCTAACCACCCACTGGAGTGCCGAAAAAAATAAATTGGAAATGTAATAAAAGGTTAGACGGCGGCAGCAGAATTGTAATTCTTAATGGAGTTTTGTCATTTGAAGCCAGAAACAAAAAGGCATAAAGAGATGCTATGCAGGCATCAGCTGAAGCTCATCGACACAGCTGCTTGTATTTGCCACTCATCTGCCCGTTACTCTCACACATCTGCATGTAACTCCCACTCCCAACCAGCTGTATCTGAGTGGCAAATCTGCCTCTGTACACCTGTATTTTGTGTACCGCTGTTTGCTGGCTTATTGCGTTTCCTTATATCTATTTTTTTACTTATTGAACAGCCGCCACCTGCCTTGCTGTCACACACCTTGGCCTCCCTCATCTCTGGCGGCAGCGCTGAAATGCTCGAATCGAATCGAACGAGCGGCAAAATTCAAACAGCTGTCGTCGCGTTGCTGGAATATTACAAAATATGTGTGTACAGTGTACAGTATGTTGCAATTTTTATATATTTAGTAAAACTTACATTTATGGGCCGTTTCCTGCCGCCTGTAATGTTGTGGACAGCTGGGAGGATGATTGAACCAAAGAAATTTTACTATAAATTTGCATACAATTTTGGTTTGAAATTGCGCAACGGCCTGGCGTTAAATTTCAGCTAAAATAAAAGTTATCAAAATATTTATGCAATAAGCCAAACAATTTGCATGGAAAAAAATAATTTAAAAATTCAATTCGGATGCAGAAATCTATTCCTTATTGAAGTACTGCAGCAAACCCTTTGCCTTGCTTTGGGTTGCTCCTTTAAGTAAATGAAATTTAGCTTTGTGCAAAAGATTTTCGCCCTCCCAAACTGCTGCAAAACATTTATCGGCTGTGGTCGTAAACCATTTGCAGCAATTATCTGCGCTAAGTTCGTTCGATGCCTTTGGGGAAATATGCGGCAAATTAATATGGGTGCTGGACTGGGCTGGGCTGCCCCCCCCCAAAAGAAGTTCCTCGTAAACGAAAAACCCTTTCTCGCCAGTCGAACTGCTGCCAATGGGTTTTTAAGCGCAAGTTTTGCTTAATTTATAACGAGGATTACAATAAACAAACTAATCTACGGCAATAAACACTAAAAATCCCCCGAAAAACTGTTGTCGCAGGAAGCACAAGACAGTAGAGCAGGGGACACTAACACGGGGGGGGGCAGAACAGGACCGGACAGGACAGGACAGGACTCTTGGGCATTGGATTTGCTGCGTCTTGTACTTTTTTTTTTCTTGGTTTTTTTTTTTATAAGTTAAATCGCAGAGAATCCTTTGGCCTTTTAAATATGCCATTTCCGTTGTGAGATTATTTTTCGATATCGTATGATTCGAGATGTTTACGAGTGTCCAGTGGTCCAGAGGGGGCCACCAGCAGATAGGCATCGTCAACAACCCCATCGCCAGCACCACCCCCCACATCATATGGCTGGGTGAGGTGGACAAACGGGCAAGAGGGTTTAATGTGCGTGCTTCATCCGCTCGATCCCTTTTTCTATTAACAATAAATTTGTACGATTTTTATTTTGACCGCAATGAGGTTTTATTTAAGGGCAAGAAAAGTGTGGAAAGCAGAGCGCAAAGAAATCTGCTCAGATTTCATCAATTCGTGGGCAATAGTTGTGGGTTTGGTTCACCAAAGAAATTGTCTCTGCTCTTTAGATTTAATTATTAATTGAGTTTTGTATTTATTTTAGTGAGTAAATATTTTTTTAATCATTCAAATAAATAGGGAAAATAAAAATAAAAAATAAACCCTAATGGGAGCTTGATTTTTAGCACTAAATTTTTATCTATAAATTCTGATATTATGCTCCATAAATTCCGATATAAGGCCATCCCCTTGTTGACTTTTCCTAGCTGCATTTTTCCTGCAAACATCTCCCCGTTTTATAGAACCTTTTTGCAGTACCTTCCACCTTCTACTCTTTGCGTGCTGTAATATGTAATTACCCAAATGCAGTGCCTAAAGAAAATGTTTAGTGGCAAAGACAATCTCTTCATTTCATCATAGATAGCAGCATAAAAACCCTTGACCAATGGGGGGGGGGGGATTGGGTGTGTCCAACAGATGAGGGACAAAACAAATCGACAAAACGGGATGCGATGCGATGCGCGTGATGCCCCAAAAGGATGCCATTAAGGACAACGGTTACAATCGTTAGTGAAGCCATTAGTTTGTAGCGCCAATATGCGAAAATCACACACACCCAAAAAGGGCACATGTGTTGGAGCGGGGTGGACAATGCTGCAGGAGTAAGTGTATAATTGCAGCTTTTTGGGTGGCGGTTGGGGGGTTGGAAAAAACCAAAACGAGATATAACATGTAATAACTTTGGCAGGAGAGAGAGAGAGAGAGACTGAGACCCACAACTGGACATGGGACATGGGAAACTGGACACGGGGACGGCACAGAAATGTCCATCTTCCACTAATGTGTCCCGGGCTTGGATTGGATACGAATCTGCTGGACACAGTCCACAGAGAGAGAGAGTCACGAAGTTGGCAACGACAATGGCTCCAGCAACGAAACAATAACAATAAAACAAAGGCCAAGAACCATTGAGCAGGCAGCAGGCGGACAGGCAGGCGGCAAGGGCAACCCAATGTACGAGTAACTGAAAATAATTTCAGGGATATTATCGCCACCGTCGGCAGATGTCCCAAGTGCGATATGAGGCCCGACTGGATATGGGCAAAACTGAAGTTGGGAGTCGGCAGTTTGGAGCATACAGCTAAAGGACACGGGCGCATCAACATAATGTCTACTTTACAATGTGGATAAACTTGCAAAGAAAACGAAATCACATCCATATCGACACACACAGGGAGAGTGGGAGAGAGAGAGAAGCGGACAATCCACTCAGCCCACACCTGAAACGAAGCTCCTTCGGTAGTGGGGGACAGGACATCCAATTGTCTGATGGTCAAACACAACCCCCTTTGGAGCACTCACTGGCCACTCGCACGCCACGTTGCAATAAGTTAACTCTCTGCCTTGACCATTACGACAATGCCACGGATGTGGCTGCTGCTACTTCCACTGCCACTGCCACTGCCACTGCCTGCCTGTATCCTGAATCCACTGACTCTCCACTGCCATGGCACAGCCGGAGACAAATCCGAAATCCATACTCGTAAACAAATGCAACTAATCGCCGTTCATGTTGAACGTGTTCACGGCTAGGCAAACGTGAAATTGTGGTCAGCCAGCAGTGCTCCTCCCCACATCCACTCGTGGATATTCCTTCCACCTGCAGCATCCATTTTGTGCGGGGGCTTATGGCTCTGATTTTGATGGCAGTTTTTAGAGTGAAACAAGCAACCAGCAACATCATCTAGCCCGAGCTTAGGCCACAAATGAATTATGTCTGAAATAAACCAAAGAAGGAAAATTCTTGTAAACAAGTTGAAAGAGAAATGTTGGCTGGGGGTTTTTTCTATATAAATTAGAAATTAAACGCCTGTTCGCTGCTCTAATTTCCCCTAAGCAAACAGACTCTCAGCCAAAACCGAATGACAGCAAACAAGTTGTTGATAGTTTTCCTTTGACAGAAGGGAAAATCAATTGACAGTAGCAATTTCTTTGAAGTTTTCTGCTGCCAGAAGGCTTTGCAATAAATGTCAAATATTTCACTAAATTATTTAATTCATTCGTCTTACGGACTTTCAAGTAAGCAGAACTAACGCGGAAAAGGGTGAAGGGTGCTATAATTAAGCAGGTATTATTTTCTATATTATTTTCACTTTTTTTTGGCTAATTTATTTTGTTTCCAATGAAAATTTGCAATGCCACAAAGTGAACATGTCAACGGTAGACAGCTTGGATGATTTTGAAATGTGGCTGGCTATGCAGGGACCCGAAAATGACGATGCCACGGAGAGTCAGCAGAATCAGCGGGATGAAGCGGTCGAACAGCGCAACGAAATACCGCCAGAGAGCGATGATAGCTCTGAGGCAAGTGATGTAGAGGCCGGGGAGTTCAAGGACCCCACACAGATGACTCTGGAGCAGCTGGAGAAAGCACAAAAAAAATACTTGCGCCGCTTGGAGCGCGAGGATTTGGAGGAGGGCGAGTGTCTGGATCAGGAGGAGAGTAAAGTCAGAAGGAGCGCTCGCTGACGCGTCGCCAAGATCTGGAGATCCTGCGCGCAGACAATGATCGCTCCACGGCCCTGCAGCGTTTGCAGGACGAGCGCATGCACAGATTGGCCAAGAAAACGAACGGTGGCGATCAGTGCCTGAACGACAGAATCGACAAGTGGCTGGACGATAGCCGCCGGGATAGGGGTAGACTCAGCAAGAAGGACAAGCGGCTGCAGGAAGTGGCCAAAGTGAGGCTCAGAGCCTCGGATATCTACTCGGACAACTCGAGTGATTCGTCCTCGTCGAGTGAGGCAGACGACAATGAGGATAGCCAGAAATGTAAGCCCAGTCTCACCTTGCTGAGCACCCTGGATGAGCTGCACGATGTGGTGCTCACACGTAGCCAGCTAATTGATTTCGTGGACAAGCCCATATTCGAGCAGACGGTCATCGATTGCTTCATCCAAATGCGCCGTCGCAATGCACAGTCGAAGCTCTATCAGATAATTGGCTTGCTGCAGTCGGGCAAGACCTACCGGCTGGGCAAGAAGACAACGGATTACATGCTGCGCCTACGTCATGGCAAATCGGAGAGCACTGCCCGCTTGGACGCTGTTTGCGATAGCCCCGTGGAGCCGGAGGCATTCGACACGTGGATTGAGCGCTGTGAGCAGGAATACTGCACACTGCCGGAGCTCTCGCTGCTCACAAAGAAGCAGAAGGACATCGAAAAGGCCACCAACTATCAGTTCACCGAAGAGGATGTGGCTGAGATTGTGAAAAAGAAACGCGAGTCGGGCCAGCGGAAGGAGAAGGTCGCTGTGCTCAAGATACGGCTGATCGAGCAGCGCGACTTGGCGCTGACCAACAACGACCAGGAGGAGGTGGCGCGCTTGGAGAGCGAAATCGAGGTGATCGATCGGGATCAGGACAAGTCGCGCTATGGCTATTCACGCCATCAGGAGGGCCTACGATTTGGCGGTTCATTGCGTAGTGGTCTTACCCCGTATGTGCCCAAAACTGTTGTGCCAAAGTCCCAACATCGCCGTGAAGCCGCTCTGGTGCCAGCCATACCGCGTCGCCATAAGTCAGCCAGGCGTGGCCCTGCAGTTGTGGCTGCTCGTCCGTTGCCAGCTCTTTCTCCATTTGACACAGATGCTGATGCTGTTGCTGATGATATACCGCGTCCCGACTTTCCTGTGTCTGCCGATGAGCCGTTTATACCGCGATTCCTGCAAATCGCCAATAAGGCCAAAGCTGCTGGACGTCCAGGCATCGCAGCTGTGGCTCGCCTTCCGAAATCTATGGTGGTCAAACGATCCTTTGCCGAGAGCGTGCCCAAGCCAGAAGATGCCGAGCTGGAGCGCTTCATGAAGCGCAAATACCAGAAAAGTGCCATTGGCATGCGCAGTCGTGAGGTCGATGATGATGGGGCCGAAGTCACAGAAGTTGTGGCGCCGCAAGAACGAAGAAAGGATCCCACCAGCAACCTGTACGAGTTGCATGATTTTCAAATGGACATAGATACCTCGGCATTAGGTGGGTGGCATATGAAAAGCAGAGAATATCTATGCATATATTCACGTTGTCCTTGCCCTGTTTGTAGGTACGTTCGATTCGATGGTTTTTGGCAAACGTCCAGCTGCAGATCCAGCATCGGAAGAGTCTGAAATTTGAGACAAGATGTGAAAAATATGTTTAATCATTAATAATCTAACCAGAAATTGAATCCGGAGTCAGTTTTGCTCTCTGCCACAGTGGATGCGACTAATTGAACAACAATTAAGCCCACATAGTCCTCCGTTTCTCTCCTTGCGCCACTTTCCAGTCGCGCCCGCAGCCTGCAAACACGGCCTGCAGCGTGTTTTGGTGTGCTGCATTCCTATGCCGCCCAAAGCCTGTCCTAATCCAATCGAATGCGGTTGTTGGGCCAATTGGCAGACTGGCGCACCATGGGCGTGGATTATGTACACTCTTTGAATACTTTCTGTCAAAAATTTGCATAAATTCCGCAAAGCTGGAAGCAGAGCGTTTTCGATAATGGAAATGAATATCGATAGCACTATCGAGCATTGGAAGCTTGGAATGTTTGCCGATGTCGATACTGGAACCGAGTATCGATAGTTGCTTGTGTATGTGCGCTTGAGCACGCGGCTTTTTGTTTATTTATGTGATTTTGCGCCTAAAAGCAAGTGTTTTTAATAAACTAATAAATGATAACTAATACCAACGAGTGATTAGTGCTTCATTAAACGTTTTAATAGTGTTGAAGCTGAGTTTTTGCTCGTTTTCATGGCAAGTGTTGTTTTTTATGTGGTGCAGCAGCCAGGTGGCGCGTTTTTTGTTTTGTTTTTTTTTTCTTTTGCATAAAAAGTGTTTAGAAGATGTGCAAATCTTTCATTATTATGCATATCTATTGGTTTTGTTGCTGAAAAGTGTTTTTTTATTAGTGTTGTTGCTGTGAAGGGTATTTAATTGTGTTTTTCCTTGCTGCTGCACATGGAAATGTGAGGGCGGGCGGTCACATGTTTGCGGTACGTAATAACTGTTTACATACATATGTATGTGCGTACAACCTGTGCGTGTTGAGTATGTTTGTGCACATAAAATCACATTTCTATGATGCCTAATCGATCTTGCAATCACTTTTAGGTGGATTTTCATCATCTTTTGCGTTTGTGGGACTTGAAATATGGTTAAGATTTGTCACACACTCCGCCGCACATGCATAAATCCATACAGAGGTAAATAATACTAGCTGAGCGCCAGAATCATTAACAATACAAATAGAAACTCATTCATAGTCTGTGCAGCATCCATCAGGTGGGCAGGGGGAACATCAAAGTGGAATTGGATGGCATCTGGCAAAAGGCGAATCATAATTGAAGATGTGGGCGCCACTTGATTCAACCCGAACCCGAACCATGTGGGGCAAAGGTGACACCAATCGCCGCCTTCCGTTCCGACTGGCAATAAAATAATGCCCATTTACTGATGAGTCATCAGCATAATTTTTACGATTTGCCCCATTCGATGAATAAACAAATAAAGCAATGGACACGGCAGGCTGGACAACCCTCTGGATATCATTTGGATTCGAAGTTTGAGCGTGTCACGAAAACATTTCGCATGCATTGACTTTTTATGGCAGGCGGCCCCAACTCACAGAGAGAGAGAGAGCGAGAGAATCGAAAAGCCACGAGGAGGAGGCACTGGGATATCCACAAATAATGCAAAATCATTTAGTGGAATTTCTAGGAAGGAACTCAACCAATCTACAGATGCCTCGCATCCCCTGCCCCTGCCCAGCCGCCTCAAAGTCATAAAATCCCCGGCACCGAATGAAATTCTCATCAAGACGGCAGCAAGTTGGCACAATTTCACTTTGAAAACACAACCAAAATGAGCCACGAATCGTAGTAGGAGTCGGTCGTCGTTTGCCAGGCTAGGAGGACTCTCGGCAGTGGTCAGGCAGGGGAGCAAACCTGCTCTGGCTCTGGCTGCTGCTCCTGCTCCTGCTCTGGCGCGTGACTAACGTAATCAGCTCACGTAACGCCTGAATGAGATGAGATGAAATCAGCATACACTCTGAAACTCGCAGGACTTGCCGCTTGCCGCTCGCCGACTGCATAAATGTCGAATTTATACGAAAATGAAGCGGCCAGCTGCTGGGGGGCATCATTCACACGGCTACCCCTAACAGATGCTTTTTGGGGGGGCTAAGTAAATCCACCCACACCAAAAGCGAACGAGGCAAATGCTTTGTAGATCTTTGACACGCGATACTAAACTGGTCCTTGGGGCTGGGTAATGCTTTCATTCGTTAATTTACAAACAAATGGCTGCTAAATCTGTTTAACATAAACCAAACATTTCAGCAAAACGATTCGCAAAGATTCGGAAGATCGTTTGCCAATGGGGGGGTGGAATACAGGGAACTTAATCTAGGAACTTCCATCGTAGAGATCGCTAAGTACTTTCTGGACTGCCTTGAACTATGTTTCTAGCTGCAACTATCTTGTATCTAATCTTAGCTACGAACCAGTACTCAAGTACTTAGAATATGACTGCCTTGGTACCCTTATAAATGTCATAGCCTGGGCATAGTGGATTCCATTTAAATGCAAAAACCTATCATTAGTTAAACCTTGTGCATAAAAACGTAGAGAAAGGCGAAGCGAACCAGCCCAACCAAAAACCATCACGCATAAGTTTCATTTTATTTTGATTTTTATTACTGCACCCATGGACTGTGTGACACTCTCTGGGCGGGCAGTGTGTCCCACCTGGATCACTTGCTAAATAACCCACAAATACACCATAAAAAAAACCAAGAAAAAAGAATACCCAAAAACAAGAGGAGCTACAGGCAAGGCAAGCCAGCTACATGCTGTGGTGTGTGGATTTTGAGGGTTGGAGTGGAGTTTCAGTGTCCCTCTGGTAGTGGGGTAGATGATGTGTCCATGAGAACTAAAGCAGGGAAAATGCCTATTTACGAGCTTGCATGCGGCCGGACAGGGCAGCAGCAGCAGCAGCAGGACACATGGTAATCATATATTTTGGTCATATCTGTGGACCATAAAACCAGTGTCCTTATGTGCCTGTCAATGAGTTGTTTCATGACATTTATTTCGCTTGTTCCCCCCACACGCACACACACACACACACACACACACACACACACAACCCTCTTTCGGACATGGGCTCTCCTGCGTGCAGATGGAAAATATTTTAGTGTCCATTTAATGTCCAATCTAAGATGAGCTCGTAACTTTTGATCGAATAAACGAGCAGCAGGAGCAGCAGCAGCAGCAGAGGCACATCCTATGGCCCATAGGTAAAGGTCAAAGAAAAAGGTAGGAAGGGTTTTTTTTTTTTTTCTGTGCCTGCTTCTGGACACGCACACCTCTTGTGGATGGGAGTGGGTCTCTTGGGATAATTCTTTAATTTTCTCACCGCTGTCAGCCTCCAAAGCCAAACCCAACCCAACCACTGCCATTGGACCGATAAGAGGAAGTTATTTTCTCAGATATTTGCTTATTTTATTAGTGGGATTTGGCACTCTCTCTCGCTCTCTGTTGAAAGCCCTCTTCTATGCTGTCTTCATGCCGTACCCGGGAGTCATAAATATTTAATTAAAATCAAAATTAGTTTTTCAACTTGGCCTCAAACACTGTGAGCCCTCCCCACCCCCCTGACCTGACCTGACCTTCTATGCGTCTTGCGGATTCCATCAAGCGATTCGCGTGGCCAAAAGACAAAAATTGTCATGACCTCCCCATTCGACTTGCGACTGAATGTAAAAAGAGCTTTTCGCCGAGCACCTGGTGGCGGCTTGTTTAAAAATTAAAATCGCACGCGCTTCGCCATGCCGCGTTTTCATATGGAGCCCAGGACTCCCCTATATCCTTAATTCCCCAACGCCAGCGAGACGGAGAAAGCGCAACGATTGTGGTGGCTTCAGCGGCGATTTAAGCGCTGGGCACACGCAATCACCACCCCCCACCCAACCATCTCCAGTGAGAAGAACACTGCCCTATAAAGTAGATTTGCATGCGACGCCCCAGAGACCCCCGCTTGACTGCGGTGGGGCATGGGAATGGGCATGGGCTCGGCAAACCCCAATTGAATCGGGGAGGACAGCCGCGAATCCGTTGATGTGATGACAGGAGCTGCTGCTGCAACTGGAAAACCACCACACATAATACAATGTAAATTTGGAATACTTTAAATCGAAAGACTTGCATTAATATTGTAGCGTATTTTCTCTCCAGCAAACATTTGGCATATTGTCACAGCAGGCTTGGCAGCTTCAGTGTTGCTCCTCCGTTTGGCTTTCTCCTGAGTTTTTTGAAGCCTCCGCTGGCTGTAAGAGCGAAGGATCTTCCGTTCACATGGCGTTTGTACAGAAAGGACAGAACAGGTCCAAGGAAGGCCGTCAGACCGAAGAGCTTAACTTTGTGATAGTTAAACAGCCAGAGGGCCACGGCAAAGGTGTTTTCAGATTCCTGTTGAGGTTGTGGAGACTCTCTACCTATTCACCGATAGCTGATATAGCCATAGATATCGAGGGCTTCCAGCAGAAGAAAGGCGGCCATGCCCTGCTCCGTAATGTAGACTACGCACTCAAAGTGTTTGCTGCACTGGCATAAAAAGAAGTCCACGCCGTCTGATAGGTCCAATTCAGCTGCTCTAGAATGAAATTGAACCCCAGGACGCTTGAATATGGTGGCTGCGGTTCTTCTAGAATTTTTTGATAATGCTGCAGATAGTGGCACAGCCTCTCCAAGTACCCCTGTGCCCACGGTAAGACACTGAATTAATTCTCGATGAAGAGACAATGCTAATCCACCTCTTACTTTCTCCTATGCGTAGATGTACCCAAGCACGACACTTAAGAAGCTCTCAAAAAGCAGAATATAGCCGCTGATTCTCTTCATGGCCTTTGGATCTTCGCTGGATGTGAGCTATTCGTGAGAGAGAGAGTCAATGCTCTCATTCCCTTTGCTAGATTTCAAATCATTGCTCTAGCCAGCCACATCATCGTTTCGTTTCGTTCCACTGTCTCTTGCATGCAAATACTTGGGCTTAATTTTCACAAATTGCATTTGCTGGGGGGTTACAGAAATGGCCCCCCTGTGCCTGCTGCTGTCTCCTGCTCCTGGCATCATCATTTAAATGCCGCATTATCAGTGGCCAGCAGCGAACGGGCCAGTCACCTCGTCGAATTGTCATAAACAATCAAAATCCATTTAAAATTGTACATGCAATTTGGTCGAATCGAATCCACCTGCCAGACAGACAGACAGACGCAAGAGTTGGAGATGGAGGAGAGTCAGGAGAAGGAATTGCAGGACGAGCTGCCAGATGCCGACACCATCAACGCCTCGTCAAGTGTGTGGGCGGAGTGTGTGCTGGATGGAGTCTGTTCATTGGCTTGACTACCATCCACACAGACAGACAGAGAGAGCGAGCAGCAGCGCCACTTGTCAGCCATGTGCCATGTCCTGGGCATGTCCTGCGTGCCACTGTGTGTGCTTTGCCTGTGCCAGTGGCTGGTGCTGGTCCTGGGCCTGTGTATCGTTGATATGATAATTGGCATGAGGTAATAATCCACTTGGATACGTTGACAATCGTTTATATCGCAATCAGTGTCATGCCGTCTGCCTTCTGTTTGGCTCTGACTGTGGCTGCTCGTTCTGCTGCTGCTGCTACTGCTGCTGCAGCAATCCAGTGTCCTGCGTGCATAAAGTATAATTTCCCAGCCATTTTCTCTACGTGCTGCTGCTGCTGCTGCTCCTGCTACTCCTCGTGCTCCATCGACGAACAGTCCAGCGACATATTAAATAACAATGAACTGCAATTGCCCAACGAGTCTCGTAATTCGTTTGTAATGCGTGCAGACGCACAGATTTTGAGTAGTCGCAGTCGCTGTGTGTGGCACCCATCCCACATGTCCATGCAGCATGTCCTTACACAGTGTCCCCTCCAATCTCTCTACAGCTGGAGTCTCTCCGTCTGTCTGTCTGTCTGTGTGGCCTGTTTCTTTGTCACTTGTTTTGTTTTATGTCCTCTCGACGGGCAATTGTCCTTCGCATTGCATATAATTTCTGATTTCCGAGTTTAACTCCGTTGCCGGACTGTTAAATTTAATCACTTTTTGAAATCGTTTCGGTCTGCCATCGAGCATACATACGTACATATGTATATGTATAGGGATTGAGTGTGGGGTGTTACGGATTGGATGGGGAATGAGTTGGGGAAAAAGCGGAAAGCAGAGACAAAGTCAATTTTGTGTAAATGACAAAACCCACGCGGTAAAATCTAATTGAAAGGATTTCGATATCAGAGCAGGTAAAAGCTTCAGAGTTTTGTTGTTGTGTGGGGAATATTATATTTAGAAACAAGAAAGAGAGCTTGCATTTTCATTAGTTTTGTTTTTGTTTTGTTTTAGCAGCTCTTAGAATGGGAGTGTTTCTGTCTTTGATTTTGAATATTGAATATACTCGAAATATAATTTTAAGACCTGAAGACCTGACCCCAAAACACTTTTATAATAATTTTAATTTAATTTCTAAATTATTTGGGGTTGTTAAAGAAATTATGGACTATTTATACCCGTACTCACAAAGAGTTAAGGGGTACACAAAGAGTTAAGGGGTGGTAAAAGTGGATGTGTGTAACGCAGAGAAGGAAAATTTTCCGACCCCATTAAGTATATACATATATTCTTGATCAGCATCAATAGCCGAGTCGATAGAGCCTTGTCTGTCTGTCCGTCCGTCCGTCCCGATGAGCGCCTAGATCTCAGAGACTATAAAAGCTAGAGCAACGAAATTTTATTTCCAGACTCATGTAACATCACACTGTTACCAGTGTATTTCAAAATTTCGGCCCGCCCCTATTTAAATTTATATATTGACTGAGTACGGGTATAAAAGTAGAGTCGCGACTAGAAGCGACTCACGTTCCTTCTCGTTTTAATTTAATTTCTAAATTATTTGGGGTTGTAAGTGGAATTATGGACTATTTTTTGCTTGCACTTTTTCGCCATTATTTATAAATTTTATTGTGGAATCATTTTTAGGAGTTCTGTCTTTGATTTGGATGTGAAATGCTGAACAAATAATGATTACACCTGAAAATAAATAAATTATGAGGATAATAATAGCTTTTTAAATTATTTTGACTTGTATTAAAAGCTGTCTTAGAGGCAATCGCTTCTCTATTTTATTTGTTATCAATACGAAATGTCCAGGAAAGAAGATTAAAAGGATTGAATCCACACGTATTCGAAGAGTGTTCTTAGCTCGTTTCTTCCAATAAAGCTATTTAAAAGTTGCAATTTCCCTTTCATTATTTAAAAATAAAAAATCATATTCCATCACTTTTTTATTCAAAAAATCAATGGGAATGTTTTTTGTCGTGGCACACACGTGGCTCAACATTAAGATACATAATACTCTGTTTCTGAATGGTAAAATTATTCATAGCCCCAACTCCAATATAATCCCTTATCTATAGGACAAATATTTTAAAAACTCCCTTTTATTGCACGATTGCACACTCATCTTGTTCACCGACCAGTCATCCATGGGACCCGACTAAATTGGTTATCTAGTGCGCGATGATGCTGCACTGGCTCCACCGACCACTTGGCGGCGGGTTGAGTGACCAAGTCGCTGCCATGTGTGTGTTTTTTTCATTAGCACGTTGTTCGGACACCTTTCCAGTGGAAGAAGTTGGCTGTTAATCTACATAGGGGTAGGATTTATACTATAGGTACATATAAATGTATTTGGGGTCGCTGAATCCGACTGCGAGTTGTCGAAAGAGGTTCCGATTAACTCAATAACTCGAGTTTGTGCTAGTGTAGACGCCAGTACTGAGTTATTGAGTTAACTCAACTATCGATAGGTAACTCATCTCAGTGTAAATAGGCTATAATATAATCGTCTCACTGCCCTGATTTTCAGTGTATCGATATTGTGTGTTACCAGGGCAGAAATAAACACCAAAGTAGGCTCATTTGTTGCCTGTCAAATAACTTTACTCGTACATAGTTGTGTGCCAGTCATTGTCTAAAATCAAGTCAACTTGTAAGGTTGTATAGTTTTTTCGTCTAAATTTCAGGCGTATTAATTTGCTTGTAAGCAAACTTACGAAATAAATTGTGAAAATAGTGCCAAAGCTGATGGCAAACCAAAGCATGGTAAGCTGCATCCCAAATCCCATGCACTCTAATCCATTTACTGCCTTTCTACGCAGAACTCTGCTGAGGCTGAAAAGCTGCAGCAAGAGCCGACACTGGAGAGCAAGAAGCAATACGCAAAAAAATTAGCTCTTTGGCTCAAGAAAACTGTGTTCGGGAATCTAGTGAAGAGTAGCTTCGCAGTTGTATTTTTGGAGCCCATGAAAAATCCAAAATACCATGAGACTATCAAGTACCCGATGGATCTCGGATGTATTATGAAAAGAATCGAAAGTCAGTACTACGAGGATATGTCGGAGGCTTTAGAAGACTTTAAACTTATGTTGGACAATTGTTTCAAATTTTTCGCATACGATCATCCGGTGCACAAGGACGGCAGGAAATTGCGAAAATACTTCTTGGAGATCACGGAAAATCTACCGCACGAATCGAAGCTCAGCTCCACCGGGAAGAGCCCTAAAGCCACTCTGCAAACTGAGGACCAGTCTCTCAACGGAAAACTGGATATGGCGTTTGATAACGTTCTGTTCCTCACGAAGTGTGACTCTCTGGAAACAAAGCTGTCTGAGGGCCACCATGCGATCCACGAGCATGTCACCGTAGAATTACAAGGTGGCTGCCACGGTTTCCGCAACTGTGCCAGCGGCTTCCGTTTCAATGGCTCTCGCGACGAGTCCTCGAACTAGCAGCGATAAGTTTTCTACCAGGAACGAGTATAAATATTTCCAATTCAAACAAATAAAATGTTCAGCGAATTGCCGCTGCATAGGTGGAAAATCTCAATGACCCGCGGCTGCACTTTTTTTTTCTCATTTGTGGCCATAATAAACACTTAATTAGTGATTTATTTCAGGGAACTCCGCGAGGGTTGCCTAAGTGTTGTTGATCTCGTATTTTGAAGCAATGAAAGTGCATCGATGGGCACACACTTGGGTTAACTCTGCTTTTCACTTTCATTGTAAACTAATTGAGTTGCAGCCGGCCAGAACATTAGCAGACGCGCCTGGTCGAACCCCATGTCCATGTGCATGTCTCAGCCGATGTCTGTGTCGAGGTGTGAGACTATTTAACCGTCTAACTAAGGCCAAACAGCAACGATTAGTCTCAGACTAAGACGAGGAAGTGGGCCTGGGACCTGGACCTAGAACTGAAGCTGGACTTGAACGATGACGAAGGGCCAGCGAGAGCGAGAGAACTGCTCGTGTCTCGTCTCTTTGGGAAAATTAAACGTTCCGTTCCCCGACTGACTGACTGACTGGGTGACCTGACTGGGTGACTGACTGACTAACGGGAGACAGTGTGGCTGGTTCCACTGTAGCCTTGCCTCTTCTCTTTGTTCATACAAATTATCATCTTGCTACGCACACAAGACATGAAATATATTTAATTAAAAACACTTTGCAAAATCAGATAAAATAATTATTATTGAAAGGTTTACTAGGAGGACTCCCCCCACACACACACACACACACACACACACACACACTCCTCAGATGAGCAGAGAGGAGTGTGTGTGTGTGTTTATTATGAGAACAGAAAACCATATTAGACAACACATGGAAAGTGGGACCAGGCAGAATGAAACCTCCTCTAGCACCACATTTTTCGAGGACACTTTGCGATGCAAAAAGGCGAAAATTTATGCGCACAGTGGCGGGCGGGTGGCGCCCCTTATATGAAGGAGGCGCGGATGAAGCCAGGAAAGCGAGGAGTTCTTTAGGAAGTCAGGGATGCACGAGGCGGAGGAGGAAGCCAGGGAGCTAAGGGCGTCAGATGGACATCCGGTTGGAAGGAGCGCGGCACTTTCACGCTTGACCTCACACCCACGGCCTGCTTAGCCTCTTGACCAGACCCTAAATGTGGTGGGGAGGGCGACCCGTGTGTGTGTGTGGGCGCCTCTTGTGCGTTCCTCTTCGTATTTTTTATATATATATATTTTTTTTATTATGTGAGCCACCACTTGCAATGAAAGCATTTCCGGATCCGGCAGCGATGCTTCCGAGGCACTGGCCACAACAACGCGACCAGCGGCCAACGGCCAGCGGCACCAAAGCCAAAAGGATCCCAAGGAGCCGCCTGGCCCCAGCATGGAGTCCACTTTAATTTTTGTTTTGTTTATAATTTACGCGACACAACATCAATTAAGTGCTTGGCCGGAAAAGCGCATACTACTCGTACTTCGTACCTACCTGCAGCTGAAAAAAGCAGCCATAAATTCTCGCCCTAAAGTGTTGGCGAGTGTCGGTCGGAGTCGGAGTCTCCCCTCCAGAGTGGAGAAAGGGTCCACCGGTCCAGCGACAGACCAGCTGCAATGTCCTGGAACATAAATAGCCAACGCCATTTTTGGTATGCGCACTTTTTTATGCATCACACAAATCATTTTATTGAATACACACTGTACTGTAAGGTGTATATTTTAAGCTCTGAAAATGTTGCCCCAAAATGAAGAGGCAAGGGATTGAGTTGATCTTTTGAGTGCTGTTCTATAGGAACTACAGGAGAAAAGTACTCGAAATACTTTACATTTTGCGCAAAATTTACAGATGAATTTAATGAATATAAAAATTATTTTGATATGGCTCTTGGCTTATGTTAAATATAAATTTGTTTTCAGTCAGGATTTTTAATTCGTTTTTAGGCACAAAATGCGTCTTTCAGCTCAAATAAAAAGAGTCTATGGCATGTATGATTATTGTTTTGGTCTCTATGTTTAGGAGTATTTATTGATATTGTTAAATTGTTAAATATTGTTTTTTTTTTGGAAAGACTCATAAAGAAAATTGAATTTTTCAAACTATATATTTTTGGGGTATTTTTTAAATTTTATATGCAGAAAATTACTTCTTCCAGCTTCTCGCGAGCTATTTAAAAAATAATGTTTTTTTGTAATATATCTTAACCTACGTACATACATATGTACATATGTATGTAAATATTTTTTAAAATTTTCTTTGAGTATATCTCAGTCTACTAGCATAAAATAAGGGTCCTTCTATGCGGCGACCCGTCAATACCTATAGAGTAGATGCGAATAAAGTGCAGTCAGTGCATTTCAATTTCTTGTTTATTATTTTTTTTCTCATGGAATTCAACTAGAATTGGTTTTTGGTTTTCTTTCAGTAGAGTATTTCAGTATTTTATTCGCAGATAAACAATATAAAACATAATGATATATAAACAAAATTCTTTGACTTTATTGCGTCGTCCTATGATCTTAAATTCCAAACAATGACTGAATCTGGTGCAAAAAGAGTCGCAAGGTCCGACCCAAAGACAATACACATATGTGAACAATTGAATGGAAATCAATTTTCAACATTGAAACCAGACAAGAGCCGTAAAAATGACTGCAACGAGTACGGGTGGGTAGCAGACAAACTCCTCACTCGTCCAATACTCGTACAAAGATGCCTTCTAATTGGAATTAACGAAAACAATTTATGGTCCAAGTTGGTGTGATTTGTTGGAGTGACATTACGATGCGGTAAACGGACGATGCCCCAGACTCAGAGCCGAACCCCAAAAACGGTTAACGATAGCAACGCCAAGTGCGCCATAAACTCTACGAAAGGAATATGGAGATGGGTCTTGGACAAGTTTCTCTATGTGTGTGTGTGTGTGTGGCATGTGGCATGGGTGTCTGTGTGTGTTGTGTGTGTGTGATGGCACTTGCAGACGCAATTTGTTACAACAAAAAAGGGTCCAAGAAGACATTAGACGGCAGCATAAACAAAGCTCCAGACGGACCCTCGAAACACCCACAGAGCATGAGGAATGAAAGGAGGGACGGAAATACACTCACACACACACACAGCCATAAGAAAGTGTCCTGTCAGTGTAGTGGGGAAAGTTACAACTCACTTAAAGTTAATTTTTGTGGAAATAAGTGTCTTGGATTAAATTGGATGGCGGGGGGGGATAAGTCAATTGATTGAGAGACAATTGATTAAGGATTTATGGCGATGGCAAATTGATTAATTAGATTTATTCTCTCGGTGGAAATACAAAATAAAAGCAATCTAAGCGTCTATCGAAGCTTTAATTACATCGATAAGTGCAGCGATAAGTTTCGATAGCTAGGGATAGATGTGTTTTGTCTTCTTTTTAGATCTAGTTGGACTCAATAAAAAGAAGAGGAAACATTTATACTTGTTGCTCAATCTTAGCATTTTACTAAGCTTTTCTACTCTTTAAATCTATGCCTATCGATACATATTGATCGTTTAGCACCTCTGATTGCAGTAAATCTTTAGAATCCGTGCCTAATCGCTGGAAAGAACTGGAAATTCAATTAGCAAATAATGCAGTATAATTTATTTGTAAAATGTAAAACAAAAATCAATCTTAAGCTTGGACTGGGTGGGGGAAAGTGGGGGGCTGGCCAAAGTGAATTTATTTATTGGCTTAGCCGTGTGCAGTGGATGCGACATTCAAATGAAACGAAATGAATGTTTTGCTGCATTCATCCATTTATTCACGCACCATAAACTAAGGACGAATATATACCAAAGGACATAAAAATAATAAAATTAATGGGGGTACACGGCCATGGCAACGGGGGGAAAAAAGAAGTGGCAGAAGGGTAACACGAACAACAAGTGAGAGGCGACTTTTATTCCAATTTCAATTCCAATCGAGGCAGCCCCAGGCCCCACCACATGGATGATGTTTAAACAGGTACAGGGACATCTCCTCTAACTCTCTCGTTTCAGAATTAAATATACATTTCATTTTAAATTGCTTTACAGAATGAGCAAATTTTTGGAGAATCGTAAACGGTGGAGGAGAGCGTGGGGTATGGAGATGGGGCTGGGACATAACCGCGACCAAAATAATTTCCAACCATTTGCCAGATTTTGAATGCAGCTGCAGCCGCCGCCAATGCCAATGCTGCCGTTGCCTTTGCCTCTGTCGCCTCCTGCATAGATTTTCGGCAATGCATTGTAATTTACGCGACAATTGCAATAAACATTAGTTCATTTGTTACGCAATGTACTGGCACCCAGAAGTACCCTGGCTGCATGCTGCCACATGCCACATGCCGCCCCACCCACTTAGCCTACCAACTGTACTGCTGTTGTTTGTGGGTTTGCGGCTGGCACATTAAATTAATTACTCATGTTATTATTTTGGCTGAAATGAAGTACGCAACAATTTATAATCGGCGACTACATGAGATTAGAAGTACCTGCGGTGCGTATGTGCCTCCCGCTCCACACACAAACTCTGCGAACATTTTGCTTTATTAGTCCAAAAATGCAGGCAAAATGTTCGTTCATATATTTCCAAATCAAAATGCTACGTATTTTCCACGAATGCTGCTGCTTGCTTCTGTTTGCAATTAACGCTAATTTATGATCAACTAATTTTCCACAAAATGTTGTGCCTCCAAATGGGCATTTGTTGCTTTTGTTGCTGTTTTTTTTTTGCAGAACTTCTTCTGGTTGGAAAAATGACAATTTCCATTGGGGGCGATCGTAAAGAGGGGCTATGGAAATGTTATTCTAAGCATCTAGCGGTATTTAAAGAGTATTTCAAAGCGAATATCTTAAATATAAATATTCCTAAATTTTTTATTTTAATTTTTATTTTCTTATTATTATTATTTTTTTTTTTAATTTTTATATATATTTCAATTCTCTTTAAATTATTATTTACTCTCAATATTCAATATTTCATCATCTAAATAATTACTATTTCCAATATTTCCAAGTCCCAAGGATTGCCCCTAAATAATGCCAAGGATTAATGTACCAAGAATGCGAACAACTGCATTACATTTAATGCGCACCCCGAAAGCAACTATATTTAGTTGTTAAATTTATGGCAATTGCTCAAGCAAGGCATTAATCCTATTTAAATGTACTCCGACTTGTGGAATCAACAGGCGGTTGCAACACAATCACAGCCTAATGCATCCGCCGACGGCACAGATGCACACACACACACACACACGCACAGACAGAGAGAGAGAGGAAGGATGTAGTACCAGAGCTGCAGTCGGACGTCCTTTGCTCCTGTTTTCGGTGTGGAGGCCTAATGTATGATTATGTCCGAAACACAAAGCATACGCTAAGGACAACGAGAAAGAGAGAGAGAGAGGAGGACATGGTGAAGGAGATGCTGGAGTGTGGCTGGCGATTGGTCAACGAGGCGAGGTTGTGTTGCATCCTCAAATAAGCAAAACCGGGCGCAAAACCGGGCAAACCGTCCGCCCTGTCCAGCCCCATTTATTTGCAAACGAAAATTTGCACATGTTCAAATCGAGATTTACGATGGCGAGTGACATCATTAATCAAGCGCCTGATTGGTGATCCTGTTCCTGTTAATTAATACAATAATGGATTGCGTGGCGAGCCTTCGACTTCCACCAGGGGACGACTCTCTTCGGAGTCTTCCCCCCCCCCCCCCCCCCCCTGAAAGACGACAAAAGGCTGCTGCTGCTGCTGCTCCACAGGATTTACGGCAACGAAGAAGGAAGTGCGCACCGCAAGTGCGTGTGGCCCAAAAGGATACAAGGCTAGATGTTACAGGATAGGAAAAAGGAGCAGCAGCTCCTTCTCCTTCTCAGCTGAAACATTGATTTAAAATTTACAACAGTCAGGGCAAAGGTTGCAGCTACACAGCCATATGTTGCATTGATTTATCATTGGGATAGGCGATGTGGCAGCCAAAATGGAAATCTGTTGCAGCTGCTACTACAATGGCCAGGACTCCTCCTGGACACTAGATAAATTCTCAGCCAAAAAAAAAGAAGACATCAGACATGGGAATGATGCGAATGGGATGGGATGGAATGGGAGCTGCTTACCTCTCTCTCACACAACAAATTTCAATTAACAATTTTACCCTTAATTTTGGCCAACAAAAATCAGCCAAAAAGTCAACAGGGGAATCAGGGAGGCTGTGGCTAAGGTGTTTTAGGGCAAACCAAACTAAATTACAATTTTGCTAAGACTGCGACGGACGGTCCCTCCTCTAACCTCTTCTGCTCTATACAATTTTTGGTGTGGAAGCTGTGTGGAGGGAGCATCAATTATGATTATCGTCACGTTTTATGAGACGTTCACTCGACAACTTTATGACTTGGGCCCACGGTTGGCCACGCTGCTTGTCAAGCGGCTGAAATTATGCACACTCGTATAATGAATATTGACAAAGGATACTACCTCTAGCTGCCCCATGCCCCCCTATGAGCTGGATAAGGGCTGTGTGTGTGTGTGTGTGTGTGTGTGTGTGTGTGTGTGTAGGCAGGTAACACTTTGTTTGCTGTCCTCATTTATTCATTAGGTTAACACATTTGTTAGATGAAAGAAGAACAAACTGTGGGCATACGAGAGGGGAAGCGAAATCTAACGAAATTCGAACAAAATGCAGAGTCAGCAGGGGTTAAAGTACGGGTATAAAAGTAGAGTCGCGACTAGAAGCGACTCACACGTTCCTTCTCGTTATGAAAAACTAGCATATGTATGTTTAAGAACCACCAAAGAACTCTCACTTAAAGCTATGATATTTTAAACAGAACATTAGAATTACTAGACTTGGAATTGAACAATAAATGCCGCAATATTCTTTATAAGAAAGAATTTTAAATATTTATAATTTAGACGAATTAAAGCTTAAGAAGATGAATTCTCAGAATTCTTAAGTTCCTTCTCCATAATATGTATAATTTATACTGAAAATTCCCACCAATCTCTCCGCTGCCCAGAAGGCTATGTACTTTGCTTTTACATTGCTCCACACAGTTGCTGCTAATTGTTCTACACCAAAAAATATTAATAAGCAAATGTTAGAAGAAAAAAAGGGTAAGAGACGGGAAAATCCGCTCCAATTTAGACAAACCCCCCAAGCGTCGAAAAACGCAGGACAATTACAACCCAAAACGAAATTTCAATTAGCGGCACTTAGCGTCAGCTGCCAGCTGAAAAACTCCCAAAAGCAAAGAAAAAGGAAGATCTAATAACAACTAAATGATATTAGAGATGAAATTAGCTGTAGGAAATGCTCCTCCTCGCAACGTGCCAGAGTCAAGAAATTGAATGCCACAAACCGCAGCCAAAGAAGCGACACTCTGTATGGAGATTCTGGTGTTTTTTTTTGATTTGTTTTTTTTTTTTTGGTGGCACATGAGACAGAAAAACAATTTTCATTTGCAAATTGCGTTTGTTGTGTTCCATTCAGACGCGTTTTTGTGTGTGTTTGTTGTTTTGTGCATTTTCCATTAGATTTTTACATTTCAAATCGTTTTTTGAATCGCAATTTTGCTTAGTGATTTTTTTTGTTGCATTTTCTAATTGCTGCAAGGCAATACGAGTAGTATGCAATTTGGTAAAGTTGTTTTCGGGTTAACCAGAGCTTAGGAAATTGAGTACTTAATTGTTATTTATAGAATAGTGATATCTGGAAATTGTCTAATTATAAAGTGAGTTTTGTCTAAATGGGTAATAGAAAATGGTGGGGGGGGGGTTTGGAATGGAAGCCAACTACATAAAATGAAAGCAAAGCAGAGTACAGAAGAGTGCTTAAGATTTAAACTGAGAAGAGAGTTTAAAGTGATTTCAGGGGAGAGAGAAGGCTTAGAAACTATGAGCACTTCGAGTGTTATAATATTTGAAAAATATTTTTTATTTTAATGGCTATTATTGTAAGTGGAATTATAATTATTCATCTTCATATTTAGTACCTATTTTTACTAATGTCTCTTTTATTTTTTGTACAGATATTATTGACCCTCTGGGTAAGTGGGTAAGTGCGTCATATTTTATTTTGTTAAATTTCAGAAAATTTTATATTTTTAAGGAATTTTAAGGATGCCATGAAACATTCAAAAACTCTTACAAAAATGTGATTTAATATGTTTGCTGTTTGTGATAAATGCAATTTTGATACAAAATTATCTCCATCAATGCAGATAAAGCTCCCAGAGATTTAATAATAATTTTAAAAATATATCCATGTGTATTTGCTCCCTCTAAATACCCCAGCACCAGATTATCTCTGATTTGAATACACAAAAATCACACATCCTTTCTATAACTATTTTTTTTTTTTTGTTCATTTTTTGGCCAAAAGTTTTTGGGTTCAAACATCAAAACATTCCATGCCATTACACAAATCCAAAAGTATCCTTTATGAAAGGATACCCTACGCTGCCTTCCTGTACTGCACTTCGTCCCCGCCCCCACAATGTTTACCGAGTATTTTGGATGATTGTCGAGCATGTGAAACTTCTTGAAGATAATAATAATTTAGTGCTGTTGAAATGACTTTTGACCATCACACACAATTGATACGACGATCCCCCGGCTGTAGCTACCTCCCCCTCACCCACACACACACATACACGTGTGACTGTTCAAATAGGTTCGTGCCACAAACCTTGGAATGCAACTGCCGCAGAGTCGAGTACCGGAGTCGACTCTCGGAGTAGTAGTAGTAGTTTGCACAATCAAATATTGGTGAAGGAGACTGTAGGAGAGAAGGCAGACGGTGGCAGGCTATTTGTGTTCGTTGCCGCATCTCAAAGAAATAAACAAAAGGGGGAGGGAAGGCATGCCGCCAAAATGCCGGAAAATCCACACATCCTGCAGCATGTGGGGTGTGGCAGTGGCAGCCACTTTGCATGCAGTCCGTACAACTTTCATTCCACTGTTTTGTTGGCGGATTCCTCTGTGGCAGTGGAAAATGAATTTGTAAAAATTCACTTGTAATAATTTCTCGATTTTTGGTAAATTATTTGATTACACACACGTGTGTGTCTGTGTGTGTGTGTGTGTGTGTGTGTGTGTGGAACGAACCAACACCCAAAAGAGGATCCCAGCTACAAGCATGCACTGATGCAATGTCTGGCCGGGAAGAGGACGAAAGGCCAACCCAGATCCTTCTTTTGGCCCGGCTGCCAGGGTCATAAAATAAACTTCATCTTCAGTTCGTGCCGCCTTGCACTTGGCGTTTGTCTTGCACTACTACTCGGCAGTTGGGATGCGCATTCATTCGCACAAATTCACAAAATTCACAAAACAAATAAAATAGTTTGTGTTTAGTGGAGAGAGAGAGAGGCAAATCCCACCTACCACCGTCCCGCACTTATCTGAAAACTCGTGGCTGGTAGAAGGCGATTATATATGATGTGATTTGCTGGAACAATGGCTGAGAATTTTATCTGTTGAGAAGAATTCGATTAGAGGGGAAGAAGAAAACTTTTAAATTTTCATGGTTACAAGATGGAAAAATAAAGGAATATAAAATGATAGGAAAACAATGGAAAAATGGGAAAGGATAAATACCTTCTTTTTTTTAGATGTCTTTGTATGATATATTGAAGCTCACAGATCGATAGATATAAAAATTTGTGCAAAGAATGAAAGAAAGATCGATTTATTGTCGAAAAATATATAATTAAAAGCAAAAATTTGAAAAAATTCTGTACCAAAAAAATCGATGGCCGTTACTCGTGTAACAATATTTTTAAATATATTGTCTTTGGTTAAATGCACGTGGATAGGCTGAAATATGATTGATACATATGTACATATGATACTTCCCGCAAAACCCAAACACAAAGTCATAATTTTAAGCCACTCTCTTGCCCATTCCCGTATTAACATATAAACATATCTAGGCAACTCTCTCTCTTATTTTTTGTTCCCCTTCTAGCAAATGTTTCTTGTACAATTTTCCATATTAACCGCATATTTTTATGAGCCCAATTTGTTGTCCAGCCTCAAAGTGAAGTTCCACTGCAATTGGCAAAGCAAACGAAAGGGGAAGAAAAGTGTACGTTAAAATGAATTTACTGGAGGGGCAAGCCTGGCTGGTGAGCGGAAATTTCTTGTCTCGTTTTGGAATTAACTTAAGTTTTGCGTATAAATTTGTGTATTTAAAGATTGCAAGGATCGGGGTCGGGGATTGAATGGACGGGCAAGGGAACCCTCAGACTGGTGCTGGTCCATGGCAGGAAATAGATTAAACTGAGGCAACACTTGCGCTATTTTGGTTTCCTCTTCCTTCCGCTTGTTAAATATTCAGTGACAGAGAGAGAGAGAGAGAGCAGGTCGTTGAGGGTACTCCCCTTTCGGCTTCATCTTCGCACCGCATCGTGACAGCCAGCGGCATAAACTTTTCGAATCTTATTTGTAGAAAAAAGAAGAAGAAAAAAATATGCCACGACTACTACTGTTGTTGCTGCGGTTGGACCCCGTCCGGCATCGGGTAACAATTTCCGCAGCCAGCAGCCCCCAAAAGGCCCCCATAGGCCACGACACCATCACACCACACCCTTGGCACTTCTCGTGTCTCCCCGACCTTTTGCCTTAAATAACTTTCAATTTGAGCCAAGAAGAACCAACCCGCGGTGCGGTTCTGTGCCTATTAACCGTATGCCAGCGACCGCAGGCTCTTTCTCCTTCCCTTTCTCTCTCTCTCTCTCTCTGTGTCTCTCCATCAACTTCTTTGGCCGAGGAGGGGTTGTGCGGTGCACAAGTCGACAATTTGTTGACTCGGGTTCCGGTGTGTTTATTAGTTCTTAGCCCTCGGACCCACTCGCGAATGCAAATTACATGACTCCTTCTCGCCCAGATGGAGTGGTGACCTGGAGACCCAACATGCTGCCAGTTTTCTTTACTAAAAAGAAAATATCTGTATTGATATGCAGGTGGATGTGGAGAGTAATATGTGATATAAGAAACTATTTTGAAGTGTCACTGTAATTTCTTTAGAAGAAAGAACCAGTTTGACTGTACACACAAAATTTCCTCGATCTTCGCTAAGTCTTCAGCGAAAAGAGGAACTTATATCGATCACCCCCTTACCCGCAACTTATTCTTCACTCGAGAAATGCACAAAGATGCTGATTTCTCTTAATAATACTGAATAGAATATTAAATAAAACATGTGTTGCCCCATAGGGATGGGGCTTTTGCATGGAGAATATTTTATCGATCTGATTTTCTACATAACATAAAATTAAAAGCACTAAATAATTGGATAAACTTAAATGCAAACAGCAGCAATTATTACGCAGAGTAGTAAGTGATTAAAACACAATAAATAATTGTAAAAATGCCCACACTATCGCAGTCTATTCAATGTATCGATGCGATCAATCGATAGCCACAGCCAACTTCCCTCTCTAGAAACGTGCTTGCAGATTGCAAGAAAATAAAATTTGCTCAAGAAAACAAAACAAAGTGAGTTAATAGAATATGCATAATGCAAATATAAAGAAAACACCCATCTGACCACACACAGGGAAATCGAATAGCGAAAATGAGCAGCCAGGCAAGCCAAGCAACGTCTTTATCCTTCGTTGCCGCTAAGAGACATCGCAGTGACGAGCCCGAGCAAGTGCCACAGCACACCTTCGTCGAGGGCATTTTGGCAGACTTAAGCCGCCTCTGCATGAACAATCTCTACTCGGACGTGGTACTAGTTGTGGAGGATCAGCGCCTGCCGGCACACCGCTTAATTTTAGCCGCGCGCAGTGAGTACTTCCGCGCCCTGCTCTACGGAGGCATGTCCGAGTCAACGGAAAGCGTAATCCGGCTGCCAGAGGTGTCCCTGGAGCCATTCAAGGTTATCCTCGGCTACATTTACTCGGGCACTCTGCCCATATCGACACTGGACATGGATGCCACCGTAAGGGTGCTCCGTTTGGCCAATCTTTATGGCTTTAGGGAGGTCGAGTCGGCACTCGACACACATCTGTTTGAGCATCTGGCCGTTAGTAACGCCTTCAAGATCCTTGAAGCAGCGCGCATCTACCATCTCCAAGGGCTGACCAAGAAATGCCTCAATTTCATTGACAAAAAAGGGAACAAGATGTTAAAAGACGACTCCTTCCCAATGCTGTCTAAGGAATTACTTGAAGAAATCCTGAGACGGGACACTTTTAATGCCTTGGAAGTGAATATCCTTCGAGCGGTACGCAAATGGAGTCGCCGCAATCCGAGTGTGGATAACAAGTCGGTGCTGTCGCTTGTACGTCTCTCTCTCATTGAAGTTGAACAATTGGTGGGTCCGGTTCGTCGCTCTGGAATTATCGACCCAAACAAAATATGCGACGTCATCGAAGCAGCGACCAAGTCGGAGAATCTGCCCTATCGTGCCGCAGTGTCGCCAGGTGTAAATGTGGCGTCAGAAAACGGGTCCGCGAGTCGTTTGATAGTGAACAGTAATGAGATCGTAATCAAGATAAACTTCTGGTGCATTATTAATACTATATCAGTTACGACTAGTACGCCAAATACGTTGGACTGCACCGTGGAGATCTCTTGCGACAATGCACAGTGGGTTGCCGTGGGAAATATCGCATTTACATCTTCCAAACCCACGCAGGCTATCTGATTCACGCTCAGGCCTGTTCGCTACATTCGTATCGTGCAACCAGCGAGTGGACGCAAAAATATTTTGAAGGATGTTCAGCTGGAAGCCTTTCTAAATGACAATATTCCCTAGATGATCGATCGATCGACTTGCGACACTGTTTGACAGTAGCGATCCCCGAGTGAGGGTCTGAAGACTTGTTCCTTTTATTTTTCCTTTAAGTGGACTATTTTTATGTTTATCTACTTTAATTATTTTCTTCCAATAGATTGCAGATATATAATAATATATAATATTTGTTGAAATAACGTTATTGTTGTGCTTGGAAGTACGAAAAGAAAAACATTTATGATTGATCAATCTTCAGCATTATTTTGTTGGGTTTTAGATGATATCAGTCTATAGAGGATTACTTTATGAATTTAAGCGAAAGGTTAAGTTGAAAGTGCTCTCGCGTCTTGCAGCAACGCACCTCGGTAGGTTTATTGCATTTTTAACCGCGGACTCGCGCGTGTGTTAAGTGAATATGAAGTGAAAGCAATCGATAGCATTTTACCAATGTCTATTTTAAATCGAAATCAAGTAAAAAGGTTCGTATAAATACCTCAATGATTTAATATAATACTTATTATATTATAATCATTACATGTATTCCTTTCTTTTCCCCTTAATAGTATTATAGTATTGTATCTCTCTTCCCGGAGACCCAGAAGAACTTTGAATGGGGATGGATCCTACGTGGCAATGGGCAATTGTAAAAGATGAAAGGCTGAAAGCGTTTCTTGAACCCCCCCGAAAAAAGTCAGGAGAAGAAGGCAGCAGCGGCGGCGACAATGGCCAGAGATATCCTGTTTAAGGACGCTACCCATTCGCTCATATTTGGCTTGTCGTTCCTCCGTATAGAAAGTGGCGGTGTCATAAATTAAAACTTAAACTTTTGGAAATGTCAAGTATAAAACGGTAAATCTCCGCACACACACCACACCCAGACACACACACACACACACACACATACACTCTGCTGCCTCTGCCTGGAAATGAATTGCAGCAGTGGAGAGAAGAGAAGGCTTCGGCTTCGGCTGCCACCCATTGAATGCGCATGTTTTAGTTTGCGGGCTGCGTTTTTCACTTGCTGTTGGTGCCACACACAGTCAGATAGGAGAAGGGACAAAGAGGGGGCGGTGGGGGTAATGGTGGAAAGGAAAAACTATATAGAGGGGCAGCGGCAGCACCAAGAAAAAGCACAACAACAACACCAGCAGCAGCAGTTGGTTGGGGTAATATATAGGGAAAACTCCACCCGTTTCACATAAATTTTGGGCAAAAGGCAAACTTACAGATTATCCGCATTTAGTTGTAAAGGTTTTCCACCACCCCACCACCAACCCCACCCCCACCCCCTATAAACCGCTTCGGACAAAATGTGTTGTATTTCATTTTTGGCTTCATCTACCAGCAGCCAAGAATTGGATCCTTCCACCTTCCATCCACAGGAAAGTTTGTGTGGAAAACTGAACTGGGCGACCACCCAATGGCCCTGTCGATGATTTACATTTGATTTACTTTCGCTGGACACAGCCCCTCCCCCCCCCCCCCCCCCCTGCTCCTGCTCCTTCTCCCACACCACTTTTGTGTTTAAGTTTTTCCTCATTTACAATAAATTCTGATTCTCTCATTCTAAATTTCTAATTTCTAATCATCATAAAATCTGATTATCATTTGCATAACTCCACTCCACTCCAGTTCGAGCCAAGCACAAAACTTTGACACATTAAGCAGTCAGCTCGCCAACATCGACAAATTTAAACAAGAACCAAAAAAAAAAAAAATATTTAAGTAAAATTTATGAAAATTAAAAAAACTGGCAACAACTTTTCGGTCATTTGAAGAAATTTAATTGATCGCATAAATTCCTTTGCGAGGGTGAGAAAACAAACAACCCCTGTGTGTGTGGGGCGATGGCACAACAAACAATTTATGTCAAATATTCCTAAGGGGGCGGGAAGGAACCTGCAGCAGGTTCAGTTGAAGGGGAGGATTTGAGATGCTGGAGAGAGGACATCACGACGAATGAAGTGTAACCGCGAACATAATCAAATTTTCAGCATAGGTTTGCGCTCTGTCCCTTTTGTATTTTTTGCCCTTGGACTTTGGGGGGTAAATTTCCATCTTAATTTAAAAACAATTTTGGAACTTGCTTTTTAACGTATTTTTTGTATTTTGTTCTGCTGCCCTTTTTTCAGGCCACATTTTTCACACAATTTTAATTTTACGCATAAACATTCATTTCCCACAGGGGGCAGACACCAAAAGTTGTGACTAGAAAATATGATAATGCTCAAAAGAAAGTGTGTTGGATAAATATTGTCGGCTGCTTATTGTTTATTAATTAATTAATGCCAACACTTATTTTACTATTAAATTTATAAAGGTTTTACATAATTTATTCGATGTAGAAGAGTGGAGATAAAAGATAATAATAATTGGAATAATTAATGCTCTTGCCTCTACTGTTCTATGCATCTTTATTTCATTATTTTGATACAAGAAATTATTTTAAACGTTTATTAATTAAATATTTTAGATATTTCCGCATTTAAATAAATAATTTGAATATTAAAAATACGAATCAACCTCTATGATTATGCATTAAAATTATGCTCTATTCTTAAATGTTTTTTTTATCAAATCAAATCTAAAATATTTTTAAAACCGTATAAAACGGATCAAAACCTTGCAAGTTTCATGGTTTTTTTTTTATTTAAAAAAAATAACAAATATTTAATTTCATTTCACAATAAGTTTCAAATAAACTCCCTATGAAGTCATCAATTTAAACAGCTTCTGAAGGAGATCCTTTTTTCGAGAATTCTTTCATCAGCAAAATTCTTTAATTTACTAATGAAGTGCTTGAAGCACTCAAGACCCCGGGGGACTTATACTACTTCACATGAAAGCCAAATCCCTTAACTCTTGGTCACATGACCAAACAGGACACCAGAAATTCCACCTCTACCTCTTCTTCAATCCATGGCTGGGCTCCCTGGTTGCCGCCACACAGTCAATGCCAACACAAAGATGATGAATTTGGACATTTTGTGTGCGTTGCAAAGTCACTTGCTTAAAAGTTATTAGGGATTAAAGAGTTGAGGCAGAGGCAGCACCGGCAGCAGCAGCGGAGAGGCTGCTTCATTAGAGCGAAGTATGGCCAAGGAGGATTCGGACTCGGGTGTATTCCACATGTGGCAAACAGAAGGCAGAAGGACGGACACCCCCACCCAAGTCACGAGTGGCTTTTGGGCTGTATGCTGGAGGGGATGGGTGGGGGTGTGCAATGTTTACTTACCTTTGGTGCAAAGTTTTTGAAAATCCTAAAAGGAAATCACTTTAGACGCGTCCAAAGAGATGCAGCAAAGTTTCGTTAAACCATCTCTGGCCGCTCTCTTCCCCCACCAGCCACAAAAGCCAAAGTTCTCCAATACCCAGAGAGAGAGAGAGCGAGCGGGAGAGAGAGGAGAAAGTGTGAACGATTATGAGGAGCTGATAGCAGCCAGATGTGGGAGGATTCTCTCTTACTTGGATGATGTTTTAATGTGGCGGTGCCCAACCACCCCCCACACCCCTCCGGTTGGAACTTTTGAGACATCTTAATTCCTTTCGAGATAAATCAGAAATTTCCAAAACGAAAACCTCCCTTGGCTTTTTTTTTTCTTTACGAAAATTTGTATTTTTATTTACACCATTTTGTTGTTGTTGCTTTCTTTTGGGGGAGAAAGAACTTATGCATTTTTATGAGCTGCAGGAATACCGTCTCTGTCTCTCTCTCTCTCTTTTACTCTCTGTGGGTGGGTGTGTGCGTGTGTGTGTTCTGGGTTTTATCCTTTCATAAATGGGTCCAATGGCAAACTGATTTATGCCACCGCAAGCTGCAGCTCTCTCTCTCTCTCTGTCGCTCTTCTTCTGTTGCAGATTCTCTTTCTGTACACCGGGGCAGCTTTAGCTTTTCCTCTGATGTCGACGGTGGTTGGGGGGGGGGGGGGGGCAACAAAATAGCAAAACGACAAAACAGAAATTCCAGAAAACAACATAAAACCGATTGATTTATTTTGACAATGCTACCATGCAGTGTCGACCTCTATACCAGAACTCAGGACTCCAGTACGTAGCCCATTCCATTCCAACCCAACCCAACCCATACCCAAAGCGACGCCACGATCCCCCAAGCGGTAGAAGACCCGTCCTGTGGCGTCGGCGGCTGCTGCTGCTGCTGCCATTGTTTGCTCCCCCCTTCCTCTGTGCTGTCTCTTTCTACTGTCTGTGTATCCGTCCCTTTCTGCTGTCTGTTGTCCCTGTCTCGGTTCCCATGCTCCACATCGACATGTTCCGTTCGCATTTCGGACTCCCAGCACCCGTTCCCCGCTGCCTGCCACCTGCCCCCTGCCACCAACCAATCCCAATCTCTGGGCACAAAAAGTTGTCCTCGTTGTCCGCTTTGTAAAATATTTTATTTGCACATCTTTCTTATTTTAATCCTTCATTGCATTCTGTTTGGTTTGGGGGCCTTGAGCCTTGGAGCTCTCCAACTCTCCACCTCTCCTGCTGATGCCTCCTGCGGATGGTAACTGGAATCTCTGATGTGGTAGTGCATGAGGGGTGTGTGTGGGTGGGTGGGTGGTTGGTATGGTCGCGCTGCGTGTGTTTCTATGCTATGGCAAATGGCCATAAAACACACGTTAATTACCCTCAAAGCAGCGTCAACTATTGCTGCTCTTCTTTCATTTATCCAACTCTTTTTTTGGAGTCCCCTTTTGCAGAGAGATGTGGAGATATTTTTGAAGAAATTAAAATCAACGATGGGATTTTAGGGGGCATCAAAAGGTTTTTGCTATTAAAACAAAATTAAGTTGCCATTAAAAAAAGTTTTTCCAAACACTAAAAGTCTCTTCAGGCTAAAGAATTATTAAAATCAAAGTTTGGATTAAATAATTACCTGTAGATTTAACAAGCAAAAAGCTACCAATCTGCCAATTGATATTTAAAAAGGTATATAATTAAAATGTATATTTTTGTAAACCAAAAACGAAGAGAAATGTTTAAGAATCGTTTGAGCTCAAAGATGGAATCCATTGAAAAAAATGTCAAGCCGAAGAATGAAGATGAAGAATGCAATTGATTCTGTGAAGGGATCAATTTTATGTCATTAAAGTCACCCCAAGGAAATGTGCCTTTAATTTTGGTAACTACATATATTCTCCCCTAAGATTAATACCATCTATGAAATAGCTTCAAATGGTTGCTAGAATCATGCAAAATGATTGCTTTAGCCACTAAAAATCTTTCCAAGAAGCATTAAATCTGGTTTCTGTACAGAAAATAAATGCAGATAATTTATTTCTTTTTCACACAATCATCCATAAATAATTGTAGCAAAACAACAGCTTATTTTTTTTAGATGTTTTTAAATATATGTATGAAAATGTCTTTTCGAACTTTTATTGATTAATTTTGGGTTTCTTAAATCAAGTAAGCTAATCATCAGATCAAAAGCGTCTACGACGACTGCCACGATTTCCATTACTTGGGTTGACACCTGCAGAAAACAAGGAAACATTATAGATGGGGTTGTCTTATATGTACATATATTAATGCCATGATGATGACTTACGTTCACGAACGGGAATGGTAATACTGGCATCGCCGCCACTCAAGCGAGGCAGATCATTGGGCCCACTAAAGAATTAAGTTTTGGGATTAATTTACATCAGTTAGTGGAGAAAATATAATTTGTTTTGTGACTTACTGCAAACCATTGCGAGCCAACATTTGACGTGCATTCTGGTACATGAGCGCCATTCGGCGATACTGGGCAGCACTTATGGGCTGAACGTACATGGGGCCATTGGCATTGGCACGAAAGTTGTCGGAGAGATCCTCCAATCCGGCGGGTATATTGGGATCGTTGTGGTAGCCCATCGGATTGGGATTGCTAAAGATCTGCCTGCGGTTTCCATGGCCTTGGCCATAGTTGAGATTTCGTTGAGGCAAATTCATGTTGAAATTAAAGCTGCCTGCCCCGTTCTGACCAAAGTTCGCTCCGGCATTGCCCTGAGCAAAGTTCGCTCCGGCATTGCCCTGAGCAAAGTTCGCTCCGGCGTTGCCTTCACCAAAGTTTGCTCCGGCGCTGTTCTGACCAAAGTTCCCCGCGTTGCCTTGACCAAAGTTCGCTCCGGCGTTGCCCTGACCAAAGTTCCCACCATTGGCCTGACCAAAGTGTCCATTGTTTCCTTGTTCCAGGTGGCCGGCAAGTTGCTGCATGCCGCCACCCATCTGTGCGGGTGGATAGAATGCCTCGGGTGCCAGCATGTTCATCGAGTCCGCCAGCTGAGCGTATGTGGCGTAGTCGATCTCTATGTTTTGGTTCATAATTTTTTTTTTATTATTTAAATAAAAGGAAAAAAAAATGGACTTATTTTAAAAGCGACGAAAAATGTTCGAAAATATTCAAGAAATTTAACAAGATTTTTGAACGTACGGAATAAGGTTAGAATTGTAATGAGAATAAACCCAACGGGCTGAGGGCAAATATCCCAGTGCAAAGTTGAAAGGATTACTAGATGTGAAAGTAAAAATGAAGGATTAAAGTGAAATAAAGAAATATTTTGTAGCAGGTAGGCGGATGGAAAAATGACAAATAAAATAGAATTCACCTGAAAAATCTCTCCCCTCTATATGGAGCTGATATAAACAAAAGAAAGCATGCCAGAGGATATCTGCAAGCGCCGTTTTAGGACCTTCTGCTGCAGTCTGCCCACAGCGCTGGTTACTTGAACTTGTAAAACGTTTATACACCCTCCCTCAGAAGGATTGCATCACCCCCTTCTACAATCCTTAAATAAACAACCTTTGACAACAAAAATTCTATTTAAATTCATTATTTAATTGCCAATAACCAAAATATTGAATACATTTTCCAAAGGACTTGTATAAAAGCACGCCAGTTTTTCTTTTTCGTTTGTTTTGTTTTGTTTAGTAGTAGGAATTGCCATTACCATGCGACTGTTGGTACTGTTGGGACTCGGCACCACCTAGACCAGGCAAAGAATTGTAGCCGTAGTCGCCCTGGCCACTTCCCTGGCCACCACGCTGTTGCTCCATGGGAGAACTGCAAGAAAAGATTCCAATATGAACAGAAGGAACTATGAAATATTCAAAAATTTATCCACTTACTAAAGACCATTGCGAGAGTTCATCTCTTTGAGCATTTTGTTGTATCGCAGGGGACTGCGATAGCCAGGTCCACCAAAGGCAGCAGAGCCGGCTTGGCCACGCGACTCCTCCTGGCCGCCAAAGCTATACTCCTGGCCACGTCCCGACATCTGGCCCATGCCCTCGTAGTTCATGCCATAGCCCTATAGATGGGTATAGAAGCTTCTATAGATTAGTGTTGCCTGAAGCGCATCCTTCAGGACTTACCTCTGGCGGCTGGCCATCGGGAACGGACATGCCATAGCCCTGCATCGATTGATACGATTGCATGTTGCTGCCGTTACCATTTCCGTATTCCATGACTAGTATTTATTTTATTTTATTTTTTTTTTTCAGAAAAATTTAGATAAATAAATTTGGTCAAATTTATTTGTTATTTTATTACTAAGAATTTTGTAAATTTTTAAATTTTAAGCTAGAGCTCTTTACACTCTGGAATCTGGTTTACGAATGAACATTTTATGTATAAAATTTGAGAGCTCAAATTTATAGAGAGTTTGTTCGATTTCCAGGCTAGTTTGATGTGAAAATTTTGACGAAAAAATGGGGATTAATGTTTCACATTTTCTTTAGAGCGGAAGCTGCCCAAAAAAATAGATTAAAAAAAATTACTGAAGAAAAAGGTGAATTTTAACCGATTTGAACAGCTTATCTGAGCCAGCGCAGGCAAAGTTACTGTGCAGGCAACAAAAAAAAATTGTAGAATCGCCATAATGGAAATCAAAGCAAAGGAAAGGAGCAGCCAAACCCCCCAGGAGCAGCAGCGGCAATGAATATGCAAACGGCTGAACGTCGCCGAATAATTAAAATCGAGAAGGAGCAGCAGCATCTTCCAGTGCCAGTGCCTTCAGTGGCTCTGGTTCTTTGCTTGCCGGATTAGAGATAGATACCGGCAAACACTTTACGGCGGACAATTAAGTGCGCCTCCGTAATCTGTCTGTCGTAATTATGGCGACGCGGCGTGTATTTATCTGCGGCAATTAACGCCAAGTTCCCAAGCTCCAGCACCAGCAAACTCCTCGCATATTTCACATCTCCGAAGATGGGCCCCCGCACCCCACCCCATCGCAGACACTTGAGAACTTTAATTAAAACTAGATAAAAAGCCAATTGCAGTGGGTTGCAGGCACAACCCAAAACATAGTTTATTTAAAGTATTGGTGGATAACTAATTTGATCATTGGCCAGGCTTCTGCACCACAATGATAAAGAAATTCTCTTCGGGTACAATCATCAGCTCGTGGTTGAGGGTGCGCAAGCGTAGGGCTGTCAATTCATTGGAAGCATCCAGATTCTGGATCATCTTCGAGCCCTTCATCAGCAGATTATTGGCCAGGGCAGTATAGTGGACAGTCAGTGTGTACTCCATGGTGGTCTTGATGGGTATGGCAAAGGCATCCACAATTATGATGCCCGCCACATTCGGATAGTTGCTGTAGCGCTTAAGGATATCTTCGATTTCGGCAGACATATCTTGTACGAGAAATATATACGAAATATATGTATGAACGAATTCTCTGTGAAATTTATTTATGTAGCTGCCCCCTAAGCCAGACAGACAGTTTCTCTTTCACTTGCTTCGATGTGGAAATCTAACAATCAAGCAAGCCTGGCAGCCACATGAATAGTTTGCACATCAATCAAACTATTTTTTTTTGTCATTATCAAACCATTTTTCGGCGAGTTGAAATCTGTCTTAAACAAATACAATTTTAGTAAACAAAAATTTAAATAGTTAAAATTTGTTATGGAAATATTCTTTAAGAAGTTTTTTTTGGTCTAAATTTTTAGTTAGTTTGGTTAAAATATTTATTTTTATTTAAAAAACCATTAATTAACAATATAATTAATATGGAGTACGGCGAAACATGGATTAACCAGGAAATAAATCCATCGAACTTTGGTTTTCCAACGACTGAAGGCTCCGATGTAGGTAACGCATAGGGTCAATTCTTTTGTGGTATTTATTGCCCTTGGTTTTCCGCTCCTCTTCGTTAGCTCTATCAGCAATATATGGGCATGGATCCGGTGTATAATTGCCCGCCTGTGATGAAGCGTGGTGGCCCACAGCAGGACTTCTATGGCTATGGAGATGTCGGCTGTCCCAGTCCCATGCGACAAGACCGTTACAACAGGTCCAACATGTACTCACGAAATGGACTACAGTAAGTGGCATATAATATATATAATATATATATTCTCATGCATGGCTTACCTTACCTTTCACCAATGAAACTTGCCCAGATACGAATACTGTACTTCATTGCCAGGCATTGGGCAGTATGAAATGCCCAGTTTTCAGCCAGGAAATACCAAAAGTCCATGGAAAAGACGTTGAAACAACGACGACCTGCAGCTTCTCTATAGTCGCAGCTCTATAGCTGTATTTAAAGATTTTTATATACATAAATGCAATTGGTAATGAAATTGGGATCCATAACCAGTACAGTACAATGAACCAAAACCACTATTGTAATCCAAAATCATCACTTATTTTGTAATTAATTTCGAGTTATGTTCGATGTTGTTTGTTTCATTTTACTTGTTGAGTTGAGGATGATGTACCTATGGGCTCATATTTCTCTGAAGGCGAATGGGACATTCGTGCAGGCATTGCAAGTGGTATAAAGGTCAAAATAAGACGGATTGTTATACTACCTTTATGACACATCTTTTGACTAGCCCTATAACTGGTGTTAAGGTTCATTTTTGGCAACTATTTGCAACCAAGACATTCGCACGGTACAAATATGGAAGTGACTTTCGCGGCGCTCAATTAAACTCAGATTTCAGCAAAACGTTGGCGCAATATATTGATGCAAATTTCTTTTTATGTTGTGCATTGATGTTCCTTTAAAATGGTTCTAATTGAACCCAAAATATGATGCGTAGTTTTTTTTTTAATGTAAGTAAAACATTTTTCGCATGGCACAAAAATTCCTACGTTAATAACAGGTGCAGATAAACCATTAGCTGATATTGAACCATTTTTGTTGTATTTTTTTTAGATAGTTGAATATGTTAGAAAGATTTTGTGGAATAACTTTTCCCAAGAATCATCTTTTTTTTAAGCGATATTAGTAATAGAAAACAAGATCAAAACAACAAAAAAACCGAAAAAGTTAACTTTTGCTTATTTGAATTAGGTTTTCCCATAAAAATTAATGAAATTATATGTCTAATTGGGTAAATTGGTTGTCGTTCATTTAGTTTAGACCATAATATCGCAACAGAGTTATATGCAAATGTGTTTTATAAACATTTATTTGTTTGGCCTAAAGTATTTTGTGGTTGATGTCCCATTGAGGAGCTATTCCCTGGTGTATTGTAGTGTTCTCCGCGTGGGTGGCATGGCAGATCGCAGAGAGAGAGAGATGTTTTAATGGATTTTTTCAAGAGAAATATCATTTTAATTTTAATTTGTCTTGGTTTGCAACCAGTTTTAATCACATTTTACTGCTACAATCTAAATCCTTAATATATGTTAAGATTTAAGTTTCTTACTCCTTGCCCAAGGCAAACGGATCATCCGCTGAGGTCTTTACATAGAAAATTCCACTCTTATGCAGCGCTGGCTCTCCAGCCATTTGTACGGTCTGTCGCTGGCTCTGGTCGCACTGCATCCGACCATTCTGCCGTTGGCAGGGCGTGCCCCAGAATCCCTTGGGGGAATTGATGGACTCGGCAAACATCGCATAGGAACGAATGTGCGAGCAGCCCAGATAGTAGCAGCTCGGCTGAATGGCTCCGTTGTTGGGATAGAAGGTGGCACCGCCCGTCGGACGGCGGAAACCGAAGTTGGCACTCGTGTGCATGGACTCCACATACTTGGCATCCGTGGGATCGATGCGAAACTCGGCGCTGCGATGCCGAAACTTGGGCCCTGCCGGATCCAAGGCAAAGATTGTGTTGACTTGGTCGGGCTTCAGTCGCTTGCCCGCGGCTCCCGCGATCTGTGCGCCCAGCGAGTGGCCGATGAGGTACATGCTGTCGAAGCTGGCGCCGTAGCGACGATTCAGGCTCCTCGTGAACTGCGCCAATTGGGCGCCGAATACCTCAATTAGTTTCACCACCGAAAAGTAGTTGACATTCGCGGACGAGGCACTCCAGTCGGCCACAATCACATTGTATTCGCCGCGCTTCAGATAGGCATTCTTCACGTCCCGATTGAACGAGCCACGCGACTGACTCATCCAGCCGTGTATCATTAGCCTGGTGGGCAGGGAGGCATTAAAGCCCGCATGGCGCCACTTCTTCTCGCTGTTAAAGTCCAGCTCTCGGCCGCATTCGGGGAACTCCCGCTTGAACAGATAGAATTGCATGCGTAGCTTTTGGCTGCCAAACGGATTCAGATTGCCGACAATTTTCTTGATGAAACTCAAATCCAAGAACGAGCCAATGCCTCGGGATTCGCTTAGATCCTTGTCGCAGGTGTTCCACTCACAGTGCTTGGCGCCCTCGTACTCATCGGCCAGCGATGCCCAGATATCATCCGATTCTGGCTCCTCGGAGAGAGACGAACGCGAACCGATGCCATCTGGCATTTCATCCTCCGCTGGCAGCATATCCATAAATGCATTCATCTCTGTGTCATAGTCGCCCTCGATATCGTTCTGACTGATGGAAGGTTTGCCTTGAGCTAATGGTGGGGATAAATATATAAATGTAGATTATGCGCTTTTTATATTCCCATCAAGATAATGCTTACCATATTGTGCGACCAGCAGCAGTACTGCAAATAGTTTGGTCCACATTTCTTAATTCGATTTATTGGATCAGCTGCAACGATCGAAGCGAACAATGCCACTGACAATTGCACTCTGTTGATCGGTTCTAGTTTGCCAGCTCGTTTTATACGCGCCGCCAGAGAGAGAGAGCACAGAAGCGATGCATTCGCTGTGTGTTCTGTTCTGATAGTTCAACACGTCACTCACTCACATTAGCAGCAGATCAGAGAATCGATTGGGAAAAAGAGCGCAAACCCAGGTTTATGGCAGTGGCTGTGGTCAGAGAAGGGAATTTTATTTATTAAGACTGAGTTATTAAAAGATTTCTTATTATTTTTAACATGGTTTGTTCGCAGCTGGAAGGGGATAATAGCGGTTAATTTTTTTTAGTAGCTGTGGAAAAGAAAACGATTTATAGGGCTCACAAGAAAAGAGTGCTGTCTGGCCATATAGCAATATTGGCAATTATTATTAAAAATATATACATACATATACAGGCCCCCGTTCAAGGCAGCCCCTGTCCAGGCATTTAGTTCCCAACTGATTTGAGGCATTGCCCACGACGTTCTATATTGGCACGCGTTTCTTCCCATGCAATTAGCTAACGAAAACGTGTTTAACTTTTTTGTTTTTGCATTACCGGTTCCACATGCATTTGATGACGTAGCACGGGGGCACCAGAGCGTATGGGAAATTCTCAGCGAAGTAAAAAAAGGTAGGCTGGCTATTGGCAATTACAATTATCATCTGGGCGTTTACATCCACAGATTATAGAATCACTTTTTGCAGTGTCAATTAGCGATTTAAAGTCAATTGATTCTGTGTGGTGGGTCATCTAATTGGATTATGTACAACATCGGGGAAATATCACTTGGGGCGCATTATTAGTGTGATATTTCGCTTGGGGAGACTTTTGTATATGTCACAGATTGCATTTAATGCTGCACTTTAGTATGTTTTGATTGAAATATAAACTAGCCGGATACATCCTATCCAACAATATGCTCCATATCAGAATATCTACCTTAAACTTTAGTAAAATACAAATCATAATAAAAACTAAACAAATTTAAGCAATAACATCATATCATACCTACAGTAGTACAAAATTCTCGTCTGAAAATTGAAAAAAAATTTCGATTCAAATCGAGTCTAGAATCTAAGCTGAACTAACCTAAAGTACTCACAAGAAATTGTGCTTACAAAATAAATAAATTGCTCAAGAAAACGAAACAAAGTGATTTAATAGACTATGCGGAATGCAAATATAAACGAGAAGGAACGTGAGTCGCTTCTAGTCGCGACTCTACTTTTATAGCCGTACTCAGTCAGTATATAAATTTGTGAGCTTATGATTGAAATTTAAATAGAAATTTTAAAATTTGACATTTTACATTTTTTTGCTACATCTTTTAACTATGTACATCTACATCTAAAATGTAGATAATACATCTAGAACAAATATTCTACATCTACCATTTAGATTCTACATCTCCTCCTCTAGAGAGATACATTTACCGTTGCCTGGTGCGGCGGCATTCCCCGAGGCGGATCTTTAGCGCTAAGCTGCTGTTATGGCTAGAATTTTGCATGGCCATTTCATTATTGATTCGGAACTGAACGGGTCTCGTAAATGTCTTTATTTAGTGGCGGTTCTTGCACTGGCCACGTTTCTCCTACTGACAGCTGCATTTTTCGGACAGCCCTTGGGATACCCTTCCTCTGTGTGTGTCTCTGTAGGGTATTCGAGATGATTCCCATTCATTAAGGAACGTGAGAGTTGCAACTAGCATACGAGTATACTTGCTTTTGTTTGTTTTGATGGGACTCTGCGAGTGATGGCCAAACCCCAGAGCAAACCCCCTGCACGAGCCATCATTAGGCCTGGCTCAGACACAGTTTGTTAACGCGTTTACAATGAAAGTGAAAAGCAGAGTTAACCCAAGTGTGTGCCAATTGATGCACTTTCATTGCAACTACATACGAGATCGACAACACTTAGGCAACCCTCGCGGAGTTCCCTGAAATAAATCACTAATTAAGTGTTTATTATGGCCACAAATGAGAAAAAAAGTGCAGACGCGGGTCATTGAGATTGTCCACCTACGCAGCGGCAATTCGCTGAACATTTTATTTGTTTGAATTGGAAATATTTATACTCGTTCCTGGTAGAAAACTTATCGCTGCTAGTTCGAGGACTCGTCGCGAGAGCCATTGAAACGGAAGCTGCTGGCACAGTTGCGGAAACCGTGGCAGCCGCCTTG